>VWZK01011213.1:0-141008 GCA_013396935.1 Baryphthengus martii
GGCGGCTGTCGGCTCCTTCCTGCCCGTGCGTGTCCCCGGCTCTCGCTGCGCTTCTCCCCGCCGCCTGTAGGGCCTCTCCGGCCGCGCTTGCCCGCAGGCCCCGCCGCGCTTTCTTCAGCGTGAACTCCTGCCCGCCCGCGGTTTCCCTGCTCTTCTCACCCCTGCTGTGGCCGTAGTTCCCAGCCCGTTAGTTGCCAAGGTGCTTCTTACTCGCCAGCTTCTTGAAATTTAGGTGGGGGTTTCCTGACACCCGCCACCTCCTCGGCTCTCCCGCGGCTAGCCTCAGTGTCCCCAGGCCCCCTGCTCCACAGCTTGGCCAGGCGTCCCTTGCCAGGTGGTGCCACCCACCACAAATCGTGTCTGGCCACCTCTCTGCCATCTCGTCATTGCTAGTAAGTGCCCCAGATCAGACTGCTGCTTCCTTATCTACCCATACTTAAGCTGTCTACTGCGTTTCTTTGGTTTCCTGCTGCTCTAGCCTGTACCTAAACCTAATTTTCTTTCTTCTCGGCCTTGTCAGTTCACTCTCCCCTAAGCTCCCTCACAGCCATGGGTGAGAGGTCCTGGTCTTTTCTGATGCCTTATAGACCCTGATCCCACCTTACCCTGGTCTATCAGGTGCTGCACCCATCTCAGGATACAAGCAGTTCTCATCAAGCATGGGAAGTGGTTTTTAGTATGCTGGAAATTCAAGCTGGGTATCTCTCTTTGTTGGGTATGATGAGAGTTGTCACAGAATAGGGGCCAGGAAGAAAGACTTAAAACCTGTGGCTGGCATAACTTGGTTTAAAAGACTTATGGTGCACCTAGCGGCTTCTGGGTCCTTTAAAAATATGTTGAATTATTTTGAATTGCCTTGGTTTGATTTTATTTTGAAATGAAAGTGCTTCGAGTTTTGTCAAATTAGTAACAGTGCATAAAACTTTTGTTTCTAACAAAAAAGTTGCTATAAAAAGTTTTCCTGTTGCTGCTGCTGCTTGCTGTGAAAACTCTCCTGTGATTAAAAATGCTTCGTTTGCTTCTGTGTCTGTAAGAATCCCTAATTTCCTTCTTTAAATCCTGTCCAATTAAAAAAGCAGTACATCATGGTTAAATAAAACTGTACCCAGGATAACCCTGATTTCCATATGCAGATTTATCTGCACTGACAGCCCCCTCTCCCTCTCTCAGTCTTTCCTCTCTCTCCCTCTCTCTCCCTCTTTCTCTTCCCCTCTCTTCCTCTGTGTCTTTTTGTCTCTCCTTATGTCTATTGCATTATGCCTGAATAATTTTCAGCCTTTTTTTTTTCTCCTCTCTCACGCACATGCTAAAATAACGAGACAAAGATGCAAGGTGGTTGCTGCAGTCTCTGTCTCTAGGACAAAACCAAAAAAGCTTGTGATTGCAATGCAACCTTTCTTGTTTTGTTTTTTTTTTTCTTTCTCTCTTCCCTCCCCCCCTCCCATGCTCGGTGATTAAACTTCCCCAGGATGGGGAAGAAAACGGAGCTGGAAATGAAATAGGATTGAGGAAAAATCCCATTGCAGCAGCTGCAGCCAGTGGTGTCTGCTGCCAGATGTGCTAAGGTTCCTGGGGTCCTTGACACTAAAAGGCAGTATTAAAATATTTGGAGACAAAAGCTGCATCCTCAGTGATCATTTTCTTTATTTAACATGGCAGCAGGCACCGTGTGGGGGAAAATCAACATGCTGGATGTTGAATTGGACTTTTTGCCTTTCTAGGATGAAAGGATGTTATCTATCCCGTGCCAAGAGGGAACTGAGGTAAGAGAGCTGATCCAGCTCCTGCTTTTTCATAGTATATTTCCTAACCATCTTTTCTGAAACAACCTATATGTATATATTTGTGTATTTCTGTGTTTGGATATTTGTGTATTGGGTTTTAAGTCAGTAAGTGGTAATGTTTTGAGTTTTTTCTGTCCTCATATTAACCCAGAGAAAGTTAATTCTCAATATATATTCAGAGCTTGTTCGGAAGGGTCGTTTGTGGTTTGTGTTTTTTAATACGTTTTTGTTTCCAGAGAAGACTTCAGCAGTGACATCATGGTCGACTGCTGATATTAAAGCCGATTTTCAAAGTCAAAAAAAAAAAAAAAAAAAAAAAAAAAGCCAATAAGTTTGCGATAAGAAATTGTACTGGAGATTCATATGCTCTTTTTTTTTTTTCGGTTACACTCTAAATACTGGAAGTCTTATTAAAGCGATAGTGAGATTTTTTTTTATTATTATTGTTATTTCTAGCACAGAAGCGATGAATGCTGCATAATTAAGTACAGTATTTAATTTGGCTGTTGTGAAGCAAAAGAATAAGGTAATAATTTTTATTGTACTAATCAGACTCAAGATGTTCTCTGTGTTAATTGGGTTAAAAAAATTGCAGTACTTATTAGAAATTCTAATTTCACAATGCAGCACTGACAATAAGCTCAGCCAGTGAATTATTCAGATCTTTAATTTGCTCTCTTAATGACAGTGTTCTGTAATCAGAGTGCAGAGACTGCTTCCTATGCATTATGTATGATGTTCAGGACTTAAATGCAGGACATTATGAAGCCTCTCAGTGGCTCAGTAATTAGTTTTCCACAAGACAGGGCTTAGATATTCACAGATAAAAGTCTACGGTTGAGATAATGTTAAGGTGGTGACTCATGCTAACAAAAGCAAGGAAGTTCAAATTTAATGCTGAAATTGCGCTTCCTTCTCCCTCACTGTGCGTAGGTGCAGGGGGAGGGGAAGAAAGTCTTCCAAAGTAGCCCGCCATGGTGGGTAGCTGCGGACAGCCCAAAGGGGGCAAACCGAGGGCTCCTTTCACTTTGGAACCCTGGTTTTGCCAACTTTACTGATCGGAGGGTGGAGGTGGAGTTGTGTTTTTGTGCCTCTTTTTAAAGGTTGTGAAAAAGGCAATAGTGTACACACCATCAGAGAGCAGTCATCTATAGGAGAGACTAAACGTATTTTAAAGGATTTTATTTGAAGTGCAGGCATTTGTAACTTTGTCAAATGAGGGTGTTTTGAAGGGGAGCTACTTTGTTATGTATAGAAACTTTGAGAACACCTGATGCGTGCTGTATTGCCCTGATACCTATTTCAGCTGTCATGGTCTTCACTGTATATACATTTTAGAAAACATGTTATAACAGTTTAGTTCTCACGAATGGTGAATCATAATGCAGGTTTGTTCTTTTTTTCCTTGGATATTTACCTTATGTTACATCAAGTGGTTTAAATATAGGGTATATGTATGGTTACCTAGCATTCCTACTTCTCTGTGCTTCCTATTATAGAATAAAGGCCAAGAATATGAAAATGAAATTCAAAAATGTTACTTTTTCCATACTTAGTCCCTAGTCAGACTGGCAGCTGTACATTTGTCCCGAGTTCTCACATTAGAAAAATCAGAAGTTTTTACTGGAAACAAAATACCTGACTATTGAAGATTATTTACTTCTTTTTAGTTAACTCTCCAAAGACTACTCTGAAATAAACATATTCTGGTGCACTGTTTACAAGATTGAGATCCTAATTATTAAAGATGATCTACCAATAAAAGTTTTAGGCTTAAGTTAAAAAAAACCCCAAAAATCAAACACTAAAGATCCCAACTTAATAGTCAAGTACAGAGATGGGATTAAGAATTTTGAGTATATCTAGGCTTTCAAAGCAGAATACCTTGAAGCTAATTCCTTTGAAAAATTTTCACCAAAGATTACATCTGGAATTCAGTGTTATTGGTAGCTGTTTGCTGGTGTTATCTGGCCTTAAAGTCATGGACAAGTTACTAAGTCATTCCTTCCTCTTAGCAAACAAAGTGCTGTATATTACGTTTAAGTATAGTCCCTTCCTGAAAGTAATTATTGTTAAACTGTTGAATAAAAGAAGCTGTGGATGAGATCAATGTAGCTACGTGATCCATAGCCAGAAGATCGTATCAGAATCCAAGTGATTGCCTAAGAGAAGAAAATGATTGAGTCTTCTGCAGAATATGACTCTCATTCCAAGTGAAAATCCCACAGCAAGTGGTACTGTAATACGATGTCACTGGTACTGCATAGCTACATTTCTTTGGTCACTTCAATGCAGAATTACACAGTTGAAGAGCACTCCAGGGAGGTGTCATGCCCACCCTCTCGCTTTTCCAAGGCAAAGAAGGCCAATGGCATCCTGGCCTGTATCAGAAATGGTGTGACTAGCAGGAGTAGGGAGGTGATTGTGTCCCTATACTCAGCACTTGTGAGACTGCACCTTGAGNCAAAGCCAGGATGAATAAAATCTGTCTTTTTTTTAATGAATACTTGCCTATCTCTCTAAAGATTTGTTAGGGTTGTCTACCCAAGTTATCTATTCCAGCGTTTCACCAGTCTTCCCATTAGAAAGTTTTTCCTGCTTTCTGATTTCAAGCTTAACTTGCTGAAAGTAAGTTACTTAAAGCTATTACTTTTTTGCGCAGGGGTTACGGGGAATTTATTTTCCTCTTTGCAGGAGACTTTTACATACTTGAGATTCTTAGTCATGTTTTCACTATGTTCTACACTTAATCAATCCTTATTTGTTGTTTTCTTTACAAGAATTAAAAGGTTTGTGGGGTTTTCTTGTACTTTAAATCATTAATTCATATTGCTCTCCTCTGGCTTCTCCCCATTTCTTCTTTCTGAAATGCACTGCTCCAGACTAAGACATGATATTCCAACTGCCATATAAGTTCTATATTTTCATTTAATAAAACATAGTTTGTCGCTTTTATTGTTTTCTTAAGAAAATCTTAACAATATTATACTGTGAGTGTAATGACCTCTGTTAATACAGGACACAGTCTACTACACTGTGAAAAAATTCAACATGTGTTTGAAGAGGTTTTTAATTCAAAGGTTATGCTCCTAGTAGGAGTCTTCAAGGATATAGTATCCAATAGCCTTAACTGTTGTGGTAAATACCTGTGACTGACCTGATTAGTGATGTCTAGATGTGAGCCACCACACTGAAAAGAGTATCTGAAGTGAGAGTCAAACTTTTAGCCTGTGCTCCTGTTGTAAAGCAGTTTGGGTGGCCAAAAGTAGATAAAATCTGAGTTTTTCTGTGTAACCCCAGCGAGACTGCACAACCTAAGTTTGAGGCACTACAACAGTCAGGTGAGAAAACTTCTTTGTGAAAGTGGCAAGGGTGTTAGTGACAACCAGAAAGTAAGGTCCAGGATTAACTGTGCAACAAAGAACAACAGTGTAGTTTAGATTAAATAAAAAAAATAAATAAATTGGAAAGCTTATTCTAACTAGCTTAGCATTCTACATCTGAGCTATGTATCTGGGAAAGGATATTGTTGTCTGCCCAGTGGAGGTCAGTAATTCATTTTTAGCTCTGAGGAAGGAAAGAAATACCATTCCTGGGACAAAGGAAGGCAGTTCATACTGTCCTTGAGTTGTCATAGCATGGGAGGAGATCAACACTTCTGAAGCCAAAATGGAGAAGTTGTGTCTGAAGAATCAAAGATGGCTTGCGATGTTTCTAGGGAATTACAGTTAATATAATTTGGTCACGAAGACATAGTGGCTACCAAAGAAAATTTCAAGGGCCTTTATGTGATTGCAGAGACATCTAATTCATGTATTTGGAATATAACCTTTTTACTGTCCTCTTACTGGCTTTTAATTTCCCATGTTTAGGAATATTGCAAAGTTTTTTTGTCATTATCTGATTCATATTTCTGTATTTGTTCTTATATTAAAAAGCCAAGAAAATAGTTTTAACTCAGTGCAATTTTTAGTGATATCTCTAACAAAAAGTTAAGAAAAATCTATCCACAATGTATTTCTAGGAGTTGTGGTTTTATTTATATTGCTCCAGACTCAAGTACCATTATAAATATTAGATTCTGAAGTGGTATGATGAGTTAAGTATTTCCAAATGTCTTCTCTTAATCTAGCCTCATGATGCAGTCCTTTCATATGCATAATTCCTGTGAAAACCAGTGGGAGTACTACATTGTAGAAGGAATTATGGATACATATGCCAAGGTGTCTCCCTTTTGAGTCGTTGTTTTAACTTGATTGACAAAGAATAAGGTTAACGAAAAGAAATAAATATTGAGAGTGGAGTGTTATTGATAATACTTTTAATTCCAAATTTATCTCTTTCTTCATTGAAAGATCAATGCCAATGGAATGACAGTAATCAGAATATCTGATAGAAATCTGAAATGAATGCATTGATTAATGCTTTTCAGGAAATAGTTTACAAGTAGATCATATGCATTCTAGTCAGTAAAATTCCATAGAATTGTCTCGATAATAAGAATTCCAACCTATGTATACATTATGTAAGGTAGAGTAGCGATAAATGTTCATACCGTAAACTCAGTTTGGGCTTTTTTACTAAGTCAAACTAGACATAGCATAATGCACTGTAGAAGTTCATATACTCAATCTTCTGTGAAATGTAAATACATAAAACTTTGCAGTTTTGTGTATCTGCATCTGATATAAAGGCAGAGGATTTTGTATTTTGTTGGTGGTCAGAGTCAGATATATGAACCAAGGCTCAGTTAAACATGCAGTGTTTCTATAAAATTGATAGTCTGTATGTAAGACATCAAACAACAGCAAGAACACCAGGGCCAGTGAACAAAGGGACATTTGACTACCCCTGATCAGTATCTTAGAGTATTTCATGTGTAAGGCCAACTTGGCAAGAGGACATGCAGTCCGTGTATCCTTAGCTGAGCTACCTTCATTATAATACTAAAAATCACACCCACAGGTCAGAAAGACACTTGCCCAGGTGAAGACTCTTTCCTTGACCGTACGCTAGAGGAAGTAGAATGACGCAGCAGAAGTTATATTGATATGTAAATGTGATTATTCCAGAGGGGAGGGTGCTGCTGCTATGTGATGTTTTTGTCTATAAATATGACATGAATTGTGCTGTCAGGTGTGCTTGATGTGTGGAAAACCACCAAGCATGCAGGCTTCGCAACTCTGAAATTAAAAAAAGCAATGTCTCTCCTGAGTGTGTGAGAATTGATTTGTTTGCACACCAGGTAACTAATCGGCTTTTTGGACAACACATCCATAGCAGGCCAGAAAAAATAGTAATAAGAATACTTGATACTGTACAAAAGCATCTTGGTATTTCCAACTGGCTTTTCTTCTGTATTGTCACTTATATGTACTTTCTGTAAAGACTTGTTCTAGGAATTCCTCATGGAATCATTTTGGTTGGAAGAGACCTTCAAGATAATCAAGTCCAACCATTAAGCCAGCACTGCCAGGTCACCCCTAAACAGTGTCTCTCAATGCCACATCTACATGTCTTTTAATACCTCCAGGGATGGGGACTTCACTGCTTCCCCAGGAAGCCCATTCCAGGACTTCACAACCACTTTGCTGAAGAATTTTTTCCCCACATCCAAGCTAAATCCCTGGCACAACTTGAGGCCATTTTCCCTTGCCCTATTGCTTGTTACCTGGGAGAACAGACCAACTCTCACCTCACTACAGCCTCCTTTCAGGTAGTTGTAGAGAGCAGGAAGGTCTTCCTGAGCCTCCTTTTCTTCAGGCTGAACAACCCCAGTTCCTTCAGCCTCTCCTTGTAAGGCTTAGTCTCTAGACCCTACACCAGCTTTGTTGCCATTCTTTGGACATGCTCCAGCACCTCAATATAATTCTTATGGTGGGGGACCCCAAACTGAACACAGTTTTCAAGGTGTGGCCTTACCAGGGCTGAACACAGAGGGCCAATAACTTCCCTAGTCCTACTAGCCACACTACTTTTGATACAAGCCAGGATGCTGTTGGCCTTCTTGGTGACCTGGGCACACTGCTGGCTCATATTCAGTCACCTGTTGATCAGCACTCCCAGGTCCTTCTCTGCCCAGCAGCTTTCCAGCCACTCTTCCCCAAGACTGCAGCACTGCAGGGGTTGTTGTGACCCTGGTGCAGGACTCAGCACTTGGCCTTGTTATACCTCATACCACAGGCTTTGGCCCATCAATCCAGACAGTCCAGACTCCTCTCTAGAGCCTCCTTCCCTTTAAGCAGATCAACACACCTGCGTAACTTGATGTCATTTGCAAACTTATGGAGGGTGTCCTTGGTCTCCTCATCCCGATCATTGGTAAAGGTATTAAACAGAACTGGTCCAAATACTCTGTATTCTTATTAAGCTCCAGTTTTCATTGCTCACTTGCTAATTTTTCAGCCATTGTTTTTAAACTTTTCCCCATGCTTTGTTTGAAGCTCTGGAAACTCCTTACTATTCCCGAAGCATCTATCCTGAAAACTCTTTTGTTATGTTGCTACATGAGTTGACAACAGTTTGACTGCTGATGTCATTGGAATCTCTTCCTATCACACTTTTTTCATTGTTTTCTCTCAGTATGCCATTTCTTGTGTCTTTATGTTTAGATTGCAAGATCTCTCATGAAAACACTGGGTGCTTTTCTTTTGTTGGTTTGTTTTGTTTTTTTCCTGTGCTTGCAGAGAGGGCAACACAGAGGGCTTTTAGCCTCTGTCTTAATAGAATAAATAATCGTAATGGTAATAATACAAATAATGTGTGTGGTTAATCATTTTAGCTGCTACTCTCTTAATTCCTAGTAACACAGACTTTTCAACTTCTAGCAACTTCTTTGCAATAGAATTCAGTTTGGATCCTGGGAAATTGACAGGTTAGAGCAGCAGGAAACCGAAGAAGGGCTAATAACAGTTATGAAAGCTTTTTCGCTCTTGGGTTCGTAAATTGTTTCTGCTGTGTGGTACACAGCGGTGATACAGACTGTAGGTACAGCTGAAGTATTCTATCAGTCCAGCAGTAGACTGAGGATCTGGACTTTTGCTAGAAGAGAGTGGTGACAAAGCAAAAATTTTCCTGTGTAAAAGAGACATTGTAAAGCTGTGGTGGGGACACCATGCTGCAAAGAAAGGTCAGGATGTTGAAAGGCAATGCAACTTGTTGGCAAAAGGACTGGCAAGGAGATCCATGAAGTGTTACTGGACATGAGGAACATAGAGATGGGACTTAAACACTCTTCAGAGCAATGAACTCTTGAGCAGAAATGCGTGCAGACTTTAGAATGAAGGTCAGATTGGCAGAAGATTAGAGTGACTAAGCGATATCAAGGAGGATTTTGTTCAAACAATGCAAGGTGAAGATATTGCCCAGTCCTGGAAAGAACCAGTGCTTTTAAGATGTTACAAGACATATTGTAGATGTTGGAGGATGGGTTTCGGGCCATAGGCATTTTGGTGTACTGTGTGTTGGTAATATCAAACATGAAGGGATACTTGGGGAAGTGGAAGGCACCACTCTGCAATCCAAGATGAAGCTTAGCAGGAACATCTGGCTAAACCGTATCACAAACTTTTTGGTGAAGATTCTTAAAAGACATAATGATTACTTTACCATCACTTCATGGATTTTTACTTGGCAGTATTTGAATGAAGGCAGTTAATTTGAAAAGAGTACAATTCTGTGAGGCCGGCTATCAGTCTCCAACTCACACTGTCTAATGTTGGGAAACAAGACTGGGCTCCTGCTTTGCTAGTCAGCAAAGCTTTTTTTCTTCTGGCCTGTCCAGAGGCTGTAAATTTAGAAAGCACGTCAAGGATCTGTGTCAATATGAATGTGGGCATCACACAAAGGCACTCTGAGTGTAAAACACATTTTCAAACAGGTGTCTAAAAAGCAAAACAGGTAGCTTTAACCAGTGTCATTTGAGAATTACACTCATCATTCAATGAAGCAGATCTCCTGTAAGCTTCATCTGTGATTTCCAAAAGTATACTGTTTTGCCCATTCTTGTGTCATCTCAGTAATATTCCCTTTTCATTTTCTCAGTGCTTTGTGCTCTTTGCCTCTATGTAACCTGTCATAAAGAAAGTTTTGGATGAATACTGGATAGTTAGCATGACTTCAACATTTTTGAATTAAAAACTCAGATGCATTTTTTTCCCCTCTGAATTTTATAGTAATATTTATATAATGGAACTAAAAAAAAAAATAAAATGCCCTGCATATCTCAGATCCTCATTTAGCAGCTTAGAAAACAGAGATGTCATTAGCAAAATGGAAACAAAGGTAAAGGCTCAAATTAAGTTCCTCATTCTATGTAGCTTATCTGTATGATTTCAGGAAGTCAGTTCATCCTTGTATCTCTGTTCAACGGTGTAATGGACAACAAAATTCTCTTACTTTTTTATCAGAATCTGAAGTTCAAATCTCTCTGGACTATATTAGTTTTAATGCAGATCTTCTCTCTTAGTATGTCATTAAGGTGCACCAGTGACATGTTACTGTTATTTGAAGTCTCCAGGAGGCTCCTAGATATTCTAGGACTCGAGCAAATGTGTAAAAACACGTTGGTATGAACAAGCGTGGAGATTAACAAATGTTTCCAATGGTCAGTGAAAAGTTCTGTCGAGCATCTGTCTAGTGAGATTTCTGAAAGGAGGTGAGGAAAGAGCTGGTTTTTAAAATGAAACACGAACAGCCTGTGGATGAGGTCATTTAGTATGCTGCCCAAGATACATCATTTACACAGAACATCTTTTTATAACGAGTATATTTCTAGATTTGCAAGGGAAATTTGTCAAAATACTCATTCTTAAAAGGAGTTCTGCACTGAGGTCTTCCAATTTGAATTGAGTTCTTTAGTTTCCTTTTATTTATTATCATATTTTAAGTCATCACTGCCCTGTTCATCTTTTGCAAGCCTTTATTCTGATTTCATGTTGCTCTGTTACTTAGAGCTTGGTAACAGCACGATTATACAGTCCTGAAGCTTTTCTTCATCCATTTAGATTTCGTCAGCCATGATACTTATTTCAGTGTGTAGGTTGAGGTTGTCCGAACTGTGTGTCATAGAACTACTTTTAACTAACTATACTAGAAATGTATTTATAAAACTGCTTCCTATATTAGGCTTGTTGGAGGGGTTTTTTGCTTTTTTTTTTTTTCTTCTTTTCCCCCTAGGGAAAAGTGAATAGTGAAGAAAAGAAGATCTTTCTCTTTAAAGGGATTCCAAAACCTAATAGGAACCAGTAAAAACAAATGCTTTTTAAAATGTATATAGAAATCAGCACAGGTTGTCTGAAGATGAGCTGTTAGCCAGTACGATGAGACAACTGTATACAGATACCACTTCTCGTCACTTGACCTTAAAGCCTTTCCCAAAGTAAATGAGCTCAACCTTTGTTTTGTAGATGTCCTGGCTGCCTAATTTGTAAAACATGTGTGTAAAATGATGTAATCTTTGATTTGACAGCAACCACTTAAATAAATGTGATTGAAACAAACGTTCTGGCTGAAGAGTTTGTAATAGCAAACTTTACGTGACTGTATGAATGAGCTATTCTGAGGTGTCGATCATGGAGAAAAAAGGAGGAGTTTTGTTCACTGTATGCGGTGTTTAGCTTTCAAAGAGCTAGCTCTGTATGATAACTGAAAATAATGCTACTGTTACGATCCTATCTCTAGATGTCCATACTGTGATCTGAAGAAGAGCTGTACTATCCTTTCTGCACAGAAAAGTTTTACGAGATAGGAGGGTGATGATGGTGTCTGATGACTAGATCTGAAATCTCCAGAGGCAATTTTCTTCCTGGCAAGAGAGCAGAGGAAGTTTGTCTGTCTGCCACTGCAGTAATTTCCAACTTTGTAAAATGCCTTGTATTTCATTCCATCTGCAGTATTTTTAGTAAACACACACACACATACAGCAGCTGTAAGGAATTATAATTTTTTAGAGATTTCTCAGGTTTCCCGATGAGAGTTTTGTACTTTAATTTGCCAGGTGTGCTTATATCACTTAGAAGTACATTAAAATTTCCTTGTTGTCAGTCTGACACATGAAGTTTAAGTTTGGAACAATGGAAGCAGAGAACAGTAAGAATAAATTGACAGCTGTCTCACATCAGCTTAAATTACAGAAATGAAAGCACGTTATCATGAAAACTGTATTGGAAAATGTGTCTCTAATTAGTGGGCATAAGTAATGAATCATGTCTAACTGCATGTTGTATATTCTAATAAATTTAGCAGTAGCTACCAAAACAGGGAAACTGATCTTTTGAAAAATGAAAGTTGTAAAATGCTTTTATATAACAGATTAGATCTAATAATAAGTAGGTTGATAAAAGCTGTAAAATTGTGCTAGAATTATGTTTAGTTGACCACTTTTAGTCAACCTTACCCAGTAAAACAACACTTTTAAGATATTCTAATTTATCCTCTGTTCACTTTGATGTGAATTTCAGTATGTGGCTATCCTCTGTGTACTAAATTAGAAAAACTAGCCTCTCCCAGTTCGATACTGAGTACAAATACAAGCTGAATGTTCCAGGAGATTGTGGCACCCCATCTCAGAGAAGGTACTGGGGCAATGGTCCTTTCCTATCACTATTCCTTTTGGATAAAATGCATTTTCAAAGGTGCATTGAATGGTATTTGTGTTTCACCGAGGACTGAACTTTAGGGCTCAACCTTGCAATTTGATAGGAAAAGCTCTTGCATAGTCTCTTGTCCTGATATGAGAAATACGGTTCTCAGAAAAAAACAAACAAACAAGACCTAAGATCTGATCATTTAAATTTGTAACAAAAATATATAGTTCTATTCCAGTGTGCTGGACAGCTGCTTACTGGAGCAGACGTTTGAATAATTTGAGAGTATGTTCTTCCTACACTAATAGAAAGGAAAGAGAGCTTCTTTTTTCGGTTTGAGCGTAACGAACACCAGAGACAGCGCTGTTGATTGAAATGATGAAAATTGTTTGGGCTTCATCTGAAGGAAGCATTAGCCTAAATAAGTTCAATTTTAATTTTTCTAATGGAAGATATGATATCATAAAATGTACAGAAACAAAAAAAAAAGCCAGCCTGAATGGAAAAGAGAATAAGTGTCACTTATCAACTGTCATTCAACATTCTAGGTATTTAACAATGGGGAACACCTCTATCTGGCTCAGTAAAGCAGATGGACTACAAAAATTTATAAAGTTAGTGGAATGGAATGAGTAGGAGAACTTATAGTGAAAATGTGGCAAATTATTTTAAAATAGATCTGTTTTACAGGTCTTAAAAAATAACAGCTGATTTCTTTTTTTTTTTCCTGTCTTCAAGTTATGAATATACAGTTTGAGATACTTAAAGTGATGAAGCCTTCTGCACCTTTATTCTCTGGAAACTGTTTCTTGTTTCTAAAGTTTTAGAATTCACATTTCTGGTTGCTTTTGAATATTCTTACTTTAGCACTTAGTCATACTTTAGGTATTCAGAGGAAAGCAGGGAGCATTTTTAGATAAATGTTGCCAGTCATCTTTACTAATTGAATCGCTTGTGTATTAGCACAGTGATATAGTCTTCTTGAAATCAATACTGTATCTTAATACTTCTTAGAGCAAGCTATTATTAGCACTGAAATCATCTGGATATACCAGATAATCATAGCTACACAAAAGCCATCTATCCATTATAAGTAAACAGTATGATAATTAACCCACAGGATTTTTCCTGACCCTAAAACGGGGGTCAATCAAGCTGATTATGTCATATTTAAAGTGCAAAGACACAGACTAAGGTCTCAAAAAATAATATGACTGAATTAGCATAGTGTTTTGTTCAAGCTGATACACTGTACATCTTAACACACTGGTTAAATTGGACACAGCTTTGTGCTGACACAATATTGCTGTCTACTGTTTCACGAGCTATCTTGATCTCAAAAAATGTGTGGGATGTCTTCCCAGTATGCTACTGCAAAGGCAAACTACAGTTTCTCACCGTTTTAGTTTTGAATAGTAGATTTTGGAAATTCTGGGTTCAAAATGTTAACGCTTCTCAAGCTATTATTAGTTGGGAAGACAAAGTAGTCTTCTGCTTCGCTAGTGTTAGCATCTTGCTCTTATTCCAGCTCAAATGTAAAGATTGTTAACAATGTTAAGTAAATTGTTGTGCAGGGCTTGGTATCGTAAAATAGCCTGATAGGAGGTTTTTTTCCATTCAAATTCTACATTGTTAAGTTGCAGTAATAACAGAAAGTAACAGAAGTGACAGGATCCATCTCTTGTTAATGGCAGTTGCTCAGCTTGTGCTCTCAACCTACCTACTGGACCATGTAATGTCTTCCAGGGAGATCTAGTAAAATGTAGATAGCAGTAAGTCGAATTCTTAGTAATTTTCTTAATTTTTTTAATTTAATTTTATTATCTATTTTTTTTTTCCCCCACAAAAGTGACTTAGTAGGAAATATATTGAAAAATGTCTGCCTTCTTTTCTATTAGCTGAGCTCAAACCTCTGTGTCACCTTTAGAGGCTGTAGTAGTTAATTCATTTACAAAGCTTTGTTCATGAACATGTTTTGGTGAATCTGCTCATCTCTTTTATACTTTAGGCAGTACAGAGGTGTCACTTACTTTAAGGAGAACGCTTCAGGAGATGAACATAGTCTCAGTCTTGCACAAACACAAACAGTGACTGCTGGGAGAATATGCCAGGGAAAGAATTATGATGTACTTACGTTGTTGTTGTTCTCCTTCCCTTGGACTGCTGTCAGAGGTGCTGTCACAGGCAGAGTATTGAGCCAGTTGGACTTCTGATCTGATCCCATTCAAATGTTCTTAGAGCAACTGTCTGTTATACCTAAAATCTGATTCAAAGGACAGGTAATTACCTTCCTAATACAAAGGAAATGGTGTGTCATAGCAAAAAAATGCACATTTCCTTACACATTCTACATTTCTCTATTTGCAGCACTTTTGGACAGAACGTTAGCAGGAATAAAGAAGGATAAAATACTTCTATTCCATACCATCTTTAGGATATTGTTTATGTGCATGTTTCCTGATGATCAAAAGCAGTGAGAACTAGATTGCCTGTCTTAGTGATTAAAATGAGGCTTGTGAAAGTCTGGTGCCTAAATCCTAGAAAATAACCCAGGAAATCAATGCCCTCAGACCTGCCTAAATCTGTATATGTTTAAAACTCAGCACATATATGTTACTATGAATTTCTCTGGGTGACTAAATGTAGGTTCTTGCACATAGTTACCCAGTGTGACCACTGCATTCTTGCTTCTCCTTAATATCTGTCAAAATCTAGAGATAAAAAGGGGTGATCCTGAAACTCTGCCTTTGTTTTTGGAGGTGTCTGATATGTTTCGAGAGAGTTACTCAGTACACTCCCAGTGCAGACGGGCAGCACGACGTTCTGCGTAAATTCTTAAGTGTGGTCCCATCTCTCTTTTACTCTAGCCAGTTTTAACTACCGGTTTGTTCAATAGTCTGAGGGGGGTGATTGAGGAAGGGGAGCTGGCAGATATTGAGCTTTTTGGTACTGAGAAGTGCAGGCAGGAATGACAGATTCATAAGGCCAGGGAGAATAAGAGAGAGTGGCTGGCTGAGTGCCGGAGAGACGGAGGGAGAGGAAGAAGCAGCATACTGGTCTGTTTGTATCCTTTGAATTAGAAGGTTTTGATTTAAGAAATGATTCTGTTAAATTAAATGCATGCTTATTTCCAATGGGTTTGCATTTGTGAATTGATATTTTAATTGAGTAATACTCAGGCTGCGGTATAAACTCACCCTTTATTAGACAAGAGAGAATCGATTTGAAAGAGAGGCATTTACTGAGAAGCAGATTCTGCCTGCTAAGTAAAAGTTGTGTGCACTTCATTTTCTTTTAGCTAGCAGACACCCTATCCAGCTGCCTCCTTTCACAAAGTTTGCAGGAATGTTAAATCTTTGAGACCTTTTCCCATATATTGGACGTAGATGGAATTGGTTACTCGAAGTGATCAAGAGGACCTGAGCAAGGCAACAGTTCTATTTTTTTTCAGGAAACCATATGAAAAGAACAATAGTCTTTGGTCTAAGGAGCTTTTTTGTTCTCTCAGAGTCTACTAAAAATGCTGCTAAGCTTGCTGTCCTAGTAAAGATAGGGTGCTGCTTTCATTTAAACTCATTTAAATATACTCATTATTTCTTATTCATAGAAATCTGATCCATATCCTGAAGAATCAGGTCAGGTGCCAGGTTTCTAGGAGTAACAGCTTCTGATGGAAAGCTATTACTCTGCTTCTCTCTACTCTTACCCTAGAAAACTGCACCACACACCCTGCGTTCCTATTTCCTTACTCGTCTGCTCTTATCTCTGTTATTTTATGGTTTATAGTATTCACGGTTTTATCCTTTTCTCAAATAATTATTTTACAATGGATTATTCCCTTCCCTAGCTCCAAATAATCCATTCCTTTCCCTAAGTACTTAATAATCAATGGCAAAAAAAAATCAGAACTTATTGCCAGGTAGACATGTTGTGTGCTTTTTTGAAATATCAGATTTCTTTATTGTTTTTGAAATCTTCAGAACTTTCAGTTCAAGTTACGTCATTTCACATTATCTTTATGTCATCAATTTTCTTAATTTAGGAAAAGAAAACAAATTGGAATATGTCTAGAAACATGAAGTGGTAAATAGTAAAAAGTTGACAGTTGGTAGTAGTGTTTTATTGGAATCATCTTTGATAACAGCTCCTCTGGTACCTGTTACGTGTGCTCATGAATAGCCACTGAACTAACACAAAACATCTGGTGCTGTCGCTGAATTTAAATATCCCAATCTGATAACCTTGCAGACAAATCTACCAGTTACCTACCAACCAGATACCAGTCCTGATCCACCAAAGAGAGTAAGACTCCACGCATCCAGAGATACATATCCGTAGATCCAAATGCAGAACCAGATTTTAAGTGTTCAGCATTAGTTTGTATTGTTATGTTTTGCATAGAAGTTAATGATTCAGAGGTAAAGAAGACTGTAATTATGTGGGTAAATATGCAGGCACTGCCTACAATGTAGCCCTAGAAAAATAGGCAGAAAAAATTGCTTATTTAAAATTGATTTCACTGATTTGTGCATGTTTAGATTCAATAGTGAGTAATACGACTTGACGTACAAGACCAGGTCATATTCCAGATTCTTCACATTTTCTAGAATTCTTCACCTAAGCAATATTTAAACAAATATTCCTTTTGTGGTATCACAGACAGTTATAAGTAGTTTTGGGGAAGTATTTTATAAGTTCAAATCAATTTTCTAAGAAAAAAATAGCTCTTAATTGCTTGTGCATTTTCTATGATTATTCTTGAAATTTCTTTTCTTCTGATTGTTTTCAGTAGTGTTTCACCCTAATTCTGTTTATTTTATAAAGAAAAGAGTATCATCTTTCAAGTTACAGAAAAAAATCATTTCAGTTCAAAGTCTTGGCCAATGTGCGTTTGAAAAATGATACTTTTCTTATCTCTTTGATCAATGAAAGTAATTGACCAATAAATGTTTTCTTCTCTGGAAATCATTGAATGGACTTACAGTTTTACACTGCTTTTTAAAACTAAGTGAAATTTAGACTTTAATGGAAAGTCTGTTTTACTTAATGAAATCAAAGCTTTCAGTTATTTTCCATCTTATACCTTTGAACTTTTTCAGTTATTTATTAAAAATAATTTTATGTTATGATTTGAGCAATATTAAATTTTGTTTGTAAAGTTTATATGCTGGCTAGAATTACTGTTTTTGCTCTGAGTGTTTTTGGATTTTTTTTCTAGCTCTTCCAGCCTAGCTTCTTGGTGTGGGCTTGAAGATTACATATATTGAAAGGTGATAACCATGAATCTTTTAATCTGTATTGAGATTTTACCTGTTTCAACACTTAGAAACAAATAACCCCTTGGTTCTGTCAGGGTCTGCCTTCTTTTACATCAAAAGGAACATTGGGGAGAAGAAAAAACTTACAAAGTTTGTTCTAAAGGGGAATATTTAAATCCAACTTGAGCTTTCATTCTTGAACGTTATTAGCCCATATGTGTGACATGGTTCTGCAAATCCAGACAACAAATTTTTTTGCGGAAAAACAAATAGTTCTGATTGAAGCATAGCTTATTAAATTCTCTTTTGTCTTAGTACTATAACAGCTGAACCAGGCTTAAGACCTGATGTAGGAGTTCCTGGGACTGCTTCTCAAAGGTGCCAGAGAGCCTCCGACTCCTTTCAGTGTCATCCTCTGCTTAATTTATTTGACTGAATCCTAATGTTAGTCCATAAGTAGGGTTATCTTCAATCCTTTATTTCAAAAGGGAAAGGCAGAATGTTTTTATATACTTTATAATCTTTGTATACTTGATTTTCTTTTACGTATACGTATTTATTCCTTTTCCTTGTCATAAGAATAGTTCTGCTGTAAAAAAGTTTGTATTTTTTCCTTTTGATTATATTATTTTCAATGCTTTATGAAATTCTTAGGTTATGATCTTGTGCACCAAGAAAAACTTCTTGATCATATGTTGCTGCTCATTCTCAATCCCTCAGCTTTTAGGAGAAATTCTTTACATGCTAAATATTTCTCAGATATATTGCTTACTGTGCATGTAACAGATGTAGTAGTCTGTTATTTGATCATGAATGAGAAATACAGTATTCTGTGCAAATGCTAGAATTTTGTAAAAATGGCACACGTATCCGTGAGGGGAAGATTGGTAGTGCCCAAGACAATTAACAATATAAAATCTAAGTATTGCACATTTTTTATTAATTGCATTAGTGGCTGTCTGGGGGCTTTCCAGTTTCAGACATGAAGTTCTACGGGGCTGAGAAATCTGTCATGTGTGATATGCCATTTTCTGATATGAAATGGTTTGTCAAAATTCCCAGCAAGATTAGGAGTTTGGCTGTTTTCTCATTATCCATTAGGTGTCTCTCTTTAGCATGTCATTAGGAGGGTTTGGTACTGTCATTTGTTTTAATATTTTCAAGATGTTTTATCTTTTCGTCTTTCCATTTTAAACACACTGACTGGCTTTACATATACAACAGGATTTTTTTCTCCTTTTAAGCTGTTTTGTAGATGTTCATTCTCAGTCTCTTTTCACATTTTTTTCGGATCTGTTAAGGTAGTTTCAGTTTTGATGCCAGTGAGGTTGCATCATCTTTCCTATTAGGATCCTAAGTACTGTGTGCCATAAATCTTCTGGGATTGAAAGATGAAAACTTTCAACTGTCTTGGCAAAGAGTTTAATTTTCAGTTCAGACTGAAAGGTGCTTTGGTTTTTCGGTTGTTGTACTCTGGCTGGCATAGCTCCTGTACTTATCCTTAAATTCTTTTTGTTTTACCCAGATGTGGTTTTTATGCTAGAAATTCTCTCCTTATATGTCAGTTACTGCAAGCAACCATTCAGATTTGCTTCATACAGTCACCAGAAAATGTATTTCTGGAAGAGTACTGTCTCCCTGGGAAAACTACAGCTTTTTTTGTTGTTGTTGTCATTAGTCTGTTTAACTTCTAATTGATTTCTGGTTGTGACATGTAAGGAGAGAAACTAGCAGACCTTTCAAGGTCCCTTTTAATGTTTAGTTTTTCGTTCTATTATTATATATAACTGTTTTACCTATTTTTGTGTTCTGGTGTTTCATTCTAAGTAATGCTAGTTTTTTTCTGTTACATGCATAATAGATGAGTAACTAAAACTTTTTCACATGTGTACGGGCAGCTAATTACTCTTCTTTTACTTTTACTTTGCCATTTTTGCGTTTGAGTGACCAAAGATCAGAAGAATTTTCAAAGACAGGATTATAATTCATATAATAATTCATATTATAATGCCATATGTTTTTTGTATTGTTATCTGCACATCTTTCTACATTTTCAAATACTAGGAAGTTTTAAGGTAGGCACTCTAAACTAAATGTGGCATGAATTAATAATTCTAACAAAAATGAAGTAATTCAAGAATTTTTTTTATAGATAGGTCGTCTTCTCATATACTTAATAACATGTATGACCTACAAGTAAAATCTAAAATAATCTCATGATTTTCTTCATTAATGGAGAATTCTCTTAATTACAGAAAAATCAGAGAGCAAATCTACAAGTATCGAACAAATCCTATTACTTTTTGCTAAGAAATTACAAAAAAAGGGGAATATTTAAAGAGGCTATATTGAAAGATTTGCTAAACTTCCTTCACTATTTTATCTATATCACCAAAATTCACAAAATTGTGCATAAACAAAATAGTGCAATTAAACCAAATGGCAGGTTTTCTTAGAAGAGCTTAAGGGACATAAGAATATTAAGAGGGGTTTGTTTGGTTTTGATTTTTTTTTTTCCTTCGGCTGTGCAATTAAAAAATGATGTTGGCACCAAGTGAAAGAATTTGAATCCCAAAATTGGGAGATCAGAAAATACAGAGCTCTTTGCACAAAAGGTCAATGAATTCGGTTTGATTCCAGTGCTTATAGCTTGATTATTTTAATCAGTGCCAGGACTTACAACTTTCTTTGACTTCTCACATCAAGGAAACCCAGAGCCACACTACTTTCAGAAATCATTATTCATGTTTCTGTCTGGCTTTGAGGGAGGTGGCTGCCGTACAGATAACACTTGCTATTATTGCCTGCTGAAGTGTGGAATGTAAAGGTGATGAAAAAAGCCTAAAATCTGGAGGATTGTTCCATACTGGTCTGTGGAGTATAATAAAGTTTTGTGTGACTTACCTTTGTAATAAACTAACAAAGGACAAACATCAGCAGGTAATACTAAAAACTGTAGTGAGATCCTGATGTGCTTTAAATACTGCGTTAGACAGCCTGGAACATCTAAAAGTCAAAAAAAAAAAAAAAAAAGGCACAAAAGACTGCCTTAGAAATAAAATTGTCATAAATGTAAAGAGGAACAGAAAGTACAAAACTGAGGTCAGTGCTATTTTCATTTCTCACTTGTATTTTGACATTTTTGTTAGTGAGCTAGGAAATCAATAAAGACTAATTTCATTGGCAAGGATTAGAGAGTACGTAGGAAGGAACACTCAGGATCTGTATAGTTGCTTTCAAGGGCACTTTCAGTAAAATATATTTATTATAAAGTGAATTCAATGGTTCTTTTTGTCTAATTGGCTCATATATCAAACATTCATTCTTTAGAATACTCAATGTACAAAACTAAGTTTGTGATATTGCATATACAAAAAGTATTTTGTTTATTTCAGCTACTTTCGCACCCTCATAATGAATGCCGGTCTGGTCATCTAAGCCATTTCATAAATATCATAAATCATAATAAATGTAACACAAAGTGTCACTTTATTACAGGAAGTGTCCTAATAACTCCTTGTTGATCAATAATGTTCAAAAATGTATTATATTACGTGTACATAATCTGTGATGGAGTTTCTCGGGAAGCAAAATGCATTTTTTTGTACCTGCTATAGGAGATTAACTGATCAGCATCTGGAAAGTTAGATATATTAACTCTGGAGATAAGAATATGGTTGCATACTGAACACCCAGCAACAGAAAACACTTGGACGCTGACAGGAGAAAAAAAAGAAATTCCTCAAAGCTGAGGGGGAGCTCGGTGTGGTTTCCAGCAAAGCATCTTGGCCAGCCAACCCTGAGCTATGCAAGACCACTAAAGAGGAAATGGTGAGGGTAGTAGTAGGTGACTCCATGCAGCAGGGCTTGGAGGCAGTCACCTGCCAACATAACCTGTTGTCTAGAGAAGTTTTCTACTTGCCTGGGATCTGGATCCAAGGCATTGTGGAGAGACTGCCAAAGCTTGTCCAGACCTGTAACTGTTACCACCTGCTTTTCTTCTATAGAGGCACCAGTGATAGTTCAAGATAGGGTGGCCCAGGTGTCCTCAGTCTTGTGGGGAAGGGGTGTAAGGATACTGTGCGTCAACACTTGGTTGCAGAGTTGTTGGTGGCATCAGGGATTTGGTTTCTATGACCATGGGATCCTGTTTGAGGATCAGCATCTGCTTGGAGGAGATGGGGATCCACCCCCATAAGCAGGGAAACAGTGTTTTTGTTAGCAGGGTGTCTGACCTAGTGAGGAGTGCTTTCAACTAGCCATTTCAGGGAGTTGATGGTCAGGTTGGCAGCAAAAAGCCTGGGGTGGTGTGAATGAAAGGGAGCAGAAAATCAAGGATTAAATGGGGTCATCTCAAGTATTTATGTATGAAAAAGAAAGTGCCTACAAGACATCATTAAAAAAACAACCAAAAACAACAGACCCTTTCTGAGAAATCTGCGTGCTGGGATGTCTCTCTGATGTGCCTGTACACTGATCTGGAGAGTAAACCTGAGAAGTTAAGAGATCTCTGTGCAGTTACAGAGCTATGGTCTTGTTGAGGTCATTGAGATGTCATGGGATAACTTGCATGACTGAAGTGGATTGGTACAAGCTCTTTAGGAAAGACAGTCTGGGAGGATAAGGAGGTGGAGTTGCACTTTATGTCAGAAAGCAGCTGGAATGCATGGAGCTGCTCTAAGTATGATGAGCCAACAGAGAGCTTATCGGTAAGGATTAAAGAACAGATCAGTATGGGTGACACTGTAGTGGGAGTCTCTTATAGGCTGCCTGGCCAGAAAGAACAAGTAGATGAGGCCTTGTACAGACAACTAGAGATAGCTTCACATTTGTAGGCCCTGGTCCTTATGGGAGACTTCCAACTACACTGGTATCTGCTGGAGGAAAGACAGTGGGACACACCCTTAGTGGAAGAGGATCAGGTCAGGTAATGCTTAAGCGAATTGGACGGGCACAAGTCCATGGACTCTGATGGGATCCATCCTCAAGTACGGAGAGAACTGACAGATGTCATTTTGAGGTCACTCTCAATGGTCTTTGAGTGATCATGGTGACTGGGAGAAGTACCCAAGGACTGAAGGAAAGCAAACACCACTCCTATCTTCATGAAAAAGGGCCTAGGGAACTACAGACCAGTCCACCTCTCCTCAAACCCTGGGAAACTGATGGAATAGCTAATCCCAGAAATCATTTCCAGGCACATGAAGGACAAGAAGGCGATTAGGAGTAGTCAGCATGGCTTCACCAGGGGAAAGTCATACTTGACCAACTTGATAACGTTCTATGATGAAATGACTAGCTTGTTAGATGAGAGGAGGACAGTGAACATTGTCTACCTAGTCTTCAGTAAGATTTTGAACACTATCTCTCATAAGATCCTCACAGAGAAGCTACTGAAGTATGGTCTGGCTGAGCAGATAGTGAGGTGGACTGAAAATTGTCTCAATGGCCAGGCCCAGAGGGCTTTGATCAGTGGTAGTGTGAAGTCTTATTGGAAGACAGTATCTAGTGGTGTAACCCAGGAGTCAGTACTGAGTCCAGTCCTGTTTAATATCTTCATTAATGTTCTGAATGATGGTGCAGAGCATAGTGTTAGCAAGTTTGTTGATGATGCAAAACTGGGAGAAGTGCCTGATGTGCCACAGGATTGTGCTGCCATCCAGAGGGACCTCAACAGCCTGGAGAAATGGGCTGACAGGAATCTCATGCAGCTCAACAAGAACAAGTGGTATGTCCTGCATCTGGGGATGAATAACCTTACTCATCAGTACATGCTGGGGGCCAGTTGGCTCAAAAGTAGGTCTGCAGAAAATTACCTGGAAATCCGGGTTGCAAACAAGTTGATTGTGAGTTAGTAATGTGCCCTTGCTATAAAGACATCTAGTGGTATCCTGGCTGTTAGGAGAGTGTTGACAACAGGTCAGATGAGGTGATCTTACCCTATACTCGCACTTGGTCAGGCCACACCTGGGTTGCTGTGTCCAGTTCTGGGCTCCTCAATACATGCGAGATGTGGAACTAGTGGAGAAAGTCCAGTGAGGGGCTAATAAGATGATGAAGGGACTGGGGCATCTCTTCTATTAACAAAGACTGAGAGAGCTGTGACAGTTTAGCCTGGAGCAGAGCATGCTCAGGGGAATCTTTTAAGTGTATACAGTTATCCAAAATGAGGGAATAAAAAGAGGGAGCCAGGCTTCTCTTAGTGGTACTGGGTGACAGGATCAGAGACAATGAACACAAACTGAAACACAGGAGTGTCCCTCTGAACAACAGGAATCGCTTTTTCATTGCGAGGGTGACTGAGCAGTGGCACAGGTAGCCCAGGGAGGTTGTGGAGTATCCATCCTTGGAAATACTCAAAAGCAATTTGAACATTGTCCTGAGGAATTGACCCTAAGTGGTCCTGCTTGAGCAGTGGAGTTGGATCAGATGAGCCCCAGAACTCCCTTCCAGTCGCAGGCATTCTGTGATCCCATAAATTCAGCTGAAGTTAATACAAGTTCCATTAAACTCACTATTTCTGATCATATATATCTAACTAATTTTGGATAACAAGCACTGGCAGTAAAGGGTGTTGTAACTTGCTTTTTCTAGTGAAGTAATGTTGTTTCGATTATAGAAGAAATAGCTTTTAATGATCTCCTTTGGAGTAAATGAAAAGAGAAAAATTAGCTCAAGTGTCATGCTTACCAAAAGTCTGACGCAATGTATTCCAGGGTATGTTTGTTCTCTACCTGCTGTTTTAGCTGAGCACTGATGAGAGAAGTGAGTTCTCACATGTACTTTGAAAAGACTCCTATAGAAGCAGTAAGTCTGTTGCATACTTTTGTTTAGATTTATTTTAGAAAAAATTAAATGTGCAGTTGAGCTCCAATGCATATGTTCCATAAAACTTAAGAATATGTAATCACTGCTATGTCAGTGTAACTTTATTTGTTATGTCACCACATGACTGAGTTAAATTCATTGTTGCTTCTGTAGTGTTTCCACATCTTAAAAACAGACTAAGAATTATCTAATATTTTAATTTGATAAAAGGAATATATATTTGGGAACCCACATTTTTGCACTATTTTCTTTATATTCACTGTCTCAAAAAACGGATGTGTGAAAAAGATGTGTGTTTTCATAAATAAGACATATACAGCTGTACATATTTCAAGCACACCGTAATTAAATATTCTATAATGAATAAGAGCAAGAGTGCTTAATTAATTGTTTGCTTCTTTGTTGGTGCCCAACTGACATACAAAACAATAAGGGCACTAAGATGTTTTTAGTGATAATTTGCACATCTCTCGTATTGCCTCTCAGCCTAGCTGTAGAATAGATTTGTAAACGCGAAACATTTGGAGATGAGGGATCTCATCTTATTGTTTAGATGTGCTGTGATTAACGCTGTAAACGTGAGCGAGCTGTCAAGGAAAGAATTCTGTTACATCCTTACTGTGTTTAACAAATTGCAAGGGAAACTAGAGAGGACTTTAAACCTTTTTATTAGCACAGTGCAGTCCACACCCCTGCGTCACGTGACTCAATCACACTTTTGGGGCCGCGTAGCTTTCCTGTTCCTCCCATTCAAAATATTGAATGGCCTGTGTGTGCCGTCAGGTAGTTGTATTATGTGCTTCTAAAGAATGGTAAAAAAGGCAAGGTACAGACATCTACATTCCCTTTGCGGTATCGGCACCCTGCCGAGCAAGTATCTCTTCCTCTGGGATAGCAGCATTACATTATCTGTCTCTGAAGGAATTTTCTAATAGAAGTTTCAGCAGAAATAAACAAGTCTCTTGGATAATCTTTTTTCCACTATAGAAAGTGTTTAAAAACATAGCAATTGTCCTTTGGAGAAGATACTCTATTTTCATACTTGATTAGCAGTGCAATATAAACAAACTACTCATGTTGTTTAAGTTATTAAACTATTGAATATATGCATATAAATGCCTGAATGTCCTGCACTAAATCACAACTTTAGTGCAGGAGATATTTGTATAAAGATACGAAATACTGATTTCTTAGAAGCGACTACATGCAAAACCCACTTACATACCAAACAGTGTGGCTTGACTGGAACACCATACACATTAACATTAAGCATGTGTTTGCAGTGAACTGAGGACCCAAGCAGAAAAGTGACAGAAAGGTGAGATACAGTCAAAATATGTAGAGTTCTACGCATATATTTCCCTGAGCACTATGTAGATAAACAAAACTTCAAACATTAAATTGAATAGAAGCAAGAAATTTTAAAGGCAGTGTTGTTTCAGTCTTTGTTCTCTCTAAATCATTTTTCTCTCCTATTTCGCTTGTCATTTTTTTGAATCCTTATTTCATGTTTATCTGTGTTCCCTTACACATAACGCTACAACCTTTACTGATTACATGGTCAAATAGCTCTGGACAGTGGAGTTCTGCTAGGCAGACTATCAGTTCACAATAAATGAAACAGTATGTAGGTGTAACAAATTTATTTTATACTTCACACATTTATTGTGCTACATTATTAAGTTATAGTGATACCTTGACACCTAGGTGCTCACCCATTGGAATGTTGGGGTTTTTTTAATACACCTGGAAGAGACTGGGAGCTGAGAGTTTATCTGACTGTTCATTATAGACTGAATTATTATAATGACAAGACTTTAAACCTGTTGTATGGAGTCCAAACAATATTGGTTAATGCACATCATAATTCTAAAGCTGGAAGAAGAGCAGAGCTTGTCACACTTATCACTTAATCTCTGTAAAACTTTATAGGATATTTATAATAGTGTGTTTAACGTGGGGTCAGGTTGCATTAGTTGATGTCTTCCTGTTGAGAAGTACATCTTTGTTACCAGCAGGTCTTTAGCTAAGACAAAAACAGATACATTTTTACAAGTTTTAGAATTAATCAATCTGTATGGCATTTATCAAACGAGAAGCAACATTTCTCGTTTTTTATGAGTAACACTGGGTTGATGCTGAACATTTTTTGGGGGGGGAAATTCTATCAGCATAGTCCGCTGCTCTCATGAGATTGATGATGTTCAACCTGCCATTTTTGATGCCCTAAAATCTGCTGCCACCAGAAATTCTTTTCTTAATGTCAAGGACTGATTTGGCAGCGAGACAGGGGTCATATTGTGGATCTGAAGAAAAACAATTTTGGTGCCAAAAGAGATGAAACAATTGGTGCATAAGGTCAATTGATGTTCTTGCCAATTGCTTCATGGCATTAGACCCTTCTAAATCTTTCTTTAAAAATCTTTCATCAGAAGATTGAAATACATTAATCTTGTCCTTTCCTACTCAACAGAAAGGATGAGTAGTTCAGTATTAAATTTGAAACTATTTTTCTCATGAAAAGCAATCTAAAGATTTTTTTTAAATGTCATTTTTTCTCTTTGAACAAAGCTATATTCTACTTTTATGCTTTCTAAACTGAGCTGGTAGCTATTTCATAGGTTTGTTTTAATTTTCCCTATAAAAAATTGAGAATGTTATTTTCTGTTAAAACATTCCTGATTATGAACAACAAATAAAATCCCATTGCCTTTACTGTAAGAGAAATCAAGCTATAGAATACTTTTTTCCTACAGTTTTATCACGCATTTGGTAAACATGACAAACAATAATTCTTGTTAACATCCCTAAGATATATTATTCTTTTCTTTGTGATTGGTTTTCTCCTGATTCTTCAATCCTTGTGTGCCTAGTGTCTTAACCAAATTTGTAAGACCACCTTATTTATTCTATTTTTAGCTCAATATTTCATATCAGTTTCAATGATGAATTTAGTAAGATTGAAGGTGAAAAATTTCTGATGTACTTCATATGATTTTATACCTTTTAATACTCTCCAGAAGCTGATAGAGAGTTGTCTTCATATAAACATGCTCTAGAACACTACTAGACGTCAGCTTTATAGGGAAGGTCACCTCAGCGCATGAGTTTAACCCTCTGTATTAAAACACTGTGCAAACACATGGAGTTGATTGTACATGTTTAAAGGGGGAAAATACTACTAGTGGTATTTTCAGTAGCTCTGATTGCCAGTTTATACTGCCAGAAAATTCTCAGTGGCTTTGCTTTCCTTAGTCGTGGGCACAAAAGTGAGCCAGAATCAAGCACTCATCTGGAAGTTGGCAATGGATTTTGTTGGCTTGCCCATTTCTTTTGATGAGAAGGGCTTTGTCCTTTAGCGTAAGATATAGTTGACCTTGAGTTGTCTGGAACGTTGTTAATGCTGAAGGAATGGCTGACAAATGGCAATTATGGAGAAACATGTGGTTGTTGCTATTCTTATGCTCTCATCAGGTATTGTTACACACTTGAGGTCAGACTGTGAAAGGTAACATTGTGGATGAAACAATGAGAAGGAAATAGCATTATTTTCAAACTCTTTATTCATGACTACAGATATTTTCTATACGATTTGCCCTTTCTATCACAGTGACCTCTACAGACACGATGATGAAAAATATTAACAAAAAGATAACAACTGGTAGCTGGTGTAAGAAGTTATTCACGAACACTAAGCTAAAAGCAGACAAATAATTGCGTGAGCCGTTGCTGGCATCACAGCAAGTATAAAGTCAGATCTGGTTTTCAGATTTACTAGTATAAGGACTCCCTGCTGAAACCATGTACCAGATGCAGGATTTTCTCAAGGTTAAATGTGATTATAGCGTTCGCACACATACAAATTGCAGACAGAGATTAAATCACAAAATAATGAGATCTTTTCAAAAGGTAGCATACTACTCTGATTATCCTCTCTACATTTAAGATATCCTTGTGTTTTAGGTCTTTATACACTATGTTTATTGAGAGAATACCTTTAAGCTGATATTATGTCATTGAACTTGAAGGTCTGTCCATCTTATTGTATTATCTGCAGAAAAATTAATTTCATATAAAGGATCTACAGTTTTACATCTGTGCATCAACAGTCAGAATTATCTTTTTTATTTTTTTTCAACTGATTCCTTACATATTTGAAATGAGATAATAAAAATCACAAGAAGCTGTTAATAAAATGGATGCTACTGTTAGAAAACAGAGTAAATATGAATAAGTAATATTCTGTGCTCCGTGCTGAAAAGTTTGAATTTATTACTGACTGTCAAAATCAGTGACTTCAGAATTTCAAAACCCTATAGTGAGGTGGATTTAAAAAAAAATATTTTATTATCTCGCTAGTATTATGAAGCAATGGTTTAACACAGATGGAAAATAGTGGATGGTTAGATTGTCACAGCCAGAGGGTCTTAGAAGGTTGTGTCTGTCCTGGTGCAATAAGAAATATTTTACACAAATTGCCTAATGCTATCCATTTGTCTTATGCTGGGTCAGGTCTCCAAGTAGCTTGATGCACAAAAATAAAATTCCTTTTTGAGGAACTAAACTAGAAATCCTGATCCAAACATGTTGCAGTGCTAACACTTTTATGTTAGACTTCCTTTTCTGTAGTGATTTAAGAGAAAGTATCTGGTAAACAAAAACAAGTTAAAATTAGGCTATACCAAGCCAGGGTCAGATTCATGAAACGATGATGGAACTGAGTTCATAAACTGATTCAGGTTGATGCTGCAAAGAGTTAATATTCAAATTAATATGTTAAACACAGCAGATTCTTCTGTATACTGTACTTGGTCCCAGCTTTGGCTCAGAAAGGACTGAATGCTTTCCCCATTCAGGGTGACACCATATTGTGCTATCCAGAAGTTTTTCACAAGCCTCCCCCAAAACAGTGGTATGCCTTCAAGGCATAACTAGAGCTCACTGGAAAGCTATTCCTTTAAAAAAATGCTCATTGAAAGATGCAGTTTCATTGAAATGGAAATGTACACATTTTCGTGGATTAAAAAGCCAGAAGGGAGTACTGTGATCATCCAGCCTGGCGTACTGTACAACAGAGACCTCATGGCTGTCTTAGTTTCTTCCCATTTGAACTAGGTCATGTCTTTCTAAAGATTAAAAAAAACCAACCTCTACTTTGCTTTTTAAAACATACTTCTAGGATGGGAGTATCTACTACAGTTTTTAATGAGGTGTTCCTTAGTGTTGATTACCCTGTCAATTCCAACTTTGTCTATCTTCAGTTTCTAGTCCCTGGATTTTGTTACGCCTCTGTCTGTGAGACTGAAATGAAATGTATGTTCCTGTGTATATATTTATAGACTGTAATCTAGTTGTACATTATACTAAGGTGGAATTTCTTGATTCTCTCACTTTAGCACATGTTTTTGAGTATTTTGATGGTTATATTGTGAATACTTAGCTATTTACCAATGGTATTTTTGACTTGTGGATGCAGAAATTGGATATGTTATTTGAATACTGAAGTAGCTGATGCTAAGTCATGTCTTTGTTCCTGGTTGAGATTCCACTGTTTATACATCCATGTTCATGTTCTTTTTTGACTGAGATTAAGAAAAGTTTGGAGCTATCCAGATGGTCTAAAACTGCAGGGAGTTCTTTGTCTGACAGCTTGTACCGTACGCTTTAAGGTGTTTGTAGTTACAGCTCTGTTGTCACCTCTGGTGACACTAAATCTGACATGTTTGTATCCTTCCTCGATGCTAAGTCTTTTTTAGGCCACTAGTTCTGGGAGAAGTTTTCTTTTCAAAAAGCAGACAGCTAAGACTGCAGTTTTGGTTTACTTAAATGCAATCTCAGGTTTCTGCTTTTGGTTTGCTTAAATCAAGTCACAGTTTGGAATCGGCTTATCCAAACAGCAGCCTTCAGGAGAAACAGAAAAAAAATGAGGAAGAAGGGAAAGGACTTGTCTGATGATGTAAATGATTGTTATGTTGCTGTATCCATTCTGTGTGAGAGTTCAGTGGTTAGAGCGTTCAGCCCAGATGTGGGAGATCTTAGCTCACTTTCTTCCTTTGTCTCAGGAAAGACAAATTTACATTTCCTATTCTCCATGAGAATAGTTTTACCAGATGGACAGAAAGTGATTTTGCTGTCTGCCAGCATGAATATTTAAGTGTTTCATGTAGAGCTGAGTAGATGCAGGAGTTCAACAGTGCACTTCAGAATATCTCTTTTTATTCCTTATCATAACTAGGGGCAACGAATCACTTTGACCTAGGAGTTCTCACCTCTCCTTGGGGTATCTTGCCCACTGAGATGATTATGAAGCAAGTTGGTTTTTTTCAGTTTTCCTGATTACTATTAAAAAAATTAGAATTTCCTATTTCTTTAAAAAATATTTGTGTTCTTTCTCTTGGTGACCAGTGTATATTTAAGCATTTTTTAAAAGGTAGACCTTAAATAATTTTTAGAATATGATTTAATGACTTTGAAACTTATTTTGAAGTACAAATGCCATCTCTGAGAAACTTCCCTTGTGACTTATGCTTTGACAGGGGGGTTGGACTAGATGATCCTTTGAGGTCCCTTCCAACCCCTAACATTCTGTGATTTTGTGATTTTGCGAATAGTACAGACAGACATTGAAGTGAAGCTAGAAAATGGATGGTGTTTAAGGTAAAGTTATTATATATGTTGTGGCAAAATGTTACCTTTCTGAAAAACAGAATCATGTGTCAATTACAAATAGTTTGGTCTTTGCAGAGGAGCGATATTTCCCAAGGAAGAATGTGACAGGTATGCAGATAGAACCAGTAGTATGCCAGGCCTATTTTCAGTTGCTTGGAACTTACCTAAGTTTGAGAATTTGAAGTAAAATTTTACATGCTGCTGTCTGCCTCAGCTAGCTTGTTATGGTCATCACTGCTAAAAAGGCCCAGTCCTGTCAGAGAACAAAGAAAATGAAATGAAAAAGAAAAAAAAAAAACACCACAACAAAACAAAACCAACAAACTGATGCTATTTTCCATTTAAATACCCCACTGCCCCTGTGCTTTGACATGAGACCAGCTTCCACATCATGAATATGACTTGGTCACCCAGGTCGAAATGTCCCTACCCAAAGCTCCCACATTTGGTTCTTTCTTCCCCATTCTCCTCCAACAGTTATTATCTTTTGAAAAACTGTAGCTCAATGTATGTATAGTCAGCAGTGACTTCCTGGAACTTAATTGCTAGTACTCTGCCATCACTAAACATGCTTGATCCTCTCATAGTTCCTAATTGTAACAGATGGCAACTGAACTAATTCCTCCCTTTGCATCTCAAACATGTAACAAGAGCTTGTGCATCAAGCCCAGACATTCAGTTGTCTCATCACTGCTACCACCTGCGCAGTTCTTACCAAGCTATTGAACATGCTCTAGATTCAGAATTAATGTCCTTCTTAGTACAGTATTGACCCAGAATAGCAACGGCACATCAAAATTCTGAATTGCGTTGCAATTCCTTTTCATTTGGACCATTGCTAGCCCTAGCCTGACTGCTGGTGCCTGAATCTGCCTGAGATTGAAAACAAAGTGTCTACTAATACTGAGGAGGCAGAAAGGTATAACGAGTTGTCTATGCATCCGTTCCACAGATGAATGTGAGAGAGGAACATGCTTTTCGGCAGGACTTCACAGATACTTATAGGTAGCAGGGAACAAAATCCAGAAATTTGGTATCGATTTCAGGCTTTGAAGGAAAGTGTATCAGTGTGGCACGGACTTCTCTGCCCAGTCAATGTCAGTTTTCCTGGCATCTCCTGTTCTACCTTTGTCTCCTCGGCCATGGTTCCCGGTCCCAGTGTCTACCCTCCTGTGACTTCCCATTATGGCCTGTTTCTCATCATAACCCACAGAGCTGAACTCTTCATACATGCAAGCTTCCTTTATTAGTCAAATCATCTTTCTGCTTTGTCTACACAGTTCCAGGTTTCCTGTGTAGCCACTCCAGTTTGTACTCCAAAGACCTCTCGCAGTTCCCGGTGTCATTCATAATCATGTACGGTCTCACCTTTTCCTGAGTTCTCAGCAAGTTCCTCTCCCTACCCTCCATGTGGCAGAGGCTTTCTGATCTAGTATGGGTACTGAAACAGGATGACTGTTTATCTCAGTCCTCTTCTTGTTTCTTTCTTTCCCCATCCCCCCCACCCCCCCACCCCCAGTATTTGGCCAGCTAGTTTTCTCCATATCCTTTGCCTCTTTGTCAGAACACCCTTTCCAAACTCCTTTTCCTGTCTATCTGCTACGTTTTTCCTTGACCAGACAGTCTTGAACTCTTCACTCCCTGACACTTAGGAAAATTCTAGTGCTTATTCCCATCCACAATCTGTGCAATTTAGATTAAATATGTACGTCTTAAATACAAGTCTCAGTTACAACTGTGTGTTGACTTGGTTGGTCTGTTGTTTGAGATATAACCTGCTTTCTGTGTAGCTCATCTTTGATCTGAAGACTGAATTACTGCATTGTCGTGCCACTCACTATCAGAGTCTTCATAATCTTAATTGGTTTATTTTTGCAGTTTTCTAGGGAAATAAGATTATAAAGTGGTGTTATCCATATAAAATAATTCAGGATATGAAAATTGAAAACATGTAGAACCTAGTTTCTCAGAGTCCTTTAATTATTCGCTGTATATTAACTTCTGTAAGTTGGAAGTAGAACTCCTATGGATTACGTCTGCAAGTATGTTATCAGCATTTCTGCAAAAGGTATTTGGGACAGTATATGTGGGGGCACAATTAATGATGCCTCAGAAAAGCTTGGTTTAAGTGCCTTATCAATGTTATTAAGGCATGCAGCAAGAGAACACAATCCAAGTTTTCCAGGGGAGCTATCACTTGTTTAGATCATGATACCTTCTTTTCAATTGTGCAGTTGTTTATTACACAATTTCCAGGTGCTGCAGCAAATGAAATAAAAATTCTACTTACAGTCGTGGTTTCCTATCAGAACAGATTCATCCTGAGCATTAAATGAATCTGGGGTGGATGTTCATAAAGTACCACAGTGTTGTTATTCAGAGGTACAGGGAGGCAGAATTACTTCTGGACTGGTGAATCTATTTTGTATGTTTGATATGCAGTCCCACTGGCATTCTATTAATTTGTCAACGCGACTGTGATATCTGAAGTTGAAATGTTCATCTGTGGCAAATGACTTCTCTATTCTAAACATAAACTTTGGAAAAGTATTAAATGCTAAGAGGATTTAAAAAAATAAATATAGTAAATGGTACAAAGTGAAGATGGATGATTCATTATGGAAGAGAAAAAATCAGCTGCTATAGTTTGCTGATAGGCAGGGCTTCAACAATAAACATTAATTATTTGAGGTTCTTTGACTGACTATGGCACCCCTAAGCATGCTCTGGCATGCGAAGTGTGTTTACTGGCTACCAAACTTATAAATGGAAATGGGGCTAGCTGACACTTGGGCCTTTATAGACCTGAGCCACCTCCTTTAACAGAAAAGGTAGGATTTAATAAACAAAATACAGTTAAGTGCTGTTTGAAATACTGTGTTTAACTTAGCCTCCAGCTGCTACTCTGGAAGGACTCAGAGTTTGTCTAGTCTCGTGTTTGTCAGCCCCAGGTCTCAGATACCCCAGCTGTCTGAAATCTCACTGGCTACGTTTCAGCCACTGAGTTATAGTTCTGTATTCAAGGTGTACATTTTTCATTTAATTTGTACAGATTTTGGTCTATGAGTGATCCTTTCCAAGAATACCCTTCAAGGCTTGAATGATTTGGAGCTCAGAGATCTACTGAATTAGGGAGATTTTTTTTTTTTATTAGGGTTTTTTATTTTTAGTATCCCTTCATAGGTTTTTCTTTCCCCATGAATATTTGTACCATTTTTTTTAAAATGAAATTTAGTATCCATGGCTCTGTGGCCAGAGCTATAATTCAATTATGTGTTCGAAGGATTTTTTTATGTTTTTTAATTTGCTGTTAGCTATTTTCTTTTATTGTTTCTTACTGCTTCTATTGAAAAAGACAGTAAAAAATACTTTCCTGTTCACCTTCTTAATGCCACTTGTAATATATGGGCTTTGGTATGTCCCCATCTCTTTTCTAGGCTAAAAAAATCCTGGTTATTTCATACAGAAATTGTGTCAACTTTGATCCATTCTTTGTCCTTTTCTGTACCTTTTCCAATTATATTGCATTCTTTTTGAGCTAAGAAGTACCACCAGAATTATACATAGTATTCGAATTGGAGCTGTGGTATTAATTTTTTTTCTGTGACATTATGGGGTTTTTTTGTATTCCTTTCACAGTAATTTGCATTTTTCCCTTTGCTTTTTTGACTACTATTAAGCATATTCCTGATGTTTCCAGGGAGTGATCTGTTACAACATCAAGGTCTTAGTATTGAGTTATAAGACTTCAGAGTCTATCACTGTGCATGTAAAGCCAGAATTATTATTATTTTGGTCTATCAATTTGTATCTGTCTATGCTGAATTTTTTTGTTGCCTCTTAATTGCCTAGTCACACAGTATCATGACCAAAATGACCATTACATTTACTATGAAAAAGAACAAACTTTGTAACCTTTCAACCTTCCTTCAAACCATTTATGAATCTGTTGAACAGCACAGGTCACAATACAACTCCTAGAGAGACTCTACAGTTTTCACAGTGAAAGCTGACAATGTTTTCCTACACAATCAGTTTCAGCAGGATCTGTGATGGACTTACAGCTGGCCACAACTGAGCCCTTCATTCAAACTGGTGGCACCTCTATGGTAACATGTTTCAGAAAGGGCAGAAGACACCAGGCAGAGAAAGGGGTCAGAAGCAAAAAGAGTGAGAGGGACAGCAGAGGAAACATTAAAGTCAGAGAAGGAGGTGGAGAAGATGTTCCAGGTTCTGGAACATCTCCACCTGTTGGAGGATCCACACCAGAGATGATTTTCCTGACAGGAACTGGATGTCATGGAAAGCCCACACTAGAGTGAATAAAAAGAAAGGGAAAGAAGTAGTGGTAGAGAGGAACTGACTTATATTGACTGCAATCTGCCATCCTCTTCTGCGTTGCTCAGGGATGCAGGGAAGTCTGGAGGGCAGGAGTGAAGCTAAACTTGAGAATGCGGTGAGAAAAGCTTTTTTAAAGGTTTGTCTTTCTGTTTCCCACTGTCTGAATTAGTGGATTCTTTTATTTCAGTGAACAATAAAGTTAATTTTCCCCCAAGTTGAGCCTGTTTTGCCAGCGACAGTCATTAGTAAACGATCTCCACATCTTTATCTTAACCCACATGCTTTCTCATTCCTGGCTTATCTTCCTGTTTTCACCCCAGTCCTGCTGAGGAGGGAGAGTGAGTGACTGTCTGGGTGGGATTTTGGCTGTTAGACAAGGTCAACCTACCTCAGTCCCTTTGCTTTCCCCTTGTTACTCATTATTAATACATACCGGTATTGTTCTGAACAGAATTACCTGAAAAGTTATAATACTAGTTTTATTTAAAAGGAGTTCTGATAAGCACCCTTGTTGAATGCAGAGTGAAAATTCTGAAAAAACCAAACCAAGAACTCTCTGGTCTGTATAAACATTCACTCCTTTAGAAAGAGTTAATAGATGCTTGAGAAACAAGCTTCTATAAAAAAAAGTTCCTTCTCTGTTATGTTGTAGTTACTAATTTGTCCACTGTTTGTTTGTTTGTGCAAAGCTATTGAAACTACATATACTGGAAAGTAAAGCTGTAAACTACATCTAGATGGAGTGTTCCCTTTATTATTTTCTACCTTTGCCTTCTCAGTTCTTATGTGGATTCCTGATTCACATTATTTATTTATCTGATTTAACTCTAAAACTTCTGTAAGTTTTAACAATAAAACTCCACCAACATAACCAGTCTTGCCTGTGTGCTTTGATGGTAACGTTCCCTGATTTATCTTCTTTTGTCAAGCTTCCGATATAGCTATAAAGTCAGTTTCTTATTTGAATCTAAGTGTTTCAAATCCCTTATTTTTACTCTTCCAGCATTTTTATTTCACCTTTTTGTGCTTCTGTACTTTATTGTCTTCGTTCTTCACTTTTTGATTTAAATTTCACTCTTCTATCTCATATTTTGAGGTTCTGTGAAGTAGGATTTTATGCAGAGTTTTTTTCTGAAACAACTCTTAAAAGATTGGTTATCCTGGATGCTTCCCTTGCAAGGGATGCAACCCTTGTTGGCTTTCCTGGAGATAATAGGTTTTTGAAATGTAAGCAGTCTCATTCTGTTTTGACTTCAGAAAAGGTTCTCTTGTACAGCTTCTGTCTGCCACTAGTTCTTAATATATCCTTCTTACTGATGTCATTTATTCAGATGCGTGGAAACTTCTGCTCTGTCTGAGCCAATAGGTGGTACTGAGAACATCTCAGAGAATGCTGCCATGAACCTTCTGGTATTTAGTTTCCCCCAGAACTGGAGGCATTTTCTCTTTGGGCTGTTCCCCTGCTTCTCTTTGAGTCACCAAGGGGCTCTTAGCCTTCTAGCACTGGCTTCTTCTTAGCATTGGCCCTGACCTGTCTCTCTGCCCTCTTGTACCCAACAGCCAGGCTGTCATGTGGCACCTTTGGATGTCAACAGACTTATTATCAAATTGCAAGCTGGTTTTAATCTGACTATAATATGCCATTTCTTCTGCTAAAAGAAAAAAAAAAAAGAGTCCATGAAGCCTGCTTTTTATCTTACAACCTTTATTTCTACAGCTCACTAATTATATCATGTAATATTTTCAAGGCAGTGGGGTGAGTTATCCATATAAAATGTTTGTACACAAAAATGTAGATGATATTGTCAACAGGTGTTGTGAGGAAATGCTTTTCCAAATAAGTGCCCAAACTGTGATCGTTTTAACGATATAAAATCTTGGCTAGATAATCCCATTCTAGTTCTTTGGTTAAAAAAAACCTCACCTTGTGTTCAGTGTTCTTGAATGAAAGAGTGCCCATGCCTCTGTCTCCTACACCTCCACAAAACTGAAATGGATTAGGGCTTCCTAGTTACCCTCTGCTTCACCTAGCTTCTGAGAAGCACTATATAAATGCAGTCATGCAGCTTTTCTAATGAATACTGGAAATTTTGTGGGAGACATCAGATGCAGGGCACAAAAAAATGGCTTAAACTCATCTTCTTTCCCCTATTTTTATTTCTATCCCTTTACTGAGATATTTATAGTTATGAATAACACAGTAATATCCAGAATATTTTATGTAGTTCCTGCTGTTGTGTGATTTATGATGACGTTCATCCCCATCGAGCTCACATCTATATGCACTGCTTTTTACAATTAACTTGTTTAACAACAGTAGCTTGGTTTCTGGGTTATGTAAGTATCATCCCTTCATAATATAAGTAAAAGCTCCTAATTCTGTATATTAACATTTTGACTGACCAGATCTGTATCACTAGGGTGATCAAACATGACAGTATTTCAAACATGGCTGCTGGTAATCCATCAACATTTTTTCCCTTGGTTGTCATATAGTAGAATCCTCTTAAGTTAAGGTATTACACATGAAAATGAAACAATATTCCTGACTATCAAAACATTACAGAAAATGTCAACATTTAACAAAAAGCATTAATAGAAATCTAACACTTTCTATGCTGTTAAATATAGGGGTAGGGTGAAGATAAATCACATACTATGATGCTGATAATGAACACTAGCTAATATTTGTCATCTGTGGGAAACAGACATCAAGTGTATGATTTAAACAGAAATTTTGCTGTTGTGCACTTTATTACTTCAAAATGCACTGCACTGATTCTTCACAGTACAGACAAGGTAAAAGAAAAAAAAGAGAGAAAAGATATATTTTCACTCCGAAAGGCTTTCCTCATTATAGTATAATGTCTTTAAAGTAAGTCACATGTTGGAGCTAAACTACTTGACAGGTAGCCATTTTAAAGACATTTATTAATATAATCAATGTAATTCTCAATAGTTATATTTCTAATAACCAGTTTGCTGACTTCTTGTTCTTGTCAAGATAATTTATACATATACACCATATGTTCTTTGAAATTTTCCTTTGCCCAGGTGATCATTTAATCTCCCTTTCTCCCTAAAGGAATTATCCACATCCCTGAAATCAGGATCCTCCACTTATTTTTCCCTTCTGTCAGACCTTCCAGCCTTAGACCTCAAGTCATAATGATCATCATTTCAGCAGAGGGCAGCATATGGCATTCTCAGAGTCCATCAATTCCACTGTTTAATTGGCTGTAGAAATCATGGTTGAGCGAAAGGTGATTCTGTAGCACTTCCAACTCTTCTTGACTCTTAGGCAAGATTCAGATTTTGGTATCCTTTGTGATAGAACATTTCACAGGGGAATGATCTGTAGTAATGAATCCATTAAATAAAATGAAAGTTGTTTTTCCTTTATTTTTATTGTTACAAAAAAAAAAAAAAAAAGCAGCAAGCAATACTTCGCTGCTGGAATTTTCTAACTAGTGATAGAAAAGTTTGTAGAAAAGATTACTTTATTTCAAAAAATGAATAGGTGCTAAAAAGTTGCATATCAAATAGTTTTCAATTTTGGTAATCTTAGGCCCTTGTCTTCATAATAAGGGTAAACCTGTTAGGGCAAGAAGGGTTTGGCAAGCCATTTGCTGTTGGATATCAGACAGCCTAAGAATCTGAGTTACTAATTTTTTTTACAATAATTAAAAAAAAAGTATTTGTTAATAGATTTTTTCCTTCTATTTTGTATAGAAAGAAGAATGAGGTTGCATCCATGCCTTATTTTTCACTTTTCAATTTTTTATTGTGTCATGTAGTTTATTTTCTAAATTATAGACAAATGATGCAGTTCATGCACTAAGTAATCACCTAATACTTTGCAGAACCTCAGGATGACCCTCACCTTTCTGATTTTTTACAATCACATTTTCAAGTATACTATATATGGAATCTTTGTTTATTGATCAGACCACATAAAAGTTATGCTTCTAGTGCAGTATGTTTAAATATCTTTGGCTTTGAGCAACTAGTTAGAACAGATTTCTTTGTTAGTCTTAGGATATGACTTTGTTGCCTTGTTCATTAGATGTAAAAAAGGTCTTCCGTGGAATGTCCAATGAGATGACGTTCCTCATACTGATGGTAATGCTAGCATAAATTTGCTCTTTATTTCTTTCCTTTAAAGTAACAATTAATGCTTTCTCATTACATAAATTCAAAAGTTCTAAGAATGACTGTTAATTCTTTTTGCATGCTGCAGAGGCTTCTCAATAGAATAAGAAGTTTAGCACAGTTTTTACAGTACTGCACAGTCTCTGTTTTCTGGAAGCTATAGAATTGTGGAATAATTTAGGTTAAAAGAGACCGTTAAAGGTCACCTAGCCTAACCTCCCCTGCAATGAGCAGGGACATCTTCAACTCAATCAGGCTTGCTCAGAACCCTGTCTAAGCTGACCTTGAACATTTCCAGGGATGGGACAGATACACAGAACTATAGGGAATGTTACATTCTTGTTACCTTGGTGGCAGAATAAAATAAGAGAAAAAAACTGTTTTAAAAGTTTCTCCAGATTTTTTGTTTGGTGAGTGTAGGGGAATACATTGTTGTGTTAATCTCCAGGAATTCTGTTTGGTGTTCATTGAAGTATCTGTTCCTTTTTACATAAGGGTAGGTGGACTATCTTTTAGTAAAACTGAGTGCAACAAGTCTTTTGGCAGTAACAATGAGGGCTCAAACCTCAAATGTAGAAATAGTTACTTTTATGTATCATACTACCATGAGCATTAACTTGAAAGAGGTATTTTCTGAGTTACTTTTAAAAGAAAAAAAAAAAAAAAATAGTCAGTTGCAACTATAACTAGTTGAGCTGGCTCTGAGTTGATTGAGTTTTACTATAGAGAAGACCAAAACTCTGTTGACTATAAGGCAAGGGAAAGATATTCTAGTAATACACCATTGACATTTAAGCCAAAACTTTGAACGAGGCCTGGAATCGCTCACATTGTTTGGAGGGCTGAGTAGGAGTTTGTCGATCTGATACCAAAAGGATTTTGTTTTACGTGCTTAAATTGTTCATCTTAGACTGAATATTAAGACTACTGGGCTTCCTGAAAGTATACTTTGTGGATATGATGGTTAAGTGTCTTGTGAAGTTTCATTCTAGTCCCTTAAAATCATTTAAACCTTAACTCAGTCATTTAAGTGCTTTTTTCATTGCTATTGTAATCCTTGTTTGTACAGTTCCGCTATGTCTCCTGTTTATTCTATTTTTCATGTATATATAAACTTTCAGATATATTTTATATATATTAAGTGTGTAATGTTAATTAGAAAACTTAGTTTATCTCTTATGTTTTCCGTTCAGTGACAGCAAAATTTGAGCAATTTGAAGTGTGAGATAACCACCAAGTGAGTGAATAAACCCCTGCAGTAGAGTGTGTCTGAGATCTGGTTTGGAAGCTGGGATTTACTCTTTAAAAAAAACCCTGTTGGAGTGCTTTAGCTTGGAATGCTTCCTGAGCATAACCAGTATTTGTGGTTCTCCAGTAAAGAAATCTCGGAGCCTTCAAAGTATTGTTTCAACATGTTTGAAGTGGTTATGACTCTGCCTACACACGGAAAATGTTCTGCCGAACCAAGAGTTTTGAGCCATTCCTCATCTTTCCTGACCCTGAGGTTAATGTGGATTCTGGAAGTCCTTTGGAACAAGCGCTGGAGTTCGTTGAAGTTATGCTGAGTAAAAGATTGTCTTAAGGCTTTTTTTTGGGGGTTTTCTCTCAGTTTTGTCAGAGCAGAGAGAAGTAAGTGATTAATACAAAGTATTACAATTTTTCCCTTTTCTATAATGGTCCTATCGCCATCATAGTTAATTTTCAGCTCTCATTTAAGACTGGTTTAAGGTTATTTCACACTATTCTAACAACTGAAAATGGTTTAAATGGGGGATTAGCATTAGTTTAGTTTCTGTGAGTGAACACCTGGCAAATAAAGAGAATCTTGAAGTAGGGGAACTATATAGGCCTTACTGAATTTTGAACTCCAACTTGCATAGCTATGTCACATTTGCTTTAATCCAGAACAACTACTTCATCTCTGACCTCTCAGCCCTGCTGCTCAAGGGAAACATACAAAATACTTTCAAAAGATAATTCTGGAACTAAAATTCATAACTCTACTGGGCACTAAAAACCAGGGACTCAACAGAGACATTGGTTTTATGGCACATTATATTTTTTTTTTTGCCACCCCAGGATAACCTTTCCATGCTACACAGACAATAAATTACTATGTCTCTCTTTCTCGCTTGCTCTCTCTGTCCCATAGGAGTAAACAAATACATTGTCTTTCCTTTTCTAATATTTCTCCACCTCATATTTATGAACTATCTTATCTTATAGTTAATTGAATTGGCAAGTTTGATAAAATTAGAGCAATTGTTCTCAACTTTTGTTTAGTTTGTAAGATTGCTAATTCTGCTTCAGACTGAAGGAAAGTCTTGCATGCCTGAAAGCCTGTCATTTTCCCCTTAAATGTTTCATTTAGTCTGATAGGAGATAGTAACACTTCTTATAAACTGTACATATTTGTACTCTTAGAACACATAGCTAGAGTAGTACCACTTAATTCAGAGTAGCATGCTGATTAGATACAGCTTTTTCCTATCTTTCAGTTTCAGAAGTTTTATAGTAGTTCAATCTTTTAATAAGCAGGTTGGGCAGTCCAAACTGCTGGGTAGCTGTATTTTTGTATATGTAATCTTTTCTATCTATTATTCTCATATTTTTGTGCACATGGTTTGTGAAGCATTTTGAGATTGATCCATCTGAGGAGTGCTGTGTAATTCTCCTCTTTCTTATTTTCCAGCAAAAATGGTAGGAACTAAAGGAATAAAATGCATTCGAACATAAATGTCCCTGTTTTCAAGATGAAACACTATCTACAGAACTTGCTAATTTCCAAGGCTTCTTGGTACTCAGTGATGTCCTCTGAAAGCGTGGCAAACTCCAAACTCTATAAGTAACTGAATTCTATTCATTTTCTAGTACAATTGATAGTACTTTGATAAAGCTGGAAAATACTGAAATGTTGACGAGTTCTAAGATAATCCTTTAAAAAATGGTTGCCAGTACCAATATATTTTACAACTGAAAAAAAAATGTTGCTCAGAAAACAATGCAGTAAAACGATGTGTGCATTATTGCATACTCTTCAGTGATTCTTCAGTCGAAAAAACAAAATCAACGGTGCACGCTGTCTTTGCAGGTCAAAGACATCTCAGGAAATACTTCTGAATATACTCTCATGGTTTGGTGCTTAGTCTTAGCTGGGAGAAACAATGCCGTAAATTCAGGTCTTGCTTCTGTCTCTGGTGCTATAAAATTTCAGTAAAATAAATGAAGGAAAATAAAGAAGATACAGTATCTAGACTCATGGCATTATGACATACCATCTGAGTAGACAACATGAATAGCCTGCAGCATAGATCAGCTTTAACTGTGATCTTGTCACATTTCAGAAATCGGAGCAAAACCGGACTTGGTCAGCGTATCATACAAAGCCTGTAAGAAAACTCTTCGTAATTCAGGAAGTGATGCAGATACACCAGTTGTTTTGCTGTGTTTCCTCAAAAACTAAAGAATGTCTCCCTACAATTAAAGGGGATAATTTTTTCTCCGTTGAAGATGACACAAGAAGAAAGTAAATTCTTTTCATTAAGAAAAACCCACCCTCAGTGTTTCTGTAGTCACTGTTTTTTACTGTTAAATATGATTGAACCTTAAGAAATTTAGGTTCACATCAGGATGGTTTTCTATGTGTGTCTGTAAACAGCAGTGTAGTATTTTTTTGTGTATCTGGGCCTACCTAGCAAAATTACAATTAAGAAACATAAGCTCATGTTATATAATAACTTCAGGAAGCTACTAATTTGTTGTAGGATTTATTATTCATATTTAGAATTTAAATTGTGACAAACCCAGAACACTCTGAAGACTAGTACTTGTAAAACATGACGCTCACCTGCTACTGACCCTGTAGAAATGATTCAGTGTTATTTCAGAATAATCTTTGTTGTGACAAGTGCTTAATGATAGCAGCACTATTGCCATAGCATTAGTCCTAATTGGTCTGCTGAGTAAAGACCTTTTACAAAGCCAGCATCAATCCTCTACTCTTTTGATTAACACAAAAACTGTATTATATGATAGTATCTCATATTCCTAACCTAAACCCAACATAACCGTAGAGTTTTTTTGTTTGTGGTGTTTGGTTTTGTTGTTGTTTGGTTGTTTTGGTTTTTTTTTGTATGTGTTAGTAATTAGGTAGTAGTAGTTATAGTAATAGTTAATATAGTTTGTAATTTGTAATTAGGTTCAGTTAATGGAACAAGTATGCAGTTTGCAGTACGCTACATTTAAAAGGAGAACAAAGCCTGACATTGTATTTTATAGTAGCTACCAATCACCTAGAGAGACATGGCTAAAATAAATGGTGTGTTTAATTGATATTGTGTATTTAATTAATATTTTTATTTGCTCTTATTTGTATCACACATTATTAGAAATAAGCCTATTCTGTTCTTGCATAGGTGAAGTTTAGAAAAGTTTTAGGTTTTCATTTATTTTCTTGTAATTTCAGTTGCACAATGCTGCTGTATTTGTCATACTGAGAGGAAAAACTTAAGTCCATCCTTTCCCTCTCCCTGGTAGAATTTAATAAAATTATGAATCTTCTTTCTTGATACATCAGGTGAAATCCTGTGTTCTGAAATTAAATTCCTTTCCAATGTACATAATTAAAGTTTAATCTTTACTGTTGAAACCAAAACAGGTTGTTGTTGAAGAAACAGAAGATTAGGACAGGTTAAAACACTCACCTATGTAGGACCATTCACCTCATATAACATAAATCATAGATGTCACTAGTTACTAGCCTTCAAAAACTCGCTTTAGCATATATCATCTTTAGTGTGAAAGGTGAATAAAGGCAGATACTGAAGATGTGTTGTATGCAACCCGGAATACTTCCAGGCCTCTAACTGCCCTTCTTCCTAATGTCTAGAAATACCTTTCATCCTCTATGTACTATTTATAACAGTCTTAATTTGGATTTTTTTCATGTTGAATTTACCAAAATTTGATGTATGTAATACGTTGTGTGTATGATTTACTCATGCTTGGCATTTTCTTAGAGGTATGGTTAGAGTAGAAGTGTCATCCTTTGGCAACTTGCTGATATGCTTGTGGAGGCTTCAATGGAGTTGGAATCTCTACATGCACAGCAGAGAGCATTGCTGTTTGAAGGAGCACACACTCTTCGAATTACTAGGCTTTAACTATCCCTATGACTCAGTAGGTGGGATTAAGACACTTGGTTCCTTTGTTTTTTTCCAATTTCAGTGCAGCAGCAAGATTTGGAAGTTAGGATTTGATTCTAGGCTGTGGAGAAGAGCTCCCCTGAAGTTTATCAGATCTTCTGGTTTGTTTGGTTTTTCGCCTTTCCAGCCTGGTTCAATTTTTCTTGTTGCTTGCTCTTTCTCCTCCTTTCCTCTTCCAGAGCTAACGTCCTTGCCCCCAGCATTCTTTGCCCAGATAATTTCAGTTGCAGGCTGGTGGCTCCTTGCTACATTTGCTTCTCTGCAATCAGCTGTTCCTCAGCACTCTGTATTTCTTTCAGTTCTCCCCTTCTCTAATTTCTTCCTCCCTAAATCACTCCGATGTCTTCATCTTATGCTGAACCCTTCCAGACTCACTATATTTCCAGACTCTTTTTTCTGGTTCTGTTTAACCAATTGTGCTTCAAGTCAGTAGAATCTACTAACTTCATATCAACTGAGGTCCCAGTGAGTCCAAATCATTTCTGTGTTTCAGTCTCTCGGTCGCTGGTATTGTGGTTCTTTTGTATCCTCTTTTGCTTTCAAGCAATAGTCCTACTGCCTTGGTGCTCAGTTCCCAGTCCTAGTCAATCCAGAGCCTCTGACATAAACCACCAGTTTCACTCACACTCTACAGCCGCCCCTTGTCCATTCTCTCATTCTACTGCCACACAGATCCTCTTCTGTCCAATTTGCTCTCCGTTAGTACTACCTTTGGAGAGTATAGAGGAGATAGTCTCTTTGTTATCCCAATATATGGACTGAAACATATAGAAAAATTGCATTGTGAGAGAAATATAGGCTCAGTCTTGGGATGGAGATTACTTTGTGCAGATGGAATCTTTCATGATTTCAGTTTTCAACTGTTACTTGCCTCTCTTGACATTGTAACTGCAGTTTTCAAAGCCTTGTTGTCTTTTCTAAGTTCGGGTAAATTTTCATCTCATTTGGAATTTAAGTCCCTATTCCACATTATAGGTGAGACCTAAAGGTTTCCACAAAGAAGTAGACAGAATTTTTGTAAAAGTAAAATAATATATTTTCCACCCCTACTTTGTTTTAAGGAGCTAATAATTAGGGTGAAACTAGGTTTGGTTTGCTTCAGCATCATGATTGTAAAGGTGCCAAATTATTACTCATAAATATGAAATATTCTTTAAATTGTCGACTTTGCTTTTGAAGATGTGTTTGAGTGGGTTTGCCAAGTCCACTTTCTAGGATGGATTTGCAATTTCTTGGAGAGCAAGAATCTAGTCAATTGGTATTTTCCTGCGAAATAATGTTATTAAATCTATAACTCTTCTGTGAAAATATACATTTGCAGGATTATCATCTGCTTTCAGAAACAGGCATCTAAAATGTTATACTAGTTAGGGAGGGTTTTTTCTCCAGTTTGTCTATCTAAGTCTATCTATTTGTTTGTTTTTCTAAGTATCATCTTGATGTCACATATGGCTAATTTTATACTGGTGACTGAAGCTTCCTAATGTATATATGAATAGTAGAGGCTTTCAAAGATTATTGCTTTTGATTTAGTTTCCTATTTAATCTCCCAGCATTTTGATTTCTAGTTCTAGTAACAGTTAGCCTAAACCACTAGTATATGAAATGCCTCTCAGACGTGTTTATGTTGTGTTGTCTATAGATTCATTTATTTATCTATTTTATTTCTCGCCATTTTTTTTTTTTTAGAAAATTGATTAGTAGTCAAAAAAAAAATATTCATCTGCAGAGTGGCTCGGGTCAGGTCAAATTTGCCAAACCTAGCAGCTTGAAAAAAATGAATAAGTTCTCTAGATCCCTGTTTTAGTACTAGCAAAATAGTTTGAAGGACAATAAAGTGAATGTAAAGGAATGTAGTATCAGAGGAGAGAAATAACTCCAAAGCACTTTTTGCAATACTGCAGTGATGTCAGGCTCTTACTGAAAAATATGGTGCTTTACTCTTATGTCTCTCTGCAGGTGAATGAACCTGTATTTTTCTCTTCCTTAAAGAATTCTTTTATAATCCAGGGCATTCTAGGTTGACTGATTTTGATCTTTTGACCTGGAAATGTTTTCTTCTGCATGAATTATACAGGATGGGTCTGCATTATCAGGTTGGGGGAGGTTTCTTAGTATTGTCAGTATCCACCGGTTCCTTTGTGCACTCCTCAGCCTTTGGCTTACTCTAATTATAGGCCACTACATTGCTGTGAGGTGGCGTTGGAGATCAAAATGGCTCTAGACTGCATTAGAGTTGATAGGGAGAGACCTTGGTTGAAAGCCATTCTGAATCGATTTTAGAGTAGACTGTGCTATAATGTCTTTTTTTTTTTTTTGTTACTCAATCACCATATAAGTAAATAGCCCATGCATGGCAGAGTTGCATTAGCAGAAGAAATACCAAGCCAAATAACCTTTAGCCGCATGTGTTGTCCTGGACAATACTTGATGAAATTTTCATCTTCTTATAGGTAAGAGCCAAAACTTTACCTTCCATAATCTTCATGAGTTCCTTTCCATTGAGTACTGGCCTTCATTCTGTAGGGCTGTAATCTGATTGTTTAGCTAAACAACAGAAATAAATTGCAGTTCCTACTACCTTAATCCTTGGTGTTCCAAAAACACCATGTGGAAAACTCTACATATTTAATATTTGAAGAGGAACTTTAGAAATTTGGACTGTATTTGTCTGACTTAAACATGTCTCACCTCTGTAGGGCTCTGTCTGTGCTTCAGAGAGCAATTAGCATCTAGAAGCATTCTAATGTGATCGGTAGGGATTCCGTATGATAGGCTTTACTAGGCCTTTTCAGAAGTATCTAGCTGGTAGGATCTCATTCAAGATCTGATCATCTTTAACTGTGCAGATACCTTAGGTATATTTTTTTCAGTCTGGCAGTGTTTATTAAAGATTGTAGGTTTATAATATTATAAGATAGGAGATAAACTGTTTTTTTTCTCTTTCACTTTAATTTGCACCTAATATTAAAAACAGCTGCTACTGGTTGTGGGATTGGAATTCAGTCACTGGTTATTTTGCTTTAATTCTTGGACTTCCAAGAAGAATGCAATTGAAAGACATGTCTTAGGAAAGACAGATGTGTATCTTCAAAGATTAGATTAATACAATGGTTTATTTCTACATATTTGTATAGTTCTACTGATAATTTATATCTAGCTGCTGTTTTACAAGACTATTTGAATAATAAGTTCTGCAGACATTGCAAGCATATAAATGAACATGACCACCTATAACATGCAAAATTATATTGTCCCATCCAGTTCAAAATTAACTTTAAGATTCTGTTATTATACAGATCTTTACAGATACATAAAAACCCTGAGAATATAGGTGGAAAAGTTTGTTGGACTTCTACCACTTCTTGCACGTAGTAACACATCTACACCCTTGTTGTGTCATCTCAGAAGAAACACCAGGATACCACTCAAAATGATTTTGTTACTTGCTTCTGTTATACATTTAAAGCCAGGATCTAGTGCCTGAGAGTCAGCACGTTCAGAATCAATTTTCAGCCAGCTATGAATGTTGCCTAATTAAGATACCTGTAGTACTTCTCATATGTGTAATCTTGACTTTGTTGTCTTTCTACTTCATTGTTCTAGGCCATATATGATTAGATCATGTGGTAAGATATATTACAGGAGGACCTGGAACAGATATACACATATTTAGATTAGTGGTTTTTATTAAAATTACGATACGTTCAAGTGGCAATCTTCCATTTTGATACCAAACACTGAAATTCTTCAGAGAATGCCATTTGACCTTTGGGTCTGGTGAACAGCTTGAGATTAGCGAATTATTGAATAAAACTAGTGAAACTTATCTAATAAAACAGGGGTGGAAAAAGGAATTAATTACATAACTAAAACTCCGAAGTAGTGTAATTTTTTATTTTTGAATTTGTGTGAATAAAGTTGTATAACATGACATTACTTTATTTTTAGATGCTGTCAAACAGCATAATATTCTTAGCTTCCCAAAACAATATGTTCTGTTTTGTTTTCTTCTTTCTAGTTTAATATTGCTACTAAATAAAAGATTGTAGGGTTTTATTTCTTAACCGTAGAAGGGGAAAAATAAAATACAGCCACCTCTGGGTAAATTCTTACGGTAAACAACAACAAGAAAAGAAGATGCTTACACTTTTATCCCTTGTGGATTTCTTTTTAATATTTCAGAGCAATGAACATATGGCTGTTGCTGTCAGCGCTGGTGTATTTGCGGCGATGCCTATCAACATCCACCAGAGAGCAGGGCAGCTCCAAAACCCACATCTTTTATGCTGTGGAAATTGATGGAGACAGCAACGCAGCCAGCTTCTTGGCCAAACAACATGGAATGCAGTTCATTTCAAAGGTCAGCGCATATTTAAACTTGCTTCATTACTCCCACCTTTATGCTTGAGATTTTCATTTTTTTAAAATCAGTTTACCTAGAGGTTCCTTTAGAGACAGAAAAATGAAAGTGCTGAATCCTATTTTCATTTGGGGGTATCAAGCTTTTTATCAAATTATAGAGGTGGCGTTTCGGAATATTTCATATCTGATCAGAAGGAAAATCCAAAAATAATTTTCTCTTTATTCAGGAGTCTTTCAGGCACTGGGACTGTTTTATTTATTACTTAATATTGTGCTCCAGTCAATCATTTTGAATTCAGACAGGAAAATGGAATTTTTATTTTTAAAAGGAAAAAATCCTGAGGAAAAATGCTATTGGAATAAAGCAGATTTTATTATTTTTAAAAATACAAATATGTCTTTTCTTCCTTTGCCAACGATTTCATTTTTCCTTTAACCACACTGCATTAATATGAAAACATACGTTAAACAAAGGCTCTTATAGAAAATCGTGTATTAGTTAATTACAGGCATTTTATTTCAGAGCATTTCTATGATGTGTATCATTGAGCTTGAGGAATTAGAGCCTTGTAATACAATCAACAAAAAGTCTTTTTCTTTCTTTGGACTAGTATCTCAAGGCACGTATTTTCTTTATGTATACCATATATGTGTGTATAAACACGAAGAATGTATTTATATTGCATTTAGCTTTAACCTTCTATTGGAAGAAGATTGTCCCTGGAGCATATGTCAGTGCTCTGGTACACAGCGTAAACAGAGGGAACACATTATATATCTTTTAGTTACAGTTACTAGTCTATAAAACTGGACATGTGTACCAGTGACATAGTGTTAAATTTTCCTGTCACTTCTAGTTTAGAAACATCTTGCATCAGTGAAAGTAGATCGCAAATAAATTATTAAAACTTTTAATATGGAAATCTGTAGCAGCCCCCATTCATTGACCTGAAAGCCCTTTGCCTATTTTAATGAATTAAGCCTTGAAGTGCTCCTGTTGCTTTTATCTCTACTTTTCAGATGTGAAAAGCAGAGGTAGAGTAAGTAAAACAATTTGCTCAAGATCCTCACAGGAAGTCTGTGGTCCAGTGAGAAATGGAAAATACATTTCTAAATTTTCACATCTGTGTTCTAGCTGTAAGAAATTGTCCTGAGAGAGAAAGTGAAATGAGCTTACGAAGAGGCCTCAGCAGCCACTATAGTCTACCTTAGTCATGAAAATCACTGGAGGGCCCCAAGGAAAAATGCACCCAGTTTTCTTTTAGAAGAATGACAAAGACACTGCCTTCCCAAAGTGTCACCATTAGTATATAACTATTAAAACCACCACAGATTGTTATAATGAGGATGTTAATTGAAAAAAACCCAAGAAACGAAACAACAATGAGATATTAGACAGCAAGTATTTCTATAAAGAGTGACTTCAGTGATAGGGTTGCTAAAAAGGATTTCCTCAGATTTTGAGTAGCATAAGGGTATTTTGTACAAGGGAAATAGATGACTATTTCTGTTGCTATATAATCTGGGCACTATTTGTAGCGAGGTTACTGGAAAAAATAATTTAGTAGTATAATGGAGCCAAACACACTATGTTCTTTGTTCTGTAATATTTATCTAGGAAAACACCTTTTTTATTACTGTGATTATGAATAAGAAAAGCAAATGATGGAAAGAGAAATGTGAGAGACACAACGAAAGGCTTTTCTCCTGTCTTCTCTGGGAATTTCTGATTTACAACCTGTTGTATAAGCAGGAGATACCTTTCTTAGTACTCTCATTTCAAATATGAAAAAAAGCACTTCTGTGGTATTTATAAGCTTATGGTCTTTAAGCCATGAGGAGCACTAGTAAAGTATTAAAGATTCAAATATGATTAGACTTAATTTTTTTCAAACTTTTTGTTAGCTTGTAATAAGCTTACAGCGCGTGCTATGTGGTAAGACAAGTTGATATTAAAACATTATTTGGAGAAATAAACCTGTAAAATGTGATAAACTTTGCTGTCACTGGAATTCACGGATAGTCGGAAGTATTAGTAGTATTGCAGTCAGGAGTTATGCTCCCATTTTAGGTTCCCATATGACAAAGTGTTTAGAACATATACTTCAGTTCAATCCTTTTTCAGGAAAAAAATCCTAAGAATGTGCCTAAATTCCTTTGAAATAAATGGGTTCTAGACATATACTGAAGTGCTTTACTGGGTAAGGCTGGGTTACTGAATGGGGCTCTTAGTGAAAAAAAAACCCAAAACAACAAGCAGATTTGGATGAGAAAAGTGACATCAAAGACTGAAAATGCTATCTTTTAAATACGCTACTGCCACCACAGGAAACAGGCTCCTGTAGAAATGGTAATTATGTATAACTGTGACATCCTTGCTTCAGCATGTTAGTTGCAATTTAGAGTTGCAGTTTAAAGGCATAACTTCCCTTTGGCGTAAGTGCACATTTTTGCTATGATACAGTGAATAAGGACAGTGAGTTAAGTGTGTTACTTGGGAGTGCTTCCTCTCATTAAATGGTTTGCCTCATTAGTATGCAGATGCTTGGCAACAAAATGGGAAAATTGCAACTCTGAAAAAGGCTACCGATTAAGTATCACACTGGAATGCACTTCTTCAAAGTGTAACTCTTGAATGGCATTTAGTGTATAAAATCCAAAATGTTATACTCTTGACATTGATTACAACACTATTTCATTTCACATTCCGCACCAGCTAACTTACCAATAGAAACAGCGTAGGTGAGGAGTTCTTGTAAAACATACCGTTATGATTTCTCTTAAGCTTAAAACCACTGACTTAAAACTTCTGTAATTAAACCACTCATTAAATACTATCAAGATAGCCCCAGCATGTGGGAAAGTCTCACCAGTTCTAACTTTACCAAAACATTTTTGCAAAAAAATGCTTACTTTGCTTCTAGGTTTTACATTTCTAAGCGATAGCATTGCACTGATTAAAGATTAGAGAAGACAGCAGATACTAAATATAGGTAGATATCAGAGGTATACATTAGAATCAAATGTATGTTAGGATTCTTTCACATTGGTGTATTTTGAGTCTGCTCAATTCCTTTGTTTTTATCACTATTGTAATGTAGACTGCACATGAGTCTTGTCTCTATATGGCAAAAAAGGACGTTTTATTGTACTGCTAGGTGGCAGGAACAGAGGCTATTCTGCCAGCCACAAGTTTCATTCTCTTGTTTCCTTCCCCACTATTTAAGACAGAGGTTGTAGGGAAGATACAGACTCTATTGCATTTCTTTAGCCTCAGAGGGAAGGAGGTGGTAAAAAGTAAAACTTGAAAAGGGAGTGCATGCACACCAACCGGGGGTCGTCAAGAACACTGTCTCTTTTTTTGGCTGTATAATACCTCATCCTTACCTCAGTGAAGTCAACAGAAAAAAACTCCCGTTGACTTCAAGGGAGAGTAGAAGAAGGAATGTTTCTATGTAAATGTATCCAAGTAGCAAATATCACAGGTACTTAAACTGTGTGAGACACTGAGGAAAATGAAGTGAAAAAATTGCATATCTGATCTCGAGTCTCCCAGCCTTCAAAAGTGGGATTTCTTATATCCTGTTGTACATTTTGCTCCTGTGCAGCAGACACAAAAACGTGAAGATACACTGGGGATGCTGTGCCTAAAATCGGTTTATGCTCTGTTCATTTAAAGAAGCAAGGCTCTTGCACAAATAATTTTAATTGACCGTTCTCTCGACTGAGATTCTAAAGTGAGCACTAGGTCTCAATGATTTTTCAAAAGTCAGGCAAAAAAAACCACATCAAGTTTTTCTACGTGTGGATTTAATTTTTTAAATTGGATTAGTAAATGTTTTGTTTAATGGTGAATTTGAATCTCAAAGCGACAGCTGGGTCATGGTGGAAGTCAGGTTTGCTAACAGTTATATTGCTGATACATTAATTGCTGAAAAAAAAGCCTTTTTAACTTTAATTACTGAATCAGTTTTGAAGATTTTGTTAAAGACATACGCGTACACATCTGTATATACATAAGTATAATGCATAGATGAGTGTATGCTTGGACATACGCACCTGATATGTACTCATTCAAGTGTATAAATACAGGTATGTTGCAGATGTAATTTACAACAGAGTTTCCTAGCTATATTTGGTATTTATTTTCCAGCAGCAAAACTCTGAAAGGTATTATATAAAAGGTACATGGTGTTTGAGAGTTATATCTAAGAATTTGTTCTTGATAATGCACACTGGGAATACCTGCAGTGAAATTCAAGGTCTTGATGTTCCTAAATTTGTGTAGAAACTTCAAATAGGTCTTGGATAAAAATAAATGAAATGAGGATTTCGAATGAATTATTCTGATGAGGAGTAAAAGATTGATTGTATGTCTGTATATATATATTTAGAAGGCAAAATCAAGCTGGGCAGCAAACCCCACTTTTAATAAAAATGGGTTTAATGCACGTACTTTCTAGGAATGAAAACAAGATTGCTGAATGACATTTTGCCTGTGAGTAAGGCTAGTTTCATATTCTTTCTTTATATATTCTTTCTTTTTCTCTTTTCTTTTCTTTTTTTTTTTCCTTGCCCTTTTTCATTCTTTCTTTCATTCTTTTTAAATTTCCTTTCTCAATCTAGAAAATTTTGTAGTGGTTCCATGATCATTTCTGTTTCCCAAAGTCTGTATTTTCTTTATTAAGCTTCTTTGACTATTTTGCAAGCTGTAGGCAGAGCAGTTATAACTTGATGTTTCTGAGTGTATTTATTTTTCTTTTTCTATGATAAACCCCTTCAATATTATTGTACCTTTAAGAGTTGTAGTACCCAAAATCTAACGAAACTGTGCAAATTCCTCCTGCTGAGCCGGACATAGGCTTAATAGATCCCATCGAAAAAGTACATTAATTTACATCACCTCACTCTATGGACAAGTGTTTTGAATCAACTATCTCCCTCTCATTTTACAGCTTATCTTCAGTGTACTATATTTGATGCAGAGTAAATTCTGGGATGAACATTTGTCCCTGTGTGATTTTATTTTCTTTGTATTCTACTACTTTTATTTTTCTCGAAAAAATATCTTACATTGAGTTTACTATTTTAAAATTTATTTTCACTCTATGTAGCATTTGGTTGTTAAAGAAGACAAAGTGATACACCCAGCCCTTTAAGGGGGGGGAGGGGGGAAGTACATTATGGATTTTGATTATCAGTGGAGTTAATTCCTTTGCCTTGGACTGATGTGCAAGAAAATCTGGGATTTTTTTTAGAAGGGAAGGGTTTCTGGAATTGTGACAGATAACTTTTGTTACTCTTCTCTCTGCTATCCTCTGAAGCTACCCAAGTGTCCAGCAAGTGTTCCCTTTGGGGCAAAGGCAGGAAAAACTCCTGCTTCACACTGAAGCTTAAAAGTAGTAATGACTGGGGAAAAGCACACCTTAGGCGGGCTAAGTTTGTTAACAGAGTTGGTGAATACTTGGTGATTTGAAAATACTGACAAGATTTTTAACAAGGCATACTGCAGTAAGAGCTTTCACTTTTTTTGTTTTTTTTATTTTTCTTATATGTGTGATATTATAACCAGTGTTTTCTGTAGTATGACATTTGCAAATTCATCCTATTTTTGTTAAAAAGCTAATATTTTTCTCAAATATTCTACTTGTAGTGTCATGTTTTCTTTTAAAGAAAGACACACTAGCCTTTCTATAGGATAAAATTAATGCCCTCTTAGGCAGTTTATTGCAGTATTATCATTTTGTACTACTGTAAAATAGCAGCATCTATTCTAAACTCAGCTAAAAATTCCCTTGAATTTCTTGAGCATTGTGAGTTGTAGATTCGGAAGGACCGTACACTCTTTCCGTGGTTTTAACTGTGCTGTGTAACACAACAGCTTATGTATTCACCCTTCTACCAGGTGAATACTTTCATACTTGAAAAGGGCTTTACAAAAAGGCAGAGAATTATGAGCACTCATCAGTTATTAGCAATTTATGCTAATACATTAGGAAACTAATCATTTAATCGTTCTGATTGAAGTGATGGGCATGTTTCACAGGAAATGTAAACTGGTGTAGCCCTGTTTAAACCAATGAAACTCTACTGACATCTTCTAGCTGAGAATCAGGTCCCTCATCTTTATTTGAATAATTTAATGGTAGACTGACCAGATCATTAGAGAATACAGTTAATAGAACAATCCCATATTGAAAATGGAATGGAATATGGTAGCTAGTAATGTTAGATTCTTTTTTTTTTTCCCCTTTTGTCCTGTTTAGTAGACAGATCTTAGGTAGATGAATTTTAAGCTTTAAAGTTGGTGGCATAGTGGTACATTTAGCAAATAATCATAATGTGGAAAAATATTGGAAAATATTTTTGCACAGTACTGCAATAACAACCCACTTTTTGATGAGTTTTGAAAAAAAAGTCATTTCACTTCTAGAGTTGCTGGTATTATTCAGTGCTCTGTCTGTCCTTAGACTTAGTCTGATGTTAAAATAGTAATTACAGTGCAAAAGAAAGGTGAACAAAAAAAAGAAAATCACTGTGATTCATCTTTGTCTTGTTAATGAAGGAATATTTCCCATTAAACATATTAATTTCAAATTCTGAATGCCTGTCATTGTAAAGAAATGGTGTAAACATTGTTGCAAGTCTTTTATTTTTTTAAATGAAAGTATCTTAAGAGTTATGAAATTGCAAACTCTCCCTGGAACTACAACAAATGTTTCTTCTCATTTCATGCACCTCTGGGACTATAGCACTGGAAAATGGATGCAAAACCCCATAAATTTGCCAGATGCTTGGTACAGAGTTCCTGGCATACATTTAATTCCTCACTATTTTTGTTCCTAAAAGGAGAAAAAAAAAAATCAAGATAAGTTGGAATTTGGTTTAATTTAAAACATATTACTGAGCAAGTATATGCATGTCTATCTCTTCAGTGATTACCAGAGGTGTTCAGCAAACTGATGTCAATATATCCTGTGTGCATATATTACATACATGGAACAGTATGGAGTGGTATAGTGGGCCAGCTCGTTTATTTCTATCACTTTACTATGGAAGATCCTCTGTAGCAAGTGGGAATGATGCCTCAAGAGGCAGCTCATGGTTTCTTAAGAGCAGTTTGATTTTAAGAACTCCGATGGCAAAGATAATGAAGTCATACAGTTTCCTACACGTTTGTTTTATAAGATGCGATTTGCACCACTGTAGTCCAACTTAATTTTGAGGCTGCGTTGATAGGGAGGTTTACTTTGTAAGTTGATGTAATAACAAATTTAAGCTCTGGAATCTGAATTTTAAGGGAAAAGTAAGACTAGAAGGAGCAAAAAAAAATAACTTCAACAACTGCAATGTTTTATAGTACTTCACTTAATTGTTAAACAATTAATAATACTTTTTATTTGTGTAGCACACTTCATTCAGGATTGTAAGGATTCCTTATTAATTTAAAGTTTCAAAGAGTTTTTGGACCTGGATCAATATCACCAGAACTGTGAGACATGATTTCATCAAATCTTACTTACATGGATTTTTGAAGTAACTAGAAATATTTACATCTTCAATTTATGTTCAGAGAATTGTTTCAACCAAAACTAAGTTGGGAGAAGAACAGGAACTTTCCATAGTGCTGTCTTCAAAATGAAATATCCCAGCAAAACGACAATTAATATTTTTTTTTAATGTGTAAATTTTAAAATTTATAAAATAAATTCATAAAAAAAAATTGAAAAGGAAATGCCACATATTAGAGAGAAATTTTACATTTTGTCTTGGACAATTAAAAAAAAATATTGTTACATACTCACAGTATGTTTGAGGATCTCTGAAAGTCATCTGGTCTAACCCTCCAGCTTAAGCAGAGCCACCTTGAAACAGTTGCCCGGGGCCATGTTCAGGCAGCTTTTTAGTATCTCCAGTGATGGAGACTCCACAGCATCTTAGGACAACCTGTGTCAGGGCTGTGTCACCCTCACAGTGAAAAAAGTGTTTCCTGATGTTTGGGATGTTCAGAGGGATGCTCTTGTGTTTCAGTTGGTGCCCATTGCCTCTGGTCCTGTCACTGGGCACCACAGAAAAGAACCTGGCTCCCTCATTTATCATTTCCTCACTTCAGAATCATAAACATTGGTAAGATTCTCCTGAGACTTCTCTTCTTCAGGCTAAACAGTCACAACTCTCAATCTTTTCTTGTAGGAGAGATGCTTCAGTCCCTTCATCATCTTAGTGGCCCTTCACTGGACTTTTTCCACTAGCTCCACATCCTTCTTGTGCTGGGAGCCCATAACTGGATACAACACTCCAGGTGTGGCCTCATCAATGTCCTTACTCAGAGTCCTCACTCATTTTCTTCCTAATTCTCATCTTCTGGCCACCAAACCAAAGTTTATTGGTTTTGTTGGTTGGTTTTTTTTGTTTGTTTTTGTTTTCCCAGTTCTGGTTATCACAGCCTTTTTATATATTGATAAGATCAATCATTTCAAGGCCACATTGATACTTTAATAGCAGATTTTTGAAAAAAAGTCCCTAAGTCCTATTTGCTACTGTTTATGGGAAGACTATGTTTTAAAGAGGAAGTTCAGATGAAGGCCTTAATGGCCTGCCTTAAAAGTAATAGCACAATGGTGGAGCGAGATCACAATGATCTGAGAGGATAGTTACTCAGAAAAGTTAATGGCTTCTTTGGAAATGTTGACTGAAATAATAGTTGTATCAGTGTGATGAAACATTTTATTTAATATTAAACTACATTGTGCTAAGTGGAATTTACAGCAATAAGACAGATCTTTTTCTCACTGCTTTAACTTGTGTACTCAGAATTTTCTAGATACGAATCTCTCTTCCTTTCCATGAAAAAGGTTTCATACACTAACGTGATCCATCAGAGTCTGTGTAAACAAAAAGGAAGAAGCAGGCAGATTTTTCAGACAGAGGCACAATGGTGGGTGAGGATGAAAATAATTCAGTATCAAACGGAAATAAAAATTTTCTAGAAAAAAAATGCAGTAACAAGTGGCATCTACAACTTAAATCATCATCATCAAAGATAAGATGGTTTCAAGAACTTTCTTCTCTGTACAAGCTAACAGTTGGAATAGAATCATAGAATGTTAGGGATTGGAAGGGACCTCTAGAGATCATCTAGTCCAACACCCCTGATGACTTAGTGCCACTGTGAATGGAGAGTCTGGCCCCAGGAATAGAGAAAGGATGTCATGCAAAGTAGGCATGTAGAAAATAATTCCTGAACCAAGACACCTAAATGGTTCTCCTTGATACTGGTTTTCCTATGCTGAAATCTTCACGGAAAAGTCTCGACTGGTTTCAGCATCACCTGAGAAAGCCAGTTTGCAGTCAGGATCAAAACTACACGTGGCTTTATTGGCATATGTTAGCAGTTTCAAAAGCTTTCCTCGTTCCAAGTCTGAGAGGAGTATTTCTAATGAGCGTGCCTGAGCGCGTGTGTTATAGCACGCACACGCCGACACAGGCACACACACAAGCAAAGAAGCACCTGTGCACACTTTTACTTCCACTTCTTTTGGGGACTAGCACAGCTTTGTGTGCCCTCTCTATGTGCGATTAAATATTAATTAGTCTTCTAATATAAGCAAGTGAGTTCACAGGCCCGAGTGCCACATAAATAATGCATGAGGTACCCGAAGGCTCAGCCCGAGAAGCTGATTGGCCACCTTGGATTTGTATAATTATGAAGTTTCATTATTAACAGTGGAAGCAGTGGAGAGCTTTGCCTAGCTTGAGGGACTTTGAAAAAATAAGCTGTCTCATTAGGGAAAAGGGGAATAAGGCACAATATGCAAACTTGTTAGTAAAAAAAAAAAAGCGGGGGGGGGAGAATAAAAATTAAGCATAGCACTTTAACAGGAGTGTTTTCTACGTATACATAAATATTTCTAAGTGTATAAAAAGACTGAAATTCCAAGAGGTGAGGTCTATACTACAGCTATTTAACAGTTTTGTTTGCAAGAGGTCTTGCTTAAAAGCTTTTGTTCTCGGTATAAAACAATCTTTAATACTTTACAGAAAAATCCACAGGTAGCTTAAAGGGTTCTGCAAAGTGAGAGGTACGGAGGTCAAAGAGACTGAACACAGTCCAGGGTTCTTGCTAGAATGTGTGTTGTGCATGCAATTAAATCTCAAGGTCAAACAATTTACAGACAATTACTTTTCTAACATCTCCAGAAATGCCTGCTTACACGTCTTTAATTTTAAATGATACTGATATTCCAATTCTCCCCAAAGGTTAATGCTGACTAAATCCAGCTGTGACCTGACACGATGCGACAGCACTGTGCCTAATTATCCTCTGGATAGTCATTTACTTTAAACCATTAAAGAAATAGGCTGAGAGGAAGATTTAGGACCCAGAAAAAATGTTAGCCTGACTTCTTTCTTCTTGAGGATGGGATGGGCTGAAAAATAAAAATAAAATCTTGCTAAATGTTAGCCATTTGCTTTGATGGCAGAAAATTGTTCATCCCACTTTGTTTTTTTTACAGGTTAAATTGCTAACTAGTTCATTTTATCCATTGCCTACGGCTGGCGCTAAATGTCAGTGACAAATTTTGTACTTGTCTTGAAGAATGAATTAAGTTATGCACAAAAGCTATAGTGCTCTTTTTAAGATGAGTGAATTGCAGAGAGAGAAAAAAAAGTTGCTCGTTTGAAAAAGGATTATTTCGATTAAAGGCCTTTTCTATTGTAGTGGAAGACAGGTAGTGGTTTAAGATAATTCTGACAGTTACCTCCCACAGAGGCTGCAGTCCTCTACTAGAAATTTCTTTAAGAGCACTTGTGTCAGATTATATACTATGATTATTATCATAAGACCATTTGTGACAGAAAAGGAGGGGAACAATTACAGAAAGTGGCAACTATTATTCATTAACCAAGGTAAAACTGGTCTTTCTTCAGTGAGGTCAGCATTCCATCATTGTCACACAAACCTTTCTATGGTTTGTAGCAATGGCAATTAAAAAACCCCAAAGTATTCTGTGCCAAATAGTGGTAAGAAGGAACAATTCGTTCAGCAATTTATATTGAGAAGACCTGGCACAGACTTCGCAATCCATCTGGCTTTTAGTTCTCTGGTAGCACCCCATCACCTCCGAGTGAATAAAGTGTCCAAGAATGATTACTAGTGTTTGAAACTCTAAACTGGGTTGCTATCCATAGGCTAAGCCTAAGGGAACTTTGCATGTTCATATTTTATTTGGTTTTATTTTCATGCACACTAGAACTGTTTATTGAAAATCTAAGGAGATCTTAAAGTTAAGACTAGACTTTACAGCTACATCTTGTTACAGGGGAGGCTTCATTACAAAGTCAACCTCTCTCCCCCCAGTGAGGTGGCATAATTGATACTCTGTTAAACTAATTGTGCCTGTGTTGCTTTAGATATGGTTATTACTATAGGGCAATACTTATTTTTACTTTATTTTTGTGGATTATAGAAGTGCCTAGTATTTCCAACTTTAAGCAGAGTACCATTGTGCTGTGCACTGTTCAAAAACATGGATTTGAAAGAAATCTTGTTTTTAGTGGCACCCACAGGTTTTGGCAGATACTTTTCTCCTCTCACTGTGTGCATAAATATTTTCACTGATACCAGCTGTAGAAAGTGATATGGTAAATGCTAATCTCAGTACAGTCATAGCAGTCACAAATGGAAGTTAGATCTGTAATTTCAAGTTGAAAGCTGAAATGAAAAATCTGGTGATTATGCACTACTGCCCTAAGCTACTGAAAGATTCCCTCTTTCTTTCTCTCTACACTCTCATACTCAGGCAAGAGGATAAAGTTTCCTCCCCAGGAGAAAGAAAAATACAGATTATCAGTTTTCTGGTAATAACACTGCAACTCCTGAAGACAGTCTGGCTCTAAAAAGTAATACAGGCTGGGATACATCTTGCCTAACTTTGGACATACAAAGCATAAGTATCTCAGTCTGAGCCAGTCTGCTGAAGTTCCTCTGAAGGCGCTTGATTCGTTCTGTTAGCTTTAAAGAGAACCTAAACTTGGTTGACGTTTTAGATTCCCACATTAAGGCACATGCATCATATTACTGATCATTTTCCTTTTCCTTAACTTTTCATCTCTGGCCTGCCTGCTATACATGAAAAAGTGTCCTTCAAAGTTTTTATGAAGTATATTTTAAGCTGTTTCTCTGATACGTTTTTTCCATTTGTAAATACCCAGACTTTTGACCTTCCCTTTGATAAGCTCATTGGAACACCTTCAGTCCCATATGTACAGGCATTTTTGGTTTTTTTTTATAACCTTGAATCACTTAAGTAGCTCTCTTCCAAGTTTTCTACTTTACACATTCCTTGCAGTGAGAATAAGTGTTGTAAGAGTGGTGTCACCAAAATTTTACACAGGGAGAGAATCTTCCTTGCTTCTGCTTTGTAGCATATGAGAATTTTGTTAACTGTTAGTGCTACAACATTGCATGAAGAAATTACACTGAGATAGACATTTATAATTTCCTGTAATACTGCTCCCACTTACCTATTTCCTTACATTAGACAGTACAAATAATTATATTTGTAATTGTACATTTTGCTGACTGTGACCCTTCATCTAGGTGGTCCTTCAATGTTTGTCATCCTACTGACCTCTCTGTGTTCTGATAGCTCAGCTTTTTAAAAAGTGAGTGCTGTTAAAAATACTGAGACATTTGGCCAACAACTGTTCTTTCAGGTACCTACTAAAGCCAGCACTGGATATTGGGGATTTGATACATTTGGTGATTTGAAATATCAATAAAGAAACTAGTGCCTTTTGGAACCTGTCAATGGGTCAGACTTACCACATTTTAGTTACTTCATGTAACTAAAAGTGGCTTACACTAATTTAAGCATTTTACCTAAGCCAGGCAAGCAGGCAATGGAGAGTAAGAAAGGCATCTCCAGAGGGCAATCCATCTCACTGAATCCAATGGAAAAGCAGATCAAAATTTAAATGAAGCAAACAAATAACAAAAAAAAAAGAGAAGCAAAACCAAACGAAAAAGTGTCTTTGTACATACAGCTCCTCCAAAAGAGAGAGAGAAGGATGGAACAACTCCTTGGTGAGAGATCGTAGTCCTATTTCACAAACAGTGTACGAACTCTAACATGGGCTCTTCAAACACTGGCATGTTCCCCTTCACTGCCTGCTCAGTACATCTTGGCAATTTACCTTGCACTAAATATTTAACTCTTAGATGGATAAAATTACATGGGATGAATATCAACCTGTTCGCTGTTTGGAAAATGGGCTTTTACATTTCCTGTTTATTTATTTGAGAACTAGGAGAATGTTATTTAGGAAAAAGTAGTAGTCAAATATGTTAAATACTATGTTCAGTTCTGAAGAGTAATAGAAACTTTTGTTTCATGTTTATGCTTGGAAGATCATTTTGGAAACTGTATCTTTTTCTTATGGCCTTTTCCCAGGTCTTAATTACTGGATAGTCCCGGGTAAATTCTGTCCTTTACTAAAAGTTATAACTATCTTCAGCTGAAACCTCCAATTTAGGATGTAGACCTTTCTGCTGAACCTTATTGTAATTCCCAAGACAAATCCATACTGAATCATGGTTTCTGATCCAGAGAACCTGCATGTTTGCAGCATTTTCTGAAGTGGATAAAGACGTACTCATCAAGAAAGTGTTTCATCACTGTTACTGCTGTAACTTTGAGAACTGTCTTCCCAGTGATATTACTTGATAAAATGGAGCAAAATTTACAAAGGACTGAGTGTGAATATGTTTTGGTAGCTAAGAAGTGCTTAAAAGATTTGAAATATTTCCAGTGGATAAATTTAATCTATTTTTTTGTAAATGCTAGAGTTATACATATATATGTTTAGTACTAAGAAGTACAGAGCATCGCTCTGTTTTGTTTTGTTTTCCTTTTAAACCTAAATGCATAAAAAAATGCAAAAGTTCTGCTTTCATTAATTCTGTTTAGTAATTTACTCTGTGTGCTTTAGAATTGAAATCAGTGGTAATTTCTGTAAAGATGGATAAGAAATATGCACCTCACAAACAATACCAAAAGGCAAAAAAATTATGTAAATCTATATATCCTGGGTAAAATTTAACAACTAATTAAGTGGGCACAATACAAGAATTGGTGGGGGGGAAGGGAGGAAAATTCAAATAATCAAAGTAAACCTGCTGTTATCATTGGGTAGCAGGGTGTGTGGAATTATTTGTAGTGGGAATGAGCTGGCATGTTAGAAATAACACACATGTTCCTGCCACAGGTTTTGTATTTAGAGTATATTGGTGATCTGAGATTTCCATTTTTCATATTTTCATATACTCATTTTGCTGTAGTTGTTTCTTTCCTGCAGTGCCTCCCCTTCACCTGTTGAATCAAAGCTGGTAATTTCGAGTACCAGCAATTTTTCTTCCTCTTTTTCTGGGAATATATTTCCTCTCAAGAATGAATCAATGGCTTATCCAGGCAGAAAGAAATGCAGAAAGCAAAAATAGCCCTTTGGCTGCAGAAGAAGAAAACTACTGTCCTGGCTGCAGGCTTAGCTCCTGCCACTGCTCCTGATGACATCCCCTAACACTACAGAGCAGAGTCCACTGGGTGAACAGCAGGCACTGGCCTCCCTCAGCTGCACATGCCTGAGAGGCGCGCTTGTGACAACATCTAGCTTGTTTAAAAATGATTGTAGGAAAGAGAAAAGATGCCGTGCTGTTTGTCTGGAGGGAGTTAATCTACTTGCTGCTGGCAGTGAGGTACTATGATGTGCAGCCATGTGTGGAATAAAAGCTGATCAGTGAGGTTGTTACATGAATGATCAATAATATGAAAAAAAAAGGTAGTAAAAACCCTTGAACTCTAGTCCCTCCCCATACACAGATTTGTGAAGTCTGCATTACACAAATGGAGGTTTGAATTCAGAATGGTGCATTTTGAGTGAATAATAGGATCCTGTTAATGCTTTACTTAAGAAAACATTTCTATGCAAAACAAGAATTCTTCTTGTAGGATTTTTAAAGTTCTGTGTTGATTGGATATTGTAACAGAAATTATAGTTTGCTTTATTTTGTTTTGTTTTTTTCTGAGTAAGAAATATTCCGTTTTCAACTGAAAATCCTTATTGACTAAAATTTATCACTTGGTCATGTTGCTAAAAAGCTGGTCCAGCCTAATATTCTTCTTTTTCTCCTTTCTTACATACACTTACCTCGGTCTTTTTAAGCGGTGTTTTCAGTCACTTTCAACTTTTTTTTTTTTTTCTGTATTAATAATCATTGGTTTTACATTTCCAGAACATCTCTCCTGAGAGATGCTTCTCAGCCCACTTCCCCTCAGGATAGCTCAGGGTCCATTTGGATAAGGTGCACCTTCCCTTGCCTGGGTCCTCTAAAGAAACTTAAACCTTAATGTCTCCTTAACGCACGACCCATTGTAAGAAAATCCCCAGTGATCCCCAGTTCCAAAATAACACACCTAAGCCAATAGTAATTTTTAAACCTAAGCCTTTACTATTGTTCCAGTGACATAAGGATCCATGATTCTGAATAGATTCTTTCACAATGAGAAATAATTCAGTTTTATTTCTAGTAAAAATTCTATTTTCCTTCTTGCTTTAGTTTTTTTTTTTAATTGTACTACATAGTTTTGCATGTCTCATGTATGACTGTGAAAAAGTAGCACAAAGTGTATTTTCAATTTGTTGGGTAACTCTAAATTGAAGGATGATGAAAAGGGAGCCATCATTGCCTTGCTAGATTTCCTCCCTCGTTCTTTCAAATTCACTACAACCGGGAAAGGACACATTTGGATGTGTTAGGTAGAGATTCCTAAGGGTAACAGAAGCAGTATGCAACCAAGAACAAAGTCAGATTAGCTTAATTTTGTTTTTAAAAAAATATTATCTTGGCATGTGAAATGTTCTGAAGCTAAGGGCATTGCATAAATAGAAACTGTATTATGCTATGGTGTTTATCAAATGATCCTCATCTGCTGCACCACCCCCATAAATCCACCAAAGCTTTTATTATACAGGAGTGGGAAGGTAAGCAGAATGGAGTGAAAGCTACAGAATGATTTAAACTGTGGGAACTTAATCAATAAGACTGTTGCAGAGAACTCCCAGGAAAGAGTGTTGTTTTCCATCCAGATGATAATGAGGCAGACTAGCAGCGACCTCTGGAGAAGGAAAGCTGGAGCAGTGAGTCTGTGGTACAGCTTTGCTAGTTGCTAATTAATAGTTTGAGGCCAATGGGATACTTCTTTGCCCCTCTGCTACTTGTAGTTCCTTTCTGGTTTGTCCCACTGGCCTCATTTACTATTGGGGTCACTCTGTGCTGAGTTAGTGTAATGGATGAGTAAGTTTGATGAAGTGTGATTTATCAGCAGTTCAAGATTTATTAATAAAATGGGATAAATCGAAGGCTGATTTTAGCAGCACTTCCTATAACAAGTGATTTAGTACAACAGCGACTTAATTACAGGTTCGAGAATGACAAGAATCACACTAACTTTACTACAAGGTATCTCCAATCAAAGCATGCACATAAACACAAACACAGAAATATACAGATGCCAACACTCATAAAAGCCAATGCAGAAAATCAAACACCTACATGTGTAGAGAAGTGGGTAAAAGAGACCAGCCTGTAGTCAAAATTTCCCCCTTTGAATTTAGAGTAAATACAATGCATCGGTATTTCCCAACAGGCAGGATTTTAGTCTTGAGGAGGTGATCTTGCCCAGGCCTTGCGTTGACTTTGTTGTCAGATGGTGCTGAGAGACGTCCCAACTCAGGGGAGATGCTGCGATCCGAGAGGGCTCATAGGTCTAAGTTTGGGTCTCTATTCACAGGGTACAAAATAATTGACTTTTGTCAGGTACTTCTCCATTTCGGCCTAACTCGAGTGTTGCTTGCACATGCGCAGACCTTACTGGATCTTGGGGTCCTGATATCCTGCCTCAGGGTCACGAGCAGGTCGTAAGAGGGTGAACTGGTCATCCAAGATGATAAGGAGGGGAGCAGGAGCCAGGTGTAGTGAAGGGGCGCCTAAATGCTCTGGTTCACTGCAGTAGAGAATTATCCTTATTATTCCCAGGGAACAGGGGAAGCAGGAGCCAGGAGTGTTAAGGGGTTGCCTCTGGAACACGGCCTTTTGCAACTTGTACTTTAACAATGGATGGCTGTGTGGCCCAGGGAGGAGAGTTGTACCCTGTATTGAGTGGCCCATGAACTGAGGGGAATTGTAAAACCACAGTTAGATACTGGAATCATATCCAAATTTAACAACAGTGCTACAAGTCCAAGTTTACCTTTCTTGTCCCTCCTTTGTTCTTGGCATTAATAGTATATTTATATTACTGTATAGCACTTAATCTTTCCCTATATTGCAAAAATAGTATTCTTCTGTAATCTCTTAGTCCCTGTGACTTGCATCCCAATTTCAGACAGCTAAATTTATTTTGATGTTTGACATCTGTGGTCTTACTGCAAAATGTAAAACACAAGCCAAGCTGCGTAGCAGTTAAACATGACTAATATTTGTGATGTGCAAGTTTAAATAATTTTAGGTGGTGTTAGCTTGAAGAGGTTGAGAATGTTTCATGACAGTTAAGTTCAGTATTGATTTTTCTCACCTTTATCTGTAGTCCAAAACAGAACAGGGATCCACTTTAACACTGCTAAAGCTCTAGCTAAATGATGCCATTGTATCTGTATCTTTGTGACGTGTATTCTTATAGTTCTTCCAATCTCCAATGTAATGATGTAAAGAAGAAGTATAGTGTTGTAAGGAAGTGTAGAGAAAGCAAGTATTATCTCCATTGCCAGAGAAGAATTTAGGCAATGGGGAATTCAATAGTGAGGTCAGTGTTGGCTGTAAAGCAGGTGGCCATGAAGCAGTGTTGGGCACTGCAGTCTAGTAGTGCTTCCAAAGTACGTTTTATGGGAGCATCAAAAAACATGACATAGATAAGAATGAATCTGTGCATTGTTTTGCCAAGGCATAGGTAAAAACTACTTCATTCACTAAGATATACAAGGTGACGTTTGTTTTAACACAGTGAAAATGAGTAGCAGTCAGCAACAGTCCTTTGAGGTTTCCAGTCTAGCAGTAGCACTACTACATCATCTTACTTCCATACGTTAATTTACTTCAAGATTCTTGAAAGTTTTTCTTATAAAATATTTTCCTAAGCCACACTTGCCATAATTAATCGATATTAAGAACAGAGCACATGAATAAAATTTTCTTTATTGATGATATGTAGTGTCTTTTGTTGCATTTAGTTTTGGTTCAGGTAATTTTTTTCTAATTATTTCCTCTTCTTGACTCTCGATTTTCTCAAGTGGTAGGCTTGTCACTACCCTTGTCACCATCCAAGGCACAAGTGTGATAGCAGAGAAAACAATGGAGTAAATGTACCTGTGTGCCAATGTATTTTTCCCAATTTCACAACAAAAGACCCCTGAGACTATGAATGCTCATTTGATTTTTGCTGATCTGAGAGGTCTGTGCCATCTTTGATAATTCACCACAGCAGATCAAGCTTTACAGGGAAAATATTTCATTAACTAGAACTTTCAAGTGTTACACATTTTTTAAAGGATGTATTTAACCTTTGGGAGGTAATGCAGATAATTTTTTTTTCACTGAATTTCAAATAAAATTATAATCACTTCATCTACTAATGAGTGAAGTGAATCACAGTCTGCATTTACGTGGGTTCAAAAATATATTTGTTTTTTTTTCCTGGAAATTCAACTGATGTATGCAAAATTATCTAGAAAACTTGATTTGGATACAGAGCTCCTGCAGAAATTACACATTCATTCCTCTAGGCAAGTTTCAGTATTTGAGCCTAAAAATAGCACATTCACAGTATAATTTGTAATTAATAAACCCAGCTGGTATTTAGAGACTACGGACTATTCCACTGGTAGAGTTTCCTTGGCCAGTTTCCTTCCTATCTTTCCCTCGCTACTAAGAATTTCCGTTGGTCTTATGCTTTCATAGTGAGCGGTTCGGGGTTTTGGGGTAGAGATCTTTGTTTGGGTCAGTGCCTGGGGTAGCACCTAGTGCTTTGGTTTCCCATTTCAGAGCTGGCATCGTAAGAGACAAGTACAACATAAGTCACTTATTTAATACTTTAAGTGTTTGTCATCTGGTTCTTCAATGCTCATTTTCATCAGTGACTCATGCTGCGAAAAGGTTTAATAGCACGTTCGTATGGGACGATTTGGTAACACTTTTTACGAGATAGGCGATATCTGCATAACTGAGAGAAAACAGCAATATGTTTTATTCATTACGACATTGAAAATTGTAGATCAAATACAGACTTAGCTTGGGTTTCAGCACAGGGCTGTCACAATGGCATATGGGCAGAAATAGCAGACACCGGATCGGGATTAATTTCTGATAGGCACCACAGCAATTTCTGCATGAGCACATGTGTACACGTATGTGCACACACTCCTTAAGTACACTCTTTGTCCTAAATAGACATTCATATACTGCTCATGATTTATAATAACATTTGTTTGTGAACCATTTGTATTTTCATTTTCTTTTGTGCCTTTCTTTTGTGCTTTGACGGGATATAATTATTTCTGAAATGTATAATAAGATCAAAGCATATTTCATTATTAAAGAAATTACTGCATTATGTTAGTGCCATCCTGACTGCATGAGAATGTTAATCCAGTTTTGTTATATTTTTTTCAAATGAGAAGTTTTTTTCTTATGAAAATTTGGAGAAATTAATTGTTTGCTTTCTTCCAACCTCTGAGGGGTCTAGAGCTTCAGAAGATATCAGATAAAGGATGATGACATGTAATGAGAGCAAGATTTAGCTATTAAACTTCCTTGACTCACTTTAAATATTGATTAGAGAAACACTTCTGGGCAAATATTTATATTGAGCAATAATATGGTTCAGTGACTTTTTTTTTTTTTAACTCTCTGAATATCATTATGTCTTCAGTAATTTAGCCTAGAAAAATACATTGTTAGCCATGGGTTATATGAAAAAGTCCTAGACAGATGAGACCAAGAAAGAAAAGTAAAATTTTCCAGCAGTAAACCATCATTCATAAATGCAAAGGTGCTCTGTGTTGCACAGCCTGTATCTGGCCTTTCCCAGGGTTTGGGACTGTTGTACCTGGAGTATTGGCTTCAAGCCATTTCTAATATAATGCTAATGTTGCGACAGATACTAATGAAACCATGCTGTTCCTAGATAAAGCTGATATTTAATACGTAGGCAGAAGAGGTAATTTCCTTATTCACCTTCTTAATGAGCTCAAGGAGGACAGTGGAACCTTCCTGCATCTGTGAATGTCTCCTAGATTTTATTAGGTTTTTCAACAAAAATTAATTTCTTTGCATATTTTTGTTTACAGCATAGATAACCATAACAACTGAACCTACTTGTGTAACTGAGTGATGTTCACTTTGTAGGGGAAAAAATATATGTTAATAATTCTCAGAAAAACTTTGAAGAGTCTAAGCCGCATCAACATATCTGTGTTTTAAAATTTCTTTCTTGCTTTTACTCAAATGGTGAAAAGTCCAACTTGCGTGCCAAACACAGATGGACCACGTCTGTGTGTTGTGCATACTATCTGAGTATCATCTAAGTGTGATGGCTGTGTGCAATGTTTAACGACTAGGTTTTGTTACTTCAATTATGCTGAACCTTTGGTTACTAAACACTCCAAACATTCACTGAAAGTTTGGGTATCCAGGTTAGAGAGCAGTATGGACCCTCTCCACCTCAAGGCAGCACGCTCTGGCTTTATGAAATAGTCAAGTCAATTTAATCTTATTTAAGGTTGTAATACATATTTCACATGCTTGTATTATGGATGTATGCCATGAGGAAAACTTGGCATGTTGAAATGGTGTCTGTATCTCAGTACAACTGGGTTTTGTAAAGTTTAATCTGAATTTAGAGTTAAAGTTTGTTGATTGTAGATTATTTTAAAATAACAATTCTATATAATCTCTGATTGCTGATGGGTAATGTTGAGATTCCTTCACCTTAAATGTTACTTTCTTGCTGCAGTATAGTTTCTTATCGCTCTAATTCATATTGTTCTCTGTCAAGTGAGAAGTAATGCAACTTAATCTTCAGACCCAATTATTGAAAATGAGAGAAGTGTGTGCTGTTCTAATTGAGAGTCAGGACCAAATGCCCATATGGTGGTTTAAAACAGAGAGCAAACAGACGTTCTAAATACTCTCTAATGAAACTCTCCCAAAAAGAAACTAAGTGGTAAACTAGAGGAATAGATCCTTGAGATGCTTTTTGTCATCTCTAAGGATGCAAACCCAGTTTCTTAGAAGTATTATCTGCCTCCTAAATTATGACAGCTGGCCTGAAGTAATATTCTAGGGTAGAACTTCCTGCTTTTGTCAAAGAATGATCTGGCCTTAGGGATTAGTCCACAGTCTGGCTGAAACACATTTTTTTCTCAAACCAGGGAACGTATAAACAGCCGGAGGTGTATGGGTGTGCAATAGCTGCTTGGTTACCATTGCGACTTAAAATTCTAAGTTTACACAGATGTCTGCAGAAAAAGACAAACCTCTGTAAGAAATGAAAAGAAAAATATAGTTTTAATTCATCTCGGGAATGACAGTGATTCTATTATAATTCATCAAGACATGTATTTGACAACGAAGCAGGTGCATGTTAAATATATAGTGTTTCTGACTCAATATGCAGGTTCATCCTGTACCAGTGTAGCCACATCAGTTTTTCTCATCATTCAGTTTTCAAGCTAGTCTGAAATACCATATGACTTTTCTTCATTGTGTTATTGGTTTCTAATTTTTCATTTAAACTATTTTGTCTTTCTGGTTGGATATTACCCTAAGGTTTTTATGAATGTAACATTCTGGATGTGATGGTGAGTAAAGGCATATCTAACAGATATCTTGCAAATTCTGTTCCTCCATGCTTTTTGTCAGTGTCTCTGACTTGTGACATTTTTGTAATTCTGTTCCTACAGCAAGTTCTTTCTGCACATGTCTAAGGTGGTAGATCTCTTTTATATACGATTGCATTTTTCTCCTATGCAAAGTGACGGGTTTTCAAAACTTTTGGATTGGCCTGAGATGATCCTGGTCTTATTCCCTCCTCAGTTTCTTTTTTCATTTTTGTAATTACATGGTCCGGGTTATTTCATGTGAAAGTCATGATGTTCATTTATTTAGTTCTTATGTTAAATATTTGTTGTTCTTCAAGTTCAGACTATCTTCTTCAAAGGTCCGATATCCTCTTCCCCAGGCTAGTGGCTTATTTCAGTTACATTTCTCCTTCCAGCATGGAAACTAAGCAGCCTTCTTCCTTGATGCTGACATTTCAAGTAAGCAGAGCTTTAAGTCTAGTTTTGCTCACCTTTGCTTATATTGTTGCCTGTCTGGACAGTATTCTTACTGACAGTGATTGTGCAAGGTCTGGTTTTGGTTATCTTGTCTCTGCTATCACCTACAAGTTTTTGGTCCTGTCTGCTGGAAACTGTAAGTGTGAGAGCCCATGGCAAATAATTGTATTTTGTTAGTACAGTGTGTAGTACCTAGTAGTGTGTACTGGAAAAAAAGAAAGTTGATAAATCTCTACCCATTAAAAATTTTCTGAAGATGTGTAAGGACAAGAGAATAAGGTTTAAACAGCACTTCCAGTAAGCCACTGTGGGGAATAGATACCTCAGGGAAAATAAATAAATAAATAAATAAAAAATTAAGTGGTAGTTATTTCTTTTGATAGGATGACAATTACTTGATGTTTTCAGTAGTTAAATCAGCTAAGAGAGCTAGTTGTATTAGGGAAATTGGAATATTATTCCATTCCATATAAATATAAACCAGATGTGGTTTTTTTCTAAGCATTTTCGAAGCAAAGACAAAACTCTGAAATTGGGAGTTACTTAGAGGCAAATTTAGATATTGCATGTTAGGGAGCTTTGAGCTGAGTACTTTCTCTGAAACCAAAACATGTCTAGGAACTCAGACAGAGAACTTTGGAAAGCTAGTGCTGACCAGTCCAAATTTAAAAAGTAGTTTATTTTGCTGAGTAAGGTAAGACCAGAAAGATGCTCAGTGAGACCAGGCAGTGCCCTGATGCTGTGAATATTATAGAGTATCTGCAGTGCCAAAAAAAAACACATTAGGAGGAAAAACAGTAGAAGACCAGAAGAAGCACCATAACTGTAACCTCAATAAACATAGAAAGTCCAGAAAAAGCCTGCTTTTGGGGGAAAAATTGCAAGAATTGAACTCCATCAATTTTCAATACCACTGAAAGTATTTTCAGGTTCTCACAGGACACGACTATGACTGCTATCTCAGAGAATACTTTTCACAGAAGCAGTGGTGGACATAGCTGTCAAAGATGACTAAACTGTCAGCTTGGAAGAAACAAGACATCGAGTAATTTGCATCTGAAGAACAAAATAATAAGATTCTGTAATATTAACACTGTGGGAAAAACTGAAATAGTAGAAAATCAAAGGGTTGAGCGGTGTGCTTTTTCATTCAAAGTGTATCTTAACAGTGTATACTGCTCACTAGACAAAAATATGATCTTTAGTGGAACCAGGGAAGAAATCTCAAGATAAAAGAAAAATTTGGCTATCCTTTCAATTCATCTCTAACTGTTGTCCTTGCAGAGGCAGGGAGGTGATTAGGAAAGACATTAAGAACATCTTCTAGGGAGTAATAAGCTCTCAGCGAACTCAGAGTACGCTAACCTGATTTGCTTTATCAATACTCTTGTCTAAGGTGAAATAGGGACTGAAATTGTTAGTCATGCACACATTTTTGCAGAAACTAATTAAATTCATTATTACTGAGTACATGAACAGCATTTTCTGTAACCTCTGCTATTGTAAAAGTCTCAGGCCTGGATGGGACTGTGTCTACAGGCACTAGGATAGTGATACTTAAATTATTAAGGAAATACATAGTGATAAGAAGACAGATCAGAAACACGAAGTCTGAGAGGAAAATATAATATCAATATAATGTGAAAGAACATGTTAGAGGTAACTGTTTCAGGCTGTTGCATATATATATATATAAAGATCAAGCTGAAAGAAAAATTCTTGTAGATACAACATTTGATAATACCTTAGCTAGCTTTTCTAGACTAAGACTCTCCCATTTCCAAGACAGTCCTTTGGAAGCTTCTGTAGGTAAAAAAAAAAAAAGTTTTTTTTTTCTCTTGGCAGAGTAAATTTAATATCTGATAATCACCTCGTAGTGTAGCAGGCATAAATTCAAACTTGTTATTAGATTAAATGTTTTGATTATCACCTTGAAATGTATACACTGATCTTAGGTGCTGGTTTAACAAAGGAAATGGAGTCAGACTCTAATACACAGAGGACACAAACCACAAAGGACCAAGGCCATCACCTTTAGTTGCCCCTGAAAAGTTTGTTGAACTATCTGTATATTCTATACTTTGATGTGCTTCATGTTGAGATCTGGGCAGACTACTATATTCTCTATTAGTGGTAGCTTCCAAAAAAGGAGTCTTTAGATGTAGCAATCTATTTTGGATTAGACATCTTGACTTTCTCTCTCAATTTGGCAAACATGCTTAGCAGACATACAGAAGTAAGGAAATGGAAATATTCGCCAGTCCCTAAACCTGGGAGAAAATACTTATCAGAATTGAGAAATTATCAGACACTAGAAGTACTTAATTTCTTAGATTCTTGTTGAATCATATAGGGTCATTTACAGTTGAAAGGAAGACATTGTTAGAATCTGTATCTTAGGCTTGATTGGGAAAAAAACCCAGAACCGTTCTGTAATTTCTAGATCCTTAGACTCTATTTTTGATTGCCTCAACTAATAATTTTTCTAACCTCAGGTCATTGAGTAAAATAAAGCACAATGATTTCAATCATTATATTAATTAAATACAGAAAACAAGCATTGAAAGAAAGCACTATAAAGGAAGTTAAGCCTTTATTGCAACTGTTTTATAAGTTTCACCTGTAAGAGCTGGGGCAAGGGTTTAGAGGTATGGGTGTGCACCAGCAGGGCCATGAGTGCAGTGACAACCATAAATGCCCATTATTTTGCGTCATTAGTACTGTGCTGAATCTCTAGGGGAAAAAAAAAAAAAAAGAACAAAAAAATGCCCACTAAGAAATGTAGCCTCCAGAGTCCAGTCTTTTTTATTACTTCACTTTTTTTTTCCCTTTTTTTTTTTCCCTTATACAGCACCTAATTTAGGCCACAGACAAAAAGCAAATGTATCTTGAATATGCATCACGGGTTCCAAAAATGAAAAGAAATTGGATTTGGATAGCACTTACTCAATAGACAGATATGATACATGGTAAGAAGGTGCACTGTCTGCCCTGTGATAGATTAAACTACTTTGTAGGAAAATTACTGTGAGCCAGTCACCACCACCACCGTGGCTAAATCTTTAATAAAATTCTCTTCCATATTCAAGAGCGAGGTATGAAGTACACAATAAGCAGAGTGGAGTAGAGTGCCATTTATCAAACCACAGCTAGGTCTGTAATCTCCTGCTTTATCCTTTTTTAGTACTTTATTTGTCTTTATTGTTGCAAGGAAGCACATTTACCCAGGGCAGTGGGCTTTCGGTGCTGATAAACCCTTTGTTTTAAATTCTACATGTGGGTTGTGGTTGTGTTTTGCTGTTTTGTTTTTCTTTTCTTTTTCTCTTTTTCCTTTTCCTTTTCATTTTTTTTTTTTTTTTTTTAATATCAGATAACCATCCTGTCACTCTATGGGAGTAATTAGTTTGTTTTGTTTTGATGGTCCTTTGCTTCTTGCTTGTTCTTTCACCCTTCACTGCCTGACCTGACCCTACTTCTCTTGTCTCTGTGCTACAAAAAAAGGATACTAAAACTTCTAAGACATTTAAAAAGAATACTCAAGCCTGTGCAGAAGATGGTCTGGGATGTATTGCATAATGCTTTTTAGAAGCTGTTTGGCAAGATGGCAGTGTTGAACCATGTTGCTGTTGGCCCCTGGGTGGCACTACATGGCTAGACCTGGGACCAACAATAGCATTTTTGGATAGAGGCAGAAAACATAATTGAAGCAGTTTTCTTTTTAAAAATTAAAGACAAGTCCTTAAGCTAAGTTTGTTGATATTTGCTGAATTCAATACAAATTTGTGATAATATTAGAAGGTGTTCCTCCTTCTGAGTGAGAATCCAAAATGTTCTGTATAGCTTGACTACCTGATAATATCTGGATCACTTTTGGCAACATGCTGATATTAAGTACAGATGCAGTGGAAGGGTCCTATGGGTAGAAGTATGTGACTAGAACTGCTTTGTGCTGCCTGAATATGCATACTACCAGTCTGTGCTGTAGCCCTGGGGGTGATTTTTTTAGTACTATTATAACCCTTTTTATTGTTTGAATAGCAGTTTTATGACAAAACATTTATATTCAGTCTGCCTTTGTACTTGACTGAAAGAGAGCAATCACTGAGAATGATAAGGCAACAATGGTAATGATAACTGCATTTATGGAAGCTTACAGAATTTAAACAAGCATGCAAAAATAGACTTACAATAGTGCTCTACCTGCATCTGAACCGGTTTGGGTATATTTCTTGCTCCTGGCCCATGTTTGCTTATTGATGGAGATGTTGCCTTTTCTCCCATTTTTCTATCTTATGGCATTTCTTCTGTATGAATCTTACATATGTGTACATCAGGTTTATCTTACCAAAGAAAGATGCCATAGTAAAACGGAGGAACATAACCATTTCTCAAAATCCACATCCCTGAAGTTATTGCTTAACTTAAATACCAAATTTTCAGGGTTTGTGGCTACATGATCTCACAGCAGAACGGCCATTACTTGTCTTACAAGGCCCTGCCTCCCTTAAGAAAAACTGAGGAATGGTACTGGACGTTGGAAAGTAATCCAGAAGTTTAAGAGCAGTCAGTCTGTTGCCAGAAGATTTTTCAGCCAAACCAATTCTACCTTTGTCTTCACTTGCTATAGTGTTTTCTCCCCCTTGAGGTTTACACAGACGTAGACACACACGCGCACACACATTTGTGCATTTGCGTACATTTATTGCTTATAGAAGAAGGCAAAAAAACAACGAGAAGGCTCAGCGTGTTTTGGGGGGAGGCAGATAGTTCCTGGATCTCCAAGTTTTGTGTGAGGGGAACAGAATTATGCCTAACTGTGTTTCGACTGCATGTTTCCATATGGATTGTGAAGAAAGAAGGTGTACACTGCAGGTTATTCTGAAATTATTTTAAGGCTACATTCTGCCACGTTGATCACAGGCTGCTAGGTAGGCTTACTGATGTTAGTAGTTTTCTTACTAAGGAAGAGACTGTCCTCGTGGGGTTAGAACAACAGATTCAGGCTACATTTTTATATACTATTTTTCGGCATTTAAAAATATTTTTGCCAGCAAGCTATTTTATATAAAATTCTCTGTGGATTGCCTCTTTTTATGAGCCAAAACTATGTTTATTTTAAAATATTTTAAAATTTTGACCCATGCATTAGGAATTTATTGATCTTGAAAGGTGGTAATCTCAATTTCTTTCGTGCTGTAGTTTTCCTATTATATAATTTTACTTCTTTCACCACGTATATTTTAATTTTCTGTACTTGCCGATCTGTTAGAAGTTGAAAGCATGAAACAGCTGGGTGGCAAAACATTGTGGAAACTAAGTGATTCTAGAAATGTAGGAGAAAAAAAAAAATTAGCTGCTAAAACCAGGAAGTATGTTTTGATTTATTTGTGTATGTTATTTTGCTCATTGAAAAGCTCGTTAACTACGCTAGAATTTTTATTCTATGCATATGATCATTACATGTTGACCTGTTCATGTGTTCCCATCTGTGCTATTTAGGCTTTAAATATATTTAAATTAATAATTCAAATTCTTTTTTGCAAATGTAATACATGTAATGCAAACAGTAACTTGCTTTGCCTAAGTTCTTATAGTATTTTACTGGAATGCTTTATTCAAAGATATGTCATTTTCTACTAAATGTCTTTCTAATTCTTTTGTGCAAATGATACCTTTCCCTTGGGCCCAGCTACTTAGTGGATATTATTGAACAAGTGTTTTTTATAGGATGTAAAAAAGTGCAGCATTGTGTGAAAGAAATGTAAAAAAATGTGTATGGACTATTTAGGAATATGCTTAGTGAATATTAAGCAAACACCTGAAGTTCCTGTGCTGCTGCCTAGGACCAGCACTTCATTACCTATTACGTGCAGTGACTTTGAATTTTTCATTAGGTACTGGTCTCTTAGCCTGTAAGGCTTGTGCATGATGTATATGAAAGGGATTTCCAGCAGAGTGAAGCTTACCACAGATTCACCTAAAAGGTAAGGATATTTTCTAATTTTTAGTTCACATGCAGAACAGCTGCCTGCAGAACACCTGCACACAGAGCAGGAAAGAAATTTAAGTGTTGATTATACATGTCTTACCCGTATGCGCTAAGTCCAGGAATAGTGAACTTCAGATAAACCCACAATATGGAAGGAACAATACCAGAATATTTACCCGCTAGTTTTATGCTGCACCAAATTTTTAGTGCATTTTTTTTCAAACTGGTGAGGACAAAGGAGAAAGGCTTAAATATACTTCTGATTTATTTAGTTTCTCCCAGATGCATGGTATTGATAGCCATGGTTTAGACAAGGTAATGTCTAAAAGCAAAGTTGAACTGTGAATCTGGCAGGTAATGTATGCAAAAGAATGAATGCTATTGGCATTCCTCATATTTGCTAAGGAAAACAGTGTTAACAAGTGTTGATGAGAATTAAGAAAAAAACAGAAAAGCAAGAGGAAATGGTGAAGAGTCGAGAAAGGCAACTAATAAGAAAAGAGAAAGAGAAAAGGCACAACAGTAAAGATAGTAGTGAAGAAATGCATTGATTACTTTCTCACTGAAAATGGCTTAAATGGGCTTTTGAGGGTGAGGGACCTTATCACATAGGTCATGAGTGATAAGTCCTACAAATATTAGTTTGAGTAATTCATATCAGGTAATTCAGGAGATTAAGAAAACATGTGCTATGTACAGAATGTGATGATATGCTAATGATTAAGATAACAGAATTTGATAATAGAATATAAGGGGTAAGAAATTTTGAAACCCAGGCCCAACAGACCTTCTTGGTCTCCAAGTTTCTTGTATTAGCATCATAAACTTAAACTCCATCTTAGAAGTTTTTGCCTTTTCTGATAGAAATCTTTTCTTGGACTTTCTTTTAGAAACTTATTTACTTTCCCATTCTTTTTTTTTCTTTTTTTTTCTTTTTTTATTCCAGGTTTATAAGTACTTTTTTTGTGAAAAAAATTGCCTCTTGATTGATAGCTATCATTCAGCCTGATGTTTTACCTTTCAGAACAATTTATTGTCATTTCTTCTTTTGCCATTTCCTCATCCATCTTTCAATTTCACTGCTAGACTATGTATTTTCAACTTTAGCTACCCTTTTCACAAGTGGTGTTATATGAAATACTTTGCTGAAATCCAGATAGATATTTCATCAAGCATATCAGTTATCTTATTAGAAGAAAGCTATTGGTTGAGTCTGGCATGATCTTCCTGCGATTAGTTTATGTTGTGTTCTAAAACTGCAAATGTTTCCTTTTCTCGTTCATGTGAAAACAGAGCTGTTAGTGATCATTGCTCTTGCAAAGGGAAAGCCTTATCATCCACGCTTTCTGAACAGTGAGTTTGGGTCATGCCATTTTAAAAAAAGATTTCCTTGAAAGCAGTCTATTTTTGATAATGGGGCCTTAATTCATTCCCCAATCAGACTGAGCATGCATATCATGACAAATCTTTCCTCCATTAAAATCGTTTGCTATCCTAAAAATGAATTAGCTGAATCAATATACTCCTTCTGACGTTTCCCTGAGGAGACAAGGAGCAGCTGCCTGAGCAGCAAGCGCTACCTGAACAGTCAGACACTTCACCTGATGCCACCACTGCCTCACCAGGGAGCAAGAAACGGGCCCTTGTGGAGAACTGGGGAAGGTTACTCATGGGTGCCATCATCTTGCTGAGGCAAAACCAAAAATCGGATATAACTATCAGAACTGGCAAAGCTGCAGAACCCTGGAAATGTGTAACAGTAACGATAACACACCCCCGAGAAAGCAAGGTGTGAAAGACAGCTGTTGATTCCTATATGCCATGCTCCCGTAACTACTTGAACCTGTTGAACATCTGTGTAGACAAATCTTCAATTCATGCATTAGATTAATTTGTTTTCAACTATAGTTTCTTTAAAATTTGTTATTATTCGGCTTCTTATGCTGTCTAGATATCCGTATTTGTAATGCTTAAGGTATTTAATAATGAGCATATTCTCCAGCTTTGACTGTTTTCTTCAAGAGAACCAAAATGCTTCAGAGTATGAAAAACAAAAGCAAAAATGTCAGAACAAGTTGGAAAATTTGAGCTGGATGCCTTCAAAAGGTTTAGTGTGCACATATTAATGGACATAGAATTTATACAGAGGTGGCAAATATACTGATTTTTCAAGATTTTTTTCAAAATTGAAATATTAAAAAACAGGAGAAATAATGCTATCGAGCAAGTATTTTTTTTTTAAATTGAAAAATATAACTAACATAGCTCATTTTTCTTCTTTTTCTATGGAAATGAATAACTTTTAAAAGAAAGGCAGTATGAAAACATTGAACTATAAAATAAACATTTATTCTCAGCCTCAGAAGAGCTGATGGTAGAATCTGAACTGGAATCTCCATCAAAATTATTTTTCAATTAGAAGTGGCATTAGTATGGGTCAATAGTCAAAGATCCCTAATTTAATTTGAAAAATGAAGTCTTGGCATTTTTTCGATGAGATAATTAAAATTTTTTTAAAGTGAAAGGTTTTTTTGAAGTGTAACTTTAAAAAACTTTTGGTAATAATTAGTTAATTTGTACTAAAAATTGCAAAATCAATATAAAGGCATTTGGAGTGTTCTAAAATTACTGAGTATAGGTATATGAATTTTTCATAATTTATTGAGCAAATCAAGTCATTTTTTTCTGATTTTTTTCAATAGGATGATATTTTGAAAGCTAGAATTATTTTTGCTTATCTGCCCATGAAATGTTTCCTAGTAATGTTTGGGTCACATACACTACCAGCCGATTTCAACACATCTCCTTAACCACAGTGTTTATTATTGTTTGTATCAACCTTTAATTCATCAGAAGGAGCTCAAGTTATTTCTGTTTGTCTGGCAGGAGTACATAGTTGGAGCCAAGTTGCAGATTTGTATGTTATGAAATGACTGGTTATGAAAATCCTGGTTGTTGGACACCAGATAACTGCCTCAATCAGCAAATAATATAATTTTCAATAAATGACACAGATTCCTTATTCATTTGTTTCAATATCAAATTGAGGGTGTAGTTAAATATGAAGGCTATATTGCTTTCGTCAATAGTCACTGGGGCTGTGGAGAGCATGTTTTGGCATTGTACTTTTATAACAATTATGTCTTTTCCTAAAATATCTTTCTTTGTTCAGCATAACTTTTAACACGTTGCGTATATCTCCTTTCATCACAGCAGGGGACACTGTGTATTTGCAGGATAAACTAGTTCCATATTAGCAATGTGAAATCTGTTTGAACTTGTTTGCATATGTATGCCAGTTGATAGTGCCTTTTGAGGTAACAAGTGTTGGGGAATTGTGTCAGCAATAGTATTTTTTTTTTTCCTCAGTAGTTAATTCATGTCCTGTAAATAAGCCGTTCCCATTATACCTAAATGCTATTTTTATTGTGTAGGATTATAGAGTATGCTTATAATAGCACATTGATAAACACATTTAGAAATTAATGGCTGGTATTAATGAGTGAAATGCGAACGCTGTAAATCAAACTTTGCTACTTTAAAGAGAATCTCCTAAGGTTGCTGTGTTGGAAGCTTTTAGGGTGGTTTTGTGTGTATAAGAGTTTATTCAGGGAGTTGGAGCTGTAAAAGAACTTAGATTATGCAAGTCTTCATGTTGTATACTCAAAGTTTAATACGTGGAGAATTCGAGCAGGAATCTGTATCCCAGTGGGCCAAGTGCCAAGGCTCCCTCTGCAATGCGTGGTAAGGGAGCTTGTATGTTCCATCAATGATACACCAGGGAACTTCTTAGTCTGAGAATCTCAGTCAGGTTTAGGTATCAAGACTTTCAGCCTTAATTTAGCTGGTGGAGTTTTGGACATGTGTAGGAGCAGAATGCTAGGCATCTCGGGAATATTAGTGATAACAGCTTACGTGGTTATGGATGTCTAGTTATGTCTTCGATTTACATACTAGCATTCGATCAAAGTCCCACTTCAGATGCCTCACTGGGTTTGAAAATCTTACTGTTTCCTTTTTATTTTATCTAACTATGCTTGCTAATTCAAATTATCACTTTAAAATACTTTTTTTGTTTAGCATAGGAACAGTATTGACGACTTTACTTATAAACGGTCTGCTGTGCTCATTGGAGGTGTTAGAGATGAGAGTGGATGTCTGTCTATTTATTTAGGTAGAAAAATATTTTTTCTTATTTGACTTGTAATCCTACCTAAAGAAGGCTGCACTACATTCTGTTCCACTACAAAGTCGTCTTGATTTCATGGGATATTAATGTTCATCTTATTCTAAATGATTGAAAAAAATAAAACAAATTTATCTCAGACTAATTTTTGTCTGGGAAGGACAGAAATGAATATGAAGGGAAACTGTTTGTAATCTATGCTATTCTGTGCTAAAGACCAGCAAAGAAATAATTCAGCTAGGAAGGTTTTTATTTTATTTTTTAAAACCTGCCAGCAAGCTTTTCCTTTACTCTAAGGCTCACATTTGAACTATTTTTAATGTTGACTTTTGGCAAATAATGTATCTTTCTTCTTCTATGGTGGAAAGAAACAGCTCGGTAATAAAGAATACTAATTTCTGTGTCTTTCACGTTCATGTCTGGGAAGAGATGTAGTTTATAGAAGAAAATTACAAATCACATTTTGACTGCTTAAGAATTTCAGAAAAAGAAACTACTTCTGCAAGAAAACATGAAAAAAAAGAGCATAGACATATTTTTTTTCAGAAGTTTAGATATGACATTTCCTTTATTGAAATGTACATATGAAAATACATATGCAAACATCTGTAATATCTCATAGAAAGGGTTTCAAAATGGAATGACTATTTCCATCATGAAAACAGAAGGAATTTTTTTCAGAAGGTCAAAAGATGAAGTGAACATTTCCCACTTGGACTATTTGAAGGAAAATCTACCCTTCTGAAACTCTGACTACATCTAAATGACTAACCTAAATACAAATTCACCTACACATTTGCATTGTAAAGCATGTGATTTAGTCGTATTAATAATGTATATTGGTGTGGACTTCTGAGGAAATTGATATGAGCTGGCCTTTCTTACGGCATGACTATCTTGCCATCACCAGGCTTTGAAGTGACTGTACCTGAGCTTTCTGAAGTATAGTTGCGATGTACTTGTTTGAAGCAGAAGTTTCATAGCATAGGAAAAAATATTCAAGAGATCAATTATTACTCCTGACTCACAGGGTGTTCAAGCTGTCTTTATTACTTGTCATTGAGACAATAATTTGATTTGACAGGCAGATTGAATGTTATTAAAATTAAAGGATTTCAGTTGCCTTACTGCACATGTGAGGTGGTGTTACGAAGATCTGCTTTGTGAAGAGAACCAAGATGACTGTGTCACTGGTTTGGTCTGCAGGTAAAGAAGTTGGAAAACTGCCCAGTTTTGTAATTGAGGTGAATTAATTGTATATAGTTGTCCATGGCGAGCGTTCACTAGGGGAATGCATCTCTTAATGTTATAAAAATGGATACAGTGCACCTTTTTCAGGGAAAACAGGAATCGGCAATTTACAGTGTGGCTTCTTTTGTGTTACTGGTGTTACTGCTCCTTTTATTATCTAGTATGAACCTTGCAATACTGTTTGGACCCCATTTTGCTCCATCCTGTATAGTCATACATACAACAGAAAGCCTACATAAAATTAGGAAAATGAAAGTGGAAAAGATTGAAAACCAGGTAGATCTAGAAGACTAGAGAAGGCAAATCATGTACAACTGCAGCATGCTTTCAGGTAAAGTTTATAAGCTTTATATGAATGAATAAAGCAGAAGAAAATTTTATTTTATGTTCACTGGAAACGTTGGTGGAAAAAGATGACTTTGTTATTACTCCTACTTTGTTAAAAAAATGAAAAAGGCAAGTAGTCATCTGTTAATGACCCCATATAGAATTATCCCGTTTAGGGATTGTTAAACTTACTCTATTATTCCTGTTTCATGACTTTGTAACTGGTGAAATTGGTACAAGTCTATAAGCTCTTTTTATAGGACAGTTGCCGCTTTCATATAGCTCCTGGGAGTTTAGGCATGTTTAATGGGGTTTTTTTTCAGCCTTTTGTTAAGGGGCAGCACACTCCTCTAAGAGCCTATGTTCTGGGCATTTTACATTAGTCTAATCTTAAAATACCAATTTTCAGACATCTAAGAGCAAGTTTAGAATATGTCTGATCCTTGAAAGTCCTTCCATAAACATTGACCACCAGTTGGTAAACTATTTAGGTATCTTAAGCCGCTCCTTTGAATTTTTAGAAATATATGTGGTATAAGAAACATGCATTACTAGTATTTTGTAATATGCTTTTTGCTATCAAAGAACATATTTCTATTTTGTTTTAATGCTAACAATATGTCTTTTTTATTTTTTTAAAGATGAGCAAATGTTAGTAAATGTACAGGTAAATCTACCAATTAATTAAGTCTACATGTAATTAAGTAAATGTAAATTGCCATATGCTCAGTACTTTTTATAACCCTGAAGATAATAATTACCATATCCGGCTCATAATGGCTTTACTTTCAAAACAGGTGGGATATTCTCCATCTCTTTGTGTTTTCTTAGTTATAGTTTTTGGACAAATAATAAATGCAGTTACAAAATACAACTGAGAGCAGAACCGTTTGTTCAAACTTATGAATGCAGACTTAAAAAATTCTAAGTTCTTGTCCTTGCAAGTAAGGGTAAACAAAGAACTAATTTTCAATCCATCACGTGCACGCTACAAATCTATAGATGAAACAATTGAACAAAAGGTTTCCTTACCTTCTGAATTGCACTCACACATAATTTTACACAAGGAAGAAGATAAATAATTAGCAAATTGAAACTGAAACTCTGCTTTCTGGAAGATGCCATTTCTTTCTTATTCCATCAGACAATCCTGCAGTGTCTGAAGGGCAAATATATAAAAATGTGAATATGCTTGAAAGAAATAGAATTTAAAAAGGAGAGTGAAAGGAAATTTTTTAGAATCTAGCCAATCATAAAAGATGACTCATCAAAACACTTTCATCTTTGTCTTTGACATGCCCTGAGCCATTCTATGATTTTCCTCAGTCTCTTGGTTATTAAGTACTGAAATATTGTAAAATATAGTGTAAACTATATATGTATATTGATATTATTTTTAATTCATATTGTGAACACTGAGAACAGTCAGTTGTTTTTCTTGCTAAATTGTTATATTTCTTTGCTTATAATGAATTTTACTCATGTTTAATAACTGTTTTCATATCTGTTTTGTCCACTATTCTTTATGATTCTGATGGATGGAAGCAAATAATTCACCTAGTCCTCCGCATTCTGGCTGCACTTTCTCAAATGGCTGCTTTTAGACTATTTATCAGCACTAAGCAGCAACTTGAGACTACTATAGTTGTCCTGGTTTGAGTTAGAACAGGTCAATTCTGTTCAGAGATTTTACTTTTCAGCTAAGTTCCTTTAACTAACTAAACTTTCTGAAATTAGATTTAGTGGGCTGCCCTGACCCTAAAACTCTAGTAAAGATTTTTCCATGTGCAGTGTCATGCAGCACTCCATCAACAGTTATACTCTCTCGGAAGTAAAAATACAAATGCATAAAGTACTATCAAGTAAGAAAGGGGTTTCCAAACTGCATGCCACTAGTGACACAGAAGCTATTTCAAAATAGTATGAAACCATTTACAACCCTGCTTCTGCCAATTGTAATTACTATGGTTCTCATCAATACAATTGAAGGTACCAGCAATTAGATTTTCTGAAAACCTGATCGAAGAAGAGTCATGTGTGAACATACTATAGTTATTTAGAACTATGAACATTCAGCCTGAGGAAGAGCTGTGTTCATTTGACTTGGAGATAGGAGAGACACTAAGCTGGTGATCTGGTTGTTTAGTAGTTTAGCTTCTGAAGTGAAATGAGAATGGTTAAAGAGAATCTATTAAGGCAGTTATTAATATTTTCATGTAAGTTCATTCCAACTAAAAATATTTTGTAGAATAACTCCTTTATGAAATCTGCTTAAAAGAACCCTTTGGAATATATTCTGCAGACATTTTGAAAGAAGATGGGCTATCCATGTCAAAGACTCACAAGCTCCTTTAATTCTTAATCTTTACCTTCACTCTTCCTGAATCTTTTGACCTATTGTTTCCACAGTTTTTAGATGACGGTTCCTATCAATGCTGATAATAAAAAAAAAAAAAAGAAACACAACAAAACCTGAATGTCAACAAGAAGATTCACAAAGGAATTCAATCAAAAATGATGTTGCAAATCAAGCCTAGAATCAGACCATCAAATATTCAAAGTTTCAGCCATAAGCAGTGATGGTGGTAATTGCTATTTTAAAATGTTTTCCTTCTTTCAAAGAAACTCCATGTTGTTAGCTGAATTTCTAGATATTTTAAATCTCAGAAAACCTTTCTGCAGTTGATGAAGACTAAATATTGTAGGCAATCAAAACAAGGTATTATCTACATATTTTAGCTGATTAAAAAATAGCTTTTGGAACTTCTTTAAGAAATCATTTTACTGTGTAGTACTAGCTAATTACAGCATACTTTTTCACAAACCAAAACATTAGCATTAGCTATGTGAAAGCAAAAGGTGGTAGATTTTAAAATTATTTTTAAGGAGATCCCATTTGAGGTCTTTGCTATGATATTTTAGTCCATATAATTATTCCTTTTCTTTCTGTTGTAAATCAATGTTTGCATGAAGTTTTGATTAATATATGTAAATGACATATAATACATAAACTTAAGGTTTCCCTGCAAATAATGTAATTTAAAGACTGATGTATCAACATTACATAATATGAGGCCATTAAATAAAACTAAATGGCTGAAAGTTATATAGTGTAGGAAAATGGTATTAAATAATAATGTAAGAATAATTTAGGTTCAAGAGCAAGTATTATAAAGGGCAACTAAATTCTGAGATCTTGGTCGAGACTCTTGCTTGTGCTAAATTATATCTTGAATATGAAGACTGCGTTTATTTTTGTGCTCTGATAGTAATAACAAACTATGATCTTGTTTCTTTTGTTCAGAGGCTTGTTTAATTCACAATTTTTGAACAATAGGTTCCATACAGAAAGTGAAAATTCTATCTCAGTTCCATTATTGAAACCCTTTAGTTAGAGTTTTTCTAGTAAATCTGTTTAAAGACATTAATATGCCATGATTTTTACAGAAGTCAAAATTCATAGACATTCTGCTAGATGTCTTTTTTTTAGCAACATTTCATTAGTTATTAGCTTTAAGTATGAAGAATAGATATTAGCAAATGGTTTACCTTAAGAATCTCTTACGTAGGTAAAGGTGTATAATGTATAATTGGTCTATATGACCAATACTTGGCAAATTTACAGGATTTGGATTTGACAAATATTTAGGAAAAAGGCAAGTGAATACTTTTCAAACAATTGTTTTATATACGCTGTATCTGCTTGAAGCAAGTGTAAAGGATTGGCAGGGCACTGATGACACAGCACTGATATAACTGCAGTAGGATCAATGCAGCTGGCAGAGCCCTGGATGGAAATTTTTACCAAGTTAGAGGCAAAGTTACAGACATCATTTACAAAAGTGAAATTAGCAATTGTATTAACGTGTTCTGAAATCCTGTAAGTTTTTTATTTGTTTGGTTTTGTTGGTTTGTTGGGGTTTTTTTGTTTATTTTGGTTTTGGTTTTATGTTTGTTTTTTCCCTTGGCCTGTGACAAGAGTGGAGCTGGAAAGTATCCAGAAGTTTAGGAGAAAATAAAGTCTTTAAACAGCAAAATAACTGCAGCTAACTGTTGGTATAAAACGGACACTTTGATTAATTTGTTAAATATCTAATTTTGTACTCACTGATTCACACCATTGAGGCCAAGAACTTCATAAATATTAAGAATCTTTAGTAAGCTTGTGTGACAACTTGAGGCAAAATGAAGCCAATAACCTTAAAAAGAGCAAAAAAAGGTTCACAGGTTGAATCTACTCAGTGTTGTTTAATCTGCAGTACTAAATTATTAAATCTTTCAAGGAAGAGAAATCTCATACTATTGAAAGAGTATTTGGGAAAATGACTTTCAAACATTTTTGAATAATCTGCTAAATTTGAAAATATGATTTTAATCAGGACATGAATGTTGGGGATTTTGTAAAATAAGCTACTCTTATGAATCATTGCATAGGGTCACAATATTTATTTTTATAACTTGTAGGATAGAGGAAATTTAAGGATGGAAAAAAAACCGATCATGGCGTTTTGAGTTTTAAGTAAGTGTTACTTTTCTGAGTTCATAAGCAGCTTACCTTTTTCGTAATTAAAATGTGGGCTAGAAAAAAACCAAAAATATGTTTGGATTGCATTTATTATATGGCTACATATTTTAAAACAAACCTCTCACAACAAACATCATTTATGCGTTAGAAATAAAGCTATTTGATTGGAGGTCATTCATTGTTTTGTGGCAACTATAAACCTGAACTTTATGAAAGAGATACCATCGAGGATTTTCCCTCTTACAGAATGTCTCTCAATCTGAAATGACATGATACCATATGAATGAAACAGCAGGCATGACTTCAGGTATAAAAAAGCATGAAAGCAAATCCGTAGTATTGCAACCATACTTGGGAAAAGCACAAGTGATTTTATTCCATGGGATTCCTGAGCCAGCTGATAGATGAATCACTTCTGACAGTAACTCGCTTTTTGACCTATGTGGCAGGGAGAATGTCACAGCAGTAGGAGAGGTTCTGTGATAATTGGAAAGTGAAGGGGACTTGGTGGTGCGCTAGGTTAGTGCATTAGCCTTTCCCCTCTGGAGACCTCGGTTCATATTCTGCCTTAGGGGTCACTAGTGAAAATTCATGCTTCGGTGTCCTCCTCCTGTTTATACATACGACAAAAAAAGACCCATATTTGGAAAAAAAACGTTGTCTTTCTTCACTATAAAACACTATTGGCAAGGATCTTAGGGCAAATGTACATTGTCAGAGAGCTTAAACAGCTTTTATTCCTGTCGAGTCCACTTTCCCCAAAAGAGCATTCACTCAGTTTGTTACCAAAAGAGAAAAAAAGAAGTAACTTCTCAGTTGATATGCATGAAAATAATGCAAATAGTGAAGGAAAGTCATCCACAATGCGAAAGCTATAGTGATATGTTACCCATTTTTATTTGAAATGAAGTCTTGCTAATCTCTCTTGCAGTGAAGTTAGATTTCTCTTAAACTGTTTTACTCGAATCTCCTTCTGCCTAAGATTTTTCAAGCGCCGGAGAACTGCTGTTTCATACGCAGTGGTGTGGAGCAGTGATGACATCCAGTGATTAATTAGTTCAAGAAGTATACATTTCTTAAAGGTATCTTGGGAGCCACTTTCCAGGCCTCTTTAAAAAAAACACATTGCTTGCGTTTACAGGTGGTGGTAAGTTAAATATAGATTGGTTATCAGTGATGTACTGTCTTTTATTACACCTGTAATTCTTACTCTAAACTGCTTTGTAACAAAGATGGTGCAAATAATTTTGCTTAATGACTCAATGCAATGAGCCTGCATTTTGTCTTATCAACTTCTCCTATATTTATCTTTTCATCTTCTTCAAAATGTACAACTTGCAAGTTACATTAGGGATTTGCAGCAATGTGTGGACACCTTAATGTTCAAATCCCCACAAAAATGTTAGCTCTGTTTACAACTGTGAGAGAGCCTCCCTCTTTAAACATGAATAAAATATTCAGAATGGGGCCAGCCTGAGAACCTTGGTGACTAAAGCAGTCTGTTCAAGTATAATAAAGACATCAGGGAAGTAAGACTCACAATTTTATACCTTTCTTCTAGGCAGTCACAATTATGGCTCCATCTCTGGAGCAGGTGACAAAAGTTATCAGCTAAGCACAGTATCTAGTCTCTATCTCTGTCAAATGATTTTTGACAATTTCCTTCTGACTTGAGGGAAACATGGAGTAGAAAGTAAAACCTACTTTCTCTTTTTTCCCTTCAATAATAAAAAAAAAAAGAGGTGGCTAAACAGAGAAGAGGCAAAGGATTAAAGGATGAAGACAGGAGAGAGGAAGCTTAAACAGAAAGCAGCAAAGAAAAGAGCTGTCATTTGACTGATAAATCATTCTCTTAATCAACTGTGCCAAACAAAGAAGGTCTGAGTAAGCAGCTACAAATGACGAAGCTTTAACTGACTTTTTTTTTGTTTCCACACCTCCAACACATACCTTGTAATGTAAATTTATACTTACAATTTTACTAGTTTCTAATAGGATGATAGGAGCCCTAGTTTGAGACTTTTCCTCTTCTTTGCATGAAAAAATCTTCCTAGAATTGCAAAAACCTTTAAGCAACTTCTATACCACATAAGAATTCAGGTCTTTAAGTGCACTAGATTTCTTGGCATAGTTAGATCTCTTCACTGGTTAGGTTTTGTTGTGCTCTTTTCTTTTCTTTTGTTTTGTTTTCATAAAACGCTATAGAGTTGATCCGAAGACCTGAATAAGCAGAAACAAGACAGGATTAAATTGGCTTCTCCACACATTGTGATGTTTGCATGAATTGTAAGTCTCATCTTAAAAAGTCCTTTTAGCCTTTGTTTTTAATTATGGAAAATAAAAGGTAAAGGTAACACAGCAATTTCAATGAAATGTTCAGATTTCTATCCGCCAACGGAAGTGTGTGTACTTCTGGACTTGAGTTTGAGTTGAGAAAATAATCTGACAACTTATTTTTGCACCACTTTAGTGTGTGGAATTTCTTTTTTTTTTATGCTTCAGTGTTGTTAGGTATGATGCACAGAAGCAGGGTGAGAAAGTGATTTCATGCTCTATTTCTCCAGATGAAGTTTTGAGCTTTGCTGACAAATACTGACATGTACACCCAAATTGCAACTTTCCATGTCTAACAATGGTAAATAAAAAAATTGCTCACAGAAGTGATAGATAGACTTTTATAGGCCACACAAAATTTTGCAATGAGTTGATACCTTACCGTGACAGAGGTTAGCATGAAAAAGTTTAGTATTTCTTGGTTTTAGACTCCTAAGATGATTAGTTTCTATACTTTTTAAATAGGTTGTTTGCTACCATAATTTTTACATTATATTGAAACAAAACAAAAGTTAAAATAAAAAAGAAAAATTGGTGACCATGTTGGGGGTTTCTTTTGGAATGGAATTTTCTTGATTGTCTCAAATAAGCTCACAGTACTTGGCAGGTTATAAAAGGATGAAGTTATCTAATCCATTAATATAAGAAAGCATCTATACCTTTACTCTTGAAATCTGAAGAGTAACTCTTTCTTCTCTGGTACGTAACCCAGAATTTTACTACATAACTATTTTGGGGTTTGGCTTTGTACAGCAGGCTTTGGTGATTGGAAGGTTACAGCATAAGGAAATTGTATACGCTACTTTACTACCAGCTTATTATCCCAGGCTGCTGCCTCACAGAGGTGCATGTTCATCTTGGGTTGATTCTTTTTATCTGTTGCTCTTACCTGTCCATTTTGTCTGTCTCTATCTAGTCTCTGCTCCAGATACAGGAAAATCGCTTATAGAATAGCTGCACAGCTATTTAATATTTACAAAAAAATTCTGTGGGTTTATCTTAATATCCAAGGCTTTAAACCATAGACGTTCTCCAGATGTTTCATGAAAGTCTTTGTCCTTCCTGCCTTGAGGACAGAGCGGATAAGAATGGAAACCTCTTTAGCCAGCCATCAGTCAATGGTACCCTATCCTCGCTCATTAATCGTCAGTTTACGGTAGTTGCGCTCTTTGCCCAGTTGATACTTATTCTATATGTAATTTAAGACAACATAGTTTCACTTGAAGTAAAACAAAGATGCAAATACTGCATATTTTTTACTGGGAAGTAAAACAAAGATGCAAATACTGCATATTTTTTACTGGGAAAAGACATCTTAAAAAAATGTTTCATCCAGCTCCACTCAAAGACGTTTGTGGCTGTGATTCTTCTTATTACTGTTGCATCATCTCAAGAAAGATTGCCACTTTATAATGGAGCATTATATTAAGCTGGTTGAATGTTATCTGGCCAGATATATAATGCTGAGCTATTTCTAGTGAGATTTTTTTTTATTTATCTTTAAGATGTTTTCAAAGGTAGTTCTCTGAAGATGGAATTTGATTCCAACAAAAAAAGCGTTGCGTATTTAAGCCATAACTTTGATGTATGAGAAAAAATGGTAGAGAATTAGAAAATAAACAGTTATCAATTTGGCAATAGAAGCACAAAATGTTTAATAATGTATCAGATAACATTTATCAAAAGGTTTACATAGCTGTCTACATTCCTAATGAGAAGCTCTGGGATATCAGCCGTAAGCGCAGGTTTATGATAAAGTATCTGATGTCCGGTTCAACAAGCACTATTATTATAATAAGCGTATAAGTAGGTCTACTGAATAGTCATCAATGTAATTATAGCACTCTGAGGTAAACTTGTTTCAGGGGTAAAACTCTTCCGCTTAAGAATCATGGAATACTGCCAGATAAAGTAAAATTATGGCACTTTCTGTTCATTACATAAAACAACACACTACAAATAAGAATATTGAAATTTAGAAGGGAAACAATAGTTTTATTTTCCCTTCTTCAGGCTCAGTTGCTGGGAATTTAGAAATGGGGTAGCTGTGGGTGGGTAAGCGAGGGTCCCTGACTTTTACTTGGCTTTTTTGGTCCTATACCCTTGATAGACTTTGTGTCAAAATGTTCCCAGTCGTAACTCTACATGACATTAGAGTTGTAGCCAGATTATGTGACTACAGCCAGGTGCTGTATACCTGACAGATTTCAAGAGGTACAGAAAAAGTGTTAAAGATCGGTCTCACTTTGTCAAGTCCGTATCAGAAAAAAAAATAAAAAATTGGCTACCTCTGCAGGTATTTCTAGCTGGTTTGCTTCAAACAAAAGTTGAACCTTCAAACTTTCCTGTATTTAGAACTTTTTAAAGGAATGATTCCTTCAAAATGACAATTCCTGGAAGGATAAAAGCTTAAGAAAATACATAACATACTGAAATATGCACACATATTGTACCTCATCTTGCCTAGTTCTCCATGAAATGTCAAAAGAACCTCCTACTGTGATATGTCTGTGAGCTCTGCAAGACTGATTAAATTTCTGTATAATATCAATCGTTGCATCCTGCGAACCATAAATTATAAAATTTGTGTGTTCTATTTTATCACTCCATAAAAAGTCTTAAAACTTCTTTTTCTTATCAGATACGAAGAATAAACCGTGACTTTCATTTTATTTGTGGCAATTTTATGCACATACAGAGTGTAAATATAGGGTAGATTCTTTATATATATATGTGGGAGAGAAATAGATTAAGAAAACATTTGCTACAGTAAAGTAAATAATACTGTGATTTACTTCTCAATTTTGTAGCATTCCAAAATAAGTGAACAAAATTAAGTGTCCAAAGCCTAATATGTAAAGATCCTTTGAGAGCAGAACAGAGAATATTTAGGCTGTATGAGGATGTAGTTTCCTCCCTTACATTTTTAACCAGTGAAATAGCAAAATATAATCAGGAGATTGGTGTTGGAGAAGATTTGCTTTGTGACAGAAACTAGTGTTAAAAGGGCTTGTGGTCATTTCTCACACCACTTCAGGATGTGTGGTTTCTGTACAGAATCTCAACTTACACATTTAAATCGTATTCAATGTTTTTGACCTTTTGGCACCACGCACCAGGAGGCTAATGTGAGGAATCTGTTCCTCTTGAATTGCTGACTGTAGTTTAAGTCCATTGTTAGAGAATTTCAGGATTATGAATTTCAAACTAAGACGAACGTAATAAAAATGCCTTTATTCTCATTCTCATCTCTGTCTCACGTTCCCTCGCTCTCTCTCACAGGGTTTTGTACTTGGCTCATCACCATTGCATCTGAGTGCCTTCTAAATAAAATAAATAACTAGCTAAGCCTCTAGTGAACATCATGGGGAACATCAACATTGAGAGGCAGGGCTTATAAATCTGCATACAACGCTGTATGAACGTGCTTAGATTGCTTCCAGACCAGCCCTGGCTTACATCCAGCTTTCTAAGTAGAGTGTACTTGAGTAAGTTCAGGCCTATAGTCACTATATAGGCTTGGGGTTGATGCTTCTCTCAGGGCAGGGGTAGAGTGAGAGGAAGGTGGGAGAGGAGGGTGTGCTGATGTGACAGCTTTTGGTAGTTTGTGATATTTATGCACAAAGTTTTTGTTCAGATTGTAAGCCTTACAGGTATGAATACACTTACGCAATTTCTTATGTTGTTTCTTAATGGAAATAAGCATAATTCTAATAACTTTTCTTAATGAAAAAAATAGGTGGAATTTTTTTTCTTTTCATGTAAAACTACTATTTTTCTTCAGTTTATTTTATAGTTTCTTGTATTTTTAGTATCAAGGATATTCTGAGCAATATGCCATTAAATCAAGAGCAAATATAAGTTGATCATAATGGAGAGGCTTTCAAAAATGCAATATTCATTTCGAGAATGAATCATAAATGGAAGCCATTAGTAGAATTTTGCAAGATACGGTATGTGGTAAAATGTATGAATAAAAGTAGTAATTGCAAGAATTTTTAAATTTTAAGAGGCAAACATTGGAACAACGAACTGTAAAGTGAGTAGTTTCAAAATTCTTAAAATCTCATTCACATCAAACCAAGTGCTAGTAAAAAGAACTAGCAAAACATCTTCCCTTAATGAAAACATAGTTAGATTTTATGCATCATAGGGCTGATTTTCTATATAACCTAGTGGATGAAGTTTCTCATGAAGAGATTTCATTCAAATCCATTCGGAAGTTATCTTTATGAAGCCGTGTCATATAACTGGTTACTTTGTCGAGAGCTGGCAAAGAAATGGTTTGCTGAAACTTTTGAGCATCGTCGGAAAGATCCAGTAACAGTGAAGTATTCAGTGCTAACCAGTTTTCTCTAACTGTTGATAGAAACTTTGGGTAACTTCTGAAATGTTAGTGGTTGCAACCAGTTTTTCAGAGTGAAATAAGTGTAGAAATTATGGTTCTAAAATCAGGGGTGTTGCTGCAGTACTGATTTGGGACCTTCTGTTAGTGTTCTGGGGAAATACCCTTTGTCTTGAGGGAAGGAAAACAAGTATCTAGGACCATGAATGATTAAGCAGTTACATCTAAAGATCTCTTAATTCAGTGCTCTGTCACTTGCTCTATGTTCTTTGCATTTCTTGCCTAATTCATGTAGTCTATTTAAAATGGTAAATGTTATCAACCCTTGCAAAATGAGTAGTCATTTGCCAGCTATTTTCAAATGTGCTGAAAGGAAAAAACCTCTGGTATTGCATATGGAAAATGTTGGGTTTGTAATACATTAGCATGATTTCTTCAAGAGTGATTCTTGTAATTTAAAAAAAAAAAAATAAAAGAAATTTAATTGGAATACGGGAAAAAGTACCAAAATATCTATATAAATACATAAATATTTGTCCTAAATTATTGGAAAGCAATCATTTTCTGAACTCAATAAACTATTCCTACATGTTTTGCACGAGCCTTTGTACAGAATCTATGGTGAGAGTATTTTAGGAGAAACTGAGGAAGAGTAATTCTCTTGTACAGCTTCTTTTTGATCATTAAAGATAATTTTGATATCACAGGATGGCATTACATCTGATTAGGACAATGTAAAACCTCAGTTGTTTTGCAAATTTTTAGTTATGTTATTGTTGTATTTTGAAGATGATCTATCTAGGTATTATTTAAGATCATATGTAATTTAATTTTACCTGGAAAATTAGAGTGAAGTGGCTGTAGTGCTAACTAAGGACTGGGCATATGTACTTGAACCTCATGAGCTGCTGCTGTTGCTACTACTCAAGAGGCAGTATGGATATAGACTGACAGCTGAAAGAATGCAAAATCTGAAGAGGGATATATATCTTGGACATCAGTCAGGTTGCAATGACTCTGTGGCTAGATTTAGGAAGGGAACAGGAACATACTTTGCTCTGGGTAGCAAAGCAAGAGGCTATAGATTAATAGCACTTTTATCAGAGTTCCTGGCAGAACTGAGTCTCTAGAATGTCAGCCAAAAGGGAGAACAGTGATAATGTATAGGTAAGATTACTGAAACATAATTTTTTTTATTCTTTTTCAAGAAGCCTAATGAAGTGATCTGAATTTAAAATGCATGGGGTTTTGGTTTTTTGGGTTTCTTGTTGTTGTTTTTTGAGAGGTGGTGTTTGTTTTTTTTGTTTCAGTGTTTTTATTTTTCATTATTATTATTAAGCAGAAAGGTTCTATTTTAAAGCATTCACTTAAGACCTTAAGTTTTAGGATTTAGAACAAAGCAATTTCAATTAATAGGTGCTTCACACAGTTACATTCTGCCTTTTGAATCCATTGCTTTAAATAAAGAATAAGTATGTAATTATTTTATTTCTTAAAACCTTCCTTAAAAGAATCAACTTGCTTAAAAATAAGTTTGATAGAAAACATTCTACCAAATGGTAGAAAAGCAACAGAGAACTTAATCTCCTTTTGTTCCATGAGGTCACAGATTTAGAACTTAACTAAATTTGAGAATCAAAAGTTAATAAATAGGGAAGTAAAAGTCCCAGAGGTGCAGAAATGACTCAGGAACATTGAGTCCTCTAAGGCATTTCCTAGTTAAAGAAAATAAATGAAGATGCCAACTATTTAAATCCTGGGAAGCCTGCTTATCCCAGCAGAAAGATAGCTCTTATCACCTCAAATGAAGAAAATAATCACAGGTATAGGAAGCAATTAATATGTTAGATAAAATAAATAAATAAATAAATAAAGATAGAAACATATGTGAAAGTCAAATATACAAAGAAAAATGCACGGATTTTAGTCAGGAAAATCTCGAAATTTTCCAGTGCTCTGGATTCAGTAGATGAAAGCTCATGAATTTGCCCAAGGAAGGGGCAATAAAGAAAGCAACAGCCAAAGCTTTTCAGCTTTGCATTGGCAATGTCTTTCACATATTCTTCCTTTTTCAAGTAATGGACTTCCTGCAAAGTCCTTCCAATAATGACATTAGTTGGGATAAAAGTGTAATGATGTAGATACTGTACCCTTTAAACAGGGCTTCAGTAACCACTGCATATCACGCAGGCTCTTAAACAACTGCCAGGTAAAGATAAAAGATCCATAGTATTCAGAAATAATTACAAATATGCAAATGTTGAGGTCTATTGTCGTTTCTTACTCAAAAAAAAAAAACCAACCTTGAAATGTATCCTCAGTTTCTGCAATTATGTTTCTTGGTGTCTCAGCATGTCTTCTCTAAAATCTGGAGACTTCATACCTTTAATCTAAAGACCCTAACAACAATTGAAACGGCAGCTGCCAATCTTGTTCCCACATAACAATGTTATATTTCTGTAAGTTAAATTACAAAGATGAATAGAATTTCAAAGGGCAAAGGAATGGAAATAAACAGAATGCTTTCTACCTTTCTAAAAGTTTGTAACAAAAAAAAAAAAAAAAAGTATTTTGCCTATATAAAATAATTTAACAGAATTAAAATTCTATGAAACTTCATTATTGGGAATCTTTTAGTTAGTATTAATAATCTGTTTTGAGAGATGTTGATGCTAGTCTCTTATAAAAGCGTAAATAAGAATTAATTTCTGTAAAAGCTTACTATATAAATAGGCAAGACCAACAGAGTAGAGAAGGAAATAAACACGTGGGATGGTCAAATGACTTGCAGAAAGGGAATAGTAAATTGACTTGTCTCCCACATCCAGTCTGGATCGGATTGGTACCTATTCAACCAATAGTAGATGACAGTTCCTAAATAGGTCATAGAGGCATTTATATTGGGAGTGAGATGTGATAATAGGTGAGATAATTACAAGGTGCAACTGTTTACCTCAGCTATCTAACTGCTAACTATCTATAATTAAGCAGCAGATCTAGAGCTCTATGACAGGTAAGTTAATGTGAATACTTCCAGCCAGTCGTTAGCAGCCTTTGCTCTGCAGAAATTGAGCTGCTGCTGACTCAGAAAATTTCATGGAAACTGGTGAGACAAAAGAAGGTCATGATTTTCTAGAAAGTTTGAGAAGTGCTACATTAAGCTACACCCTTTCTCGAATATGCTAGTCTTCTGATTTTACTTCACAAAGCTTGACATTTGTGGTTTGCTTTTACAGATCATAGAGTCTGTTCATACATTAACTCAGCCCATAATTAGGTGAATGAAGATCACAAGCACAGCTAGAATTTCAGCTTTCCTTTCTGTGGCTGAAATTCGATTAATGGTAGTTCTCCTGCATGGTAGCTCAGGTATCTACTGTCAGGTGGTTCAACAGCTCTATTTTTAATTTGTTGCTTAAAACCCGATTTTGTCTGTCCTCTTACTTATGGAAGTCTGTGACAGACGGTTTCATGTGAATACTGGGAATAAGTCTTACTCTCCTTTGTAAAGAATTTATCCTTCTGTGAGTATCCAGATTCTTGTGTTTGATTTTTCCGAGCCAGCTATTCAAGAAAACCTTGGACATATAGTTAGAAAAGTATTGGTTTATAGTAGGAAAGCTTTAAGTGTTGTATCAGTATATTTCAACCCCACGATCCCATTCCTGGTTCTCTTTATTGGAAGTTTTTCTGAAGATGCTGACTTGACTCATTGTCTATGATTTTGTAAGAACTCCTGATGTGGAATGCAAGTGAACACTGTCTCTTCTGATGTATTGGTCTATATTTTCGAGGAAGAAAAAAGAGACTGCAGTTTAGCTGAGCCTCTGTACCATTTGGGTGTCTTGTTCTCTGTGGGGAACTCCAGACTGGAAAAGGCAGCCAGTCATGCATGCTGTAATTTACATCTGATTGATGAAGGGTTTAGATTCACAGGAACAATTTGCGCTGGGACTCCTGTGGGCCTAACACTGAAATACTTTGCCACTACTATCCAGCATTATTTTTTGTCTTGATCAGCCTCGTATCTATCCACATCAATTTAATTCTCAGAATTAACCCTTGAAGTTATACATTTAAATAATGCCTTGTTTCCTGTGTTAAATAATCGAGTAAACTGAGTTGTAGCTGAAAACACTGTCTTTCTAATAATTAGATACATAAATGGTATGGGGAAAAGCAAACCCTACAGTATTTGCTGTGCTTGCAAAGTCAATTAAACCTTTATTTTTAGAATAACCAAATATTTGAACATTAATTCAGTAAAGTCTTCAGAGAAAGCACAGTCTTTAAGCAAAAAAAAACAAAACCAAAACACAACTCCACAAAACAACTTAAAAGAGAAGCTTTTGAACATCTCAAAAAGAACAAGAAATTTGTATTTATTTATGGAATGGAATTAGGACAATAAGGTATTATCAGTATAGTTCTCAAATGAGTATACATACTAAATGAAATACTGTCAAAACTTATGATTTTGTAAAATATGTTTGTTACATAGTTTATATTACTATCCTACCAAAAATGTAACTCCTGTTGGCCCGGGAATCTCTGCAATCACCACCAGGCAGATTTTGTTCTGACCTAACACATGCCACACTAAAGCTAGAAGCTTCAAGCTTCTTGAAGCTAAATGGCTGAGGGTCGTTGAGTTTGGTTGGTTGTTTTGTTGTTGTTTTTTTGCTCCCCGAACCTCTCTATTTTTGAAGTATCAGGCCACAGTGAGGGAAAAATGATAATGAATCTTTCTGTGCAACATAAGAATAATGAAATAGTACTGTTGGCATAGGTATTTTTATTTAGACGTGCCTTCAAGAGGAAACACCGGAAAATTCTCATTCCTTATGTGTATTTCCAGACTAGCTAAACATGTAAATATGTACATTTGCCGTAAAACTTATTAATGGGCATTTGTTTACATATTTTTATCTCAATTATCTATGCCCATAGGACCCATTCAATCAATTTTTCACTAAGTAGTTTTCAAAATATAATTACTCTTACGGGTAGGTCTATGAACAGCAGTGTCATTTACACTATAGTTCACTAATTGCACTTCTAAGCCATTATAATGAATTATACTTGTACATTCTTCAAGAAGATCCGTTAATGCTAATCATTTCTAGCACATATATCACTTAGAAGACATCCATCTATAACAGTTTGTTTCATTTACAGCCTCATTCCCTTTTAATTTTCTTGCATTGTAAGATACGGCCATAAATGTATAGCGTGTGCTCACCTAACCAGTTAGCCTTGTAAACTTAGTAATAAAAGTTGAGTTTTAAAATTTAGAAGATATGTTTTCTAATTTTGAATAAATTTAAGATGGAAACAATTAGATTTGTGATTATTAAAGTGTACAGTTCTGGAACACTAGTTCAGGAATTACTGGCTATAGGAATAAGAGAAATAAAGAGTTACAGTGTGAAATTTAATACATTTATGAATGGGATGTGTAGGGCAGCTTACTTTTTATGTTGGGTGACCAGATTTGTTAACCCAGATGCTTTTCTAGCCCTATTTTTTTGTGCTTTAGCAAGGCAGCAGTACGTACTGCAAAGTAAGGAGCTGAGTGTTTTTGTCTAGCTAATGTATAGACTGAATGCTTACATACAGGCAGTAAAAAGATTCCTTTGTAGGATGAGAGATGCTGAAATAATGGTCTCATACTTGCATGAAATCCTTCTGACTAGTTTGACAAGGAAAGTGTAATTTCTGAAGATGTGGGAAACTTTGCTGGGGATTTAGATACAAGAAGCCCAGTTGTCCCAAGTGTGAAAAAAGAACTGCCACCTTTTCTCTCCTTGTTATCGTCACAGAGTATTAAGACAATGTAGCTTACTGGATTTTTGAAGAAGTTGTGGTAACACATATAGCGAGGATCTTAAAAATGAAACGTGCATGAAAAATGAATTGATGTATGGGTGCTATATGTAGTATAAGCAATAAGCACTAACAGGTATCATTAGCATAGTTGTTATGGTTGGAATCCTCATAAAATTTCTGTGATACCTCAGCTAGTGGTGTCTTTACTGACATTTGAGTTTCTAAGGGGTAACAGTGAAAATAGATTATTTATATATTAAAATACCAGAAATACGAAGCAAGTGGTCTCTTTATTAGGTTAAGGAAAACACTGAGAAAAAAACAAAATCAGTTTTTCAAGTCCAAAGTTGCCGCTTATTACAAAATAAAAGTTAATGGTAAAAAAAAAAAAAGGAAGAAAAAAAAACCACACAAGAAAAAAGATCCATGGTTAAAAATATGCTTTGAAAGGGTGTGAGAAGTTCTTTGTGAAAAAATTACAATATAAGAAAATGCAACACAAAGGAGCTTTATAGTGTCTGAGTAATATAACTTCCTTGAGAGGAATCCCACGCATCAGTAACTGAACCAGTTTACAGTTTACAGAAAAGTGACAATAGTATTTTTTTTGTGTGTGCCTAATACCTCTAGTGGGAGGTTCCCACAATACATCCCAAAGTCAAGTTTTTTCATGGTGCAATTCCATTGACTAGTTTACTACATCGATTTTACCTGTAATTGTTCACATACATTCGGTAGATTTTGGCATCTTAGTGTAGGACTTACGGAATCGTCTGTTTAGTAATAGTTTGGGGATCATCATGTTGACTGACTCCTAGCCACCTTTTCTCCAACTCCTGTGGAAGAGTATAAGAGAATAATTATTAGGAAAGTCAGGTAGCTGGTGAATTTCCAAGCGATAAATAGAAGCTAAAATGAAAAACAGAGTGAAAATGAAAAATCTAGTTTGCATAATAAGGGAGAAAGAGCCTATTTAACTTGACAGTGAACTGCATCTAGGAGATGAGGTAAAGAAGTTATGCAGCAGACTAATCGTTGTAGGAAACCTGGTGGAGAGAGGTACTGCAAATCCTCCTGAAACCCAGGAAGAGACAGTTTCATATAGCTGCAGTCTGCTTGTCAACAAGAATACAGTGCCCTGGAAAAAATCCCAAAGAAGAGCTTTTCGATGAACTATCTTCCATCTGTCAAGCTATGAAATGTGGATCTTAGATTATAAATCAATTTTATGTGAACAAGGAAAAATCTACCATTATTCTTTGTGCCAGGAGAAATCTATATAACATCAAATTCTTTGAATTTATACTAAGGTTTTGTCCTTGTGCATCTCTTATAATTCATTTTTTTTTTAGTTAATAAATATACAGATTTATTATTTATTTCTTCAATAGTTGCATATTGGAACAAGTATTCTGATAAAAACATCTCAGCCAAATATTCCAGTGTTTTGTGAGGTGTTTTTTTTTAATTTTTTTTTTATTTTGTTATTTGCTAAATGTTATTTCAGGTATGAGTTTAAACTATACGAAACTGCCTTCCCCTGGAATGGGTACCAGAACATTCTGTCATATATACACTGCGTTTCCCTTGTTTTTAATACTCCAGCATATGTAGCCACCAAATATGGAGCATTATCAGACTAGCTAAGATGTGGATATGGAACATGCTTGAGGTGCTTTGACATCTGAATCCAGTCCACGAGTCCAAAGGAAAACAAAGTTTTAACTATTGTAAAGCTAGGTCACTCGCTAGCTGCGAGTAAGGAGTGAGTGAAAGATTAGAGAGTACTTTAGCTACAGACAGAAATATTCACAGAATCTGTTTTTATTTCTCCTTCTCTACAGTCCTGCACTATTTCACACATATTTCCATGACTATGAAAGGTCTACTCCTATGCTCATGCCTCATCCTTTTCTGCTCTGCACTGATAGTCTATACCAACCCCCTGAAGAACTTACTGTCAGAGCACCTGGTACACCTGATAATAGTTTAAGACTATACTTTTAGGCATGGTGTGTGAAGGCAGACAATTTTATTCTGAGAAGCAGCCCTAAAAACAGCCTTATCAAATAGTTATTAAACCCGAGCTGCAGGACTGTAACTTTTGTTTTCTCTGTTGTTCATAGGTCTAGTTGACATAGAATAATCATAGCATATGACGTATTTCAGGCATTTGTATCCAAGGTATGTCTGGACTAGCATGTTGTCTAATAATGCTGATGGGTAGTGGGTACTTAAGGAAGGCAAGAAGAACATACAGAGTTGCTCTGACTAACATATTCAGCTCACTGTGCTTGAGGTCTTACCTGAGCAAGAGGTTGCAGCTGGGCTGCTGTATTTAATAACTGCCAATGTAGCTCTTCTCCATCAGCTGGTCTAGTCCTCAGAAGGCAGTTACACTTTTGGCCTCTAGAGATTCAGAAAGAAAAACAGATGCTACACATTATATTATGCATTGTTAAAAACACCATTTACTTTTCCATCAAAATCTATTATTTGATGATGTCATTGAGTGTTTGCAGTTTCAGTTTTACATGTAATGACTTATTCCAGCCTCCTCTTTTTCCCTCTGTTTATGACTTTAGATATCAATTATATTGCCACTCACCCCATACCCTGTGTAAGTTGAGTCCTAATCTGCTAAATTTTTTTCTTGTTTGAAAGCACTGTCACACCTCTGACTGGTCTTTTACTTTTCTATTTTTATTCTTTTATTTTTCCTTTAAAAAGGCAGATCATGCTGTAGTGATGAAATAGATGTATTTCCTGAATAGTACATAGTAATGTTTTCTGTTTTACTGTAAATGTCTTTCTTTTATTTTTCTACCTTTTTTTATGACCACTGCTGATCAGTTCACAGAATTGAACCAGCTGACTAGCTTGGTGATGAAGGGAGAATAATTGATGTTTATCTTTAGTAAGGCTTTTTACATTGTCTCCACAATGACCACCTGGCAAAGTATGGGTTAGATTAGTGCACAGGCACATAGGACTGTGATCAGTGGCAGAAAGTCCAGCTGGAGGCAAGTCGCTAGTGCTGTACCTAGTGGTGTTCTTCAGGGGTTGGCAGTGAGGCCAACACTGCTAAATGCTTTTATTAATGACTTCAGCAATGGGGCAGAGTTTCCAGGTAACAGAAAACTGAGAGGTGTGCTGCCGCTCAGAGGGACCTGGACAGGCTGAAGAAATGCTGCTGAGATGACTCTCGTGAAGTTTGACAAGGTGAAATGCCAAGTCCCGCCCTGGGAAACAATAACCTTAGGCACCACTACATAACTGGTGGCTGGCCGGATGGAAAGCAGCTCAGCAGAGAAGGACGTTAGGATCTTCGTGGACAGCAAACTGACACAGGCAACATATCACGGCAAAGAATGCCGACAACATGCTGGGCCGCAGTAGACAGACCATTGCCAAAAGGCTGGGGGAAGTGATCTCTGCTCTGTACTCATCACTGGTGAGATACGTCTTGATTGCTGGGTCCAGTTATGAATGATTAAGGGATTAGAGCACCTTTTGTGCCTTTTAAAAAGGCTGAAAGATCTGTGGTTTTTTGGCTTCAAGAAGAGAACAGTTTTGTGATTCTGTGAATTATCAGCAATGTCTTTAAAATCTTTCCTGAATGTCAACCACAAAGTCTATTTAAAGTTATTTTGACGTTTCCACCTGTGTTGTTCGTGTCCACTATTTTGAAATCCACCTGCGATTTTATCAGTTGAGACAACTCAGTGTTGTGAATTGGCTGGGTACTGACAAGAGTAGAAAGAAACTTTGCAGGAGAGAGCCTGGGGATCCTGGTGGACAAATTGAATATGAGTCAACATGGTGCCCTTGCAGCAATGAAGGCCAACTGTATAGTCCAAAGGTGGAGGGAAGTTTGGGGTTTTTTTTCTTTCTGTTCAGCACTTTTGATGCTGCTAGAGTTCTGTGCCCAATCTTGTATTTCAGTAAAAGACACGTGACATAGAAGGAGGAGCTGAGAGATGAGTTTATTTGCCCTCAAGGAAAGAACACCCAGAGAGGACCTTACCACTGGCTTGAACTAACAGTGAGATATTACAGAGTAGACAGAGACAGACTCTTCTCAGAGGTAGGTACACAGTGAAAAAAAATCAGACTTGTATAAAGGGAAATTTCAATTAAACTGTGAAAAGTTGTTTTGTTTTGCTGTTTAGTTCCATAAAGGGTGTTCAAATTCATGAAGAGGTGGCAAAGAAGTTTTGTAACTGTCATCCTTGGAGATATTCAAAATTCAGCCAGACAAGGCTATAACCAGTCTGATCTGACTTCAAGATGGTGCTGCTTTGATTGGGAACAGCTGACCTTCCAGTCTGAGATATTTTGTAATTCTCATTTTGTAACTATTTGTAGTCAGCAGAAGATAGGGTATGTGGAATAATGTTGGATTATCTCATTGCTTTTTCACCTCAATATTTGCCTCGTTTTAAATATCAGGTTTAATTTGAGATTACATAGCCTCTCTTCATCTGGAATATTGTTTTCTGTCTTTTAATCAATAATGAATTTCTAGAAGTACCTTCTAGTTTTCCTGTTTGTGTTTTAAGTCCTTTGGTGAGGAGTACATAGCCAATAGATGATACATCTCAAAAACCTCTAATAGATTTGTGAAGCATTGGTTCTCTTTAAAAAAGCTCCATTTTCTGGTGCTCGATGTGTTTACTAATATATTCATCATTTTAATTTGTAACAGTTTGATACAGAAGTCAGACTTTCTAGTCTTTCATTCCCAGATCACCTTTGGAGACATTTTAATGAACTGCTGTTATAAATGCTATCTCCCTTTTCCTTGTATGAAAGCAGATTTAAGTAGTCATTTACATACCACAGTTAATAGACCAGCAATTTTATGTGTGAATACTTTTAAAACCAGGAGTGGTTTGTTCTGAATCACGGTGGTTCTTTACTACCCAACTAATTAATTTGCGCAAAACACCTCTTACATTGTTTCAATTTGAGATAGTTTTTTTAGACTTTTCTCTGGCAAAGAATGGCTCTGATACAGGAATTCTGTGCTTGCTTGTCTACTGAACATGAGATGTTGGATTCATTGGATGAATGCTGATCCTGCTGAAGTCAATCTGAATTTTAATTTTAGGAATACAGAATTGAGCCTTGGTGTGTATCCACTGACAAATATTCTGTGTTTTGAATCTTTGATTGTTTACATTCAAGCAAGTTATATCTGAACAGGAGTGCAACAAAATGGGAGGCAGTTTTATTTAAGGTCCAAATACATGATTTGTCAGTAAAGCCCAGTAACTACAGAAATGCTGTTAGATATTTAAATGCCACTAATTTATGTTACAGTTGTGCCTCTGATGTTAACTGACAGTGTGGGGAGTGAAAGTTACTTTAGAAAGCAGTGAGGACTGGAATGTTTTGTGTGCATTCTGTTCTTTAAGAACATTAACACAGTTGAAAAACAAAGCCAGCATATTCAGTGTCTGAAGTGTTTTGTTGTTGTTTTTTTAAAAAAAGAATAATAAAAGCAGAATCTAAATTAAGCCTAAATTTTGCATGGTGTCCTTTCTGCGCAGTTATTACCAAGTAGCAAGCTGTGTAAAATATGGAAACAAGTTAGTAATATACCAGCAAATAGCCTACAAAATAAAACGAGTAATTATAGGATGTACTTCAAAATAGAAAATGGGGTTATTTAAAAGTGATACTTGACACTGAATATTTGGGAGACCATGCAAAATAAAAGGAGATTAGTCAAGAGGAATTCTGGTGAATCAGTGTATTATAAAAGACAAAGGAAAGAATTTGCTCCAAAATGAGGAAGAAACATTCATATGTGCAATAATCCTACTGCAAGCAAAGGAAGCAAGGGAGTCAGGAGATCTGTATAATCTGTGCACCATTCAGCATGGAGGCTAGTACAGAAATAAAGGAGCATTAATTTAAGCATTTAGGAGAAATGTTAAGGTTTGTATTTGATTTCGCCTTGTCTTTCTCAATCCAATACTTTACCTCTCCTTCCCAAGCTGCATACCATTAGCACTTCTGTATTCTAATCTCTCCCTTGCTGCTTAAAATTATCACTCCTTTATTTCAAATATGGCTTCTTATCCTCTGCTCTGCTAATTGGCTTTATTACCCTCGACCCCTTCTTGCCTCCACTGCAGGCAGCTTGACATTTTTTCATCAACTAATCCCCACTTTTCACACCCCTCCTTTCTTCCCCACCCCCTCCCCACATTTGCTTCCCTTTCCTCTTTTGGTGTATTCAGAGCTTCAGAGAGCTTTTCAGCAGATATTCAAACCCCTGGAGAAATTCAAAGAGATCGAAACACAGCACAAGAGCTAAGGGTGTTTTCTTCTGGGCTGCCAAAAGCATAAGGTAACATTCAGAATGAGGTCACTGTACCGTGATCTCATTTTGAATTGGATTTGCTTATGGGGCGTAGGAAGCCTGGTAGGGAGAGCATATTGTTTTGCAAGTTAGCATTACATCAACAGACTGTGCAAAAACTCAGGCATTTACTTTCAGTTCCTAATTTATAAATCATGTGTCAAGAGTTTTAAAAAAAGTATGAGGAGATAATAAATCGGTGGCTTAATCTAGGCATGGACTGGAGTTGCAGCAGCCAAGTGTAGCACGTATGTACAGAGTTGCCAGAACAAAATGAAGTATTTTAGAAAAGTATTTTGCAGGATAACTGCAGATGCTTGAGAAGAATACCGATTATTTTGGTGCTATGGAAAGCAAAATCGAGTTGGCAGAAGGGAGCATGGCATGAGTCAGTACTTCAGAAACTTCCCTGCAGAAGGTGCTGCCAACAGGCTAGTTAGGAAGAATGTGGCATTCTGGTACTCTCCCTGATTTCTCTGTCACTTCTTAGCAAATAAATGTGTGTTGTTTCCCATGAAAAAGCTAGAAAGAGACATTTCATGCCCCAAAGAGCCTACATAATGTAAAGAACAGAGAAAAAAGATGCACTGGAAGGCCATACCTGGTGTCAATTAAAACTTTTCTCTTTGCAAACATCATCATTAATCCTGCATCTCTAATAGTATTTTGACATAAGGTAACTTTCAGGACTTTGCAGTGGTTTAAATGAGAAGTTAAACAGTTGGTGTATTAACTTTGAAATTAGTATTGAAACACAAGGCAGGCTGTAAAATAAAATGCGTGTAGGAGCCGCAGAAGAAATAGCAGAGTATGATGAACTTTGCTGGTAACCTGACTGACTAGTGAGTGGGAAGAATTAAAAATCAGAGAGAGAGAGAAACAAGTTGTGTAGGGAGAGAAAAAAAAAAATTGCTGAGCTTTAGAGAAAGAGCAATATTTGCAATGTACCTTTCCAAGTAGCTGAGTGATCCTCAGCTTCAGTCTGAGCTAAACCCTGGCTGAGAATTGAACATAAGAACATTTGCTCCTGTGATTAAGCATCATCATCATAAACAGAGGAAGCAGCAAAGGTAGGGGTAGCTTTGTGGGGTTTTTGCAAGATCATTTTTGCAAATCTTTTACCATCGCTTTTGGAATGAATATATAACCTCTGTCGACTACATGGGTTGTAAGCACTCTGAGTGTGGGAATTTGTACTTTAGAAACTTAATTTTAAAAGCTAGTTAATAACTTTTTCGTTTTATTATGCTAGAATTATTTTTTAAATATACATGTTAAACTGTGTCTTTCTGTGTCATACATAATCTTTCAATCTCAAAAAAAAAAAAAAAAGATAGCTTGTGAAAATTTTCACTTGTGATTATGAGCTAAGACCATTGCTGTAAAGAATACTACCCTGTATAGCAATGCAGACTGCAAAAAAAAGACCTAGCAAAACTCCCTTCTGCCTGAAATCAATAATAAAATAAGTTCATTTCATACAAACACACATCTAAAGCTTTCATGACAGTCTAAAAAATGTAAAAATGCCTGCAGAGGATACGAGTTTATTGAATTTTCTTACTTTACTGTTTCATAGACTCTATCCTAACCAGATGGTATAATCTGATTGTATCAACCTAGAAGTATATAGGATTTTATTTTAATGTTAAAAAGGTCAGTAGCTTTGGAACTTAAATTCTTTCTGTCTTCTATACTGCACTAGAATCTCAGCACTGAAGTATTACCAGATAACTTTAATAAAAAGAAGTTGAATTTTATGAACTAAAATTTACTTATTCATTTCCTATATATAGAGCTAAATTCTTTAGATGAATGCTTCCTAAGTATATGGCAAAGCAATATATACTTTATTGAATGATGAGTGAAATTTATATTAATGTAGTTGATATAGATATAAGATTTCTTCCAAAGCATTTTTGCTGTATAACTGTTATTGAATATTACATCTTTTTATCACCTCAGATGATATTCCAACATTCTAGTGCTTTATTCCAGCACTGAAAATATTTTACTCCTCTGAAAGGCATGTTCTGCTAACTTCTGCGTTCAGCCACTTTTGGGTTGGAATTTGAGTTAAATTTTAAAATTTGGTGACAGATATACCATTTGCTGAGCCATGACAGGGTTTTCAGTTGTTCTGCAGCATGTATTCCTTTTGAAAGAGTTTTTTAGATTTTCATGAACCTTCTTAAAATCTGGATCCCATTAGACATAAAGGCTTAGGCATTTTCAGTACCATGGAAGAAGTTTGCAATCATTTTCTGCAATACAAACGGGCTTATTTAGCGCTGCTGTTACGGAAAAGATTCTACAATAATAATGCTACTATTATAATACCATTTCTGCAATAATAGCACTTCTGTTATAAAACACCATTATTATAGAAATGCTATTATAAGACAAGCTCTGTTATTTAGAATTGCTTCTGCAATAAAAGTGCTAAAAAAGTCTGCTTGTATTACAGAAAATTATTGCAAATTTTTCTTGCCTGGCAGTGAAATTTTTCATTCTGAATCTTGTCTGTCGCTGTTGGAAAATCATTCTCATATGTACTCTGAAGTCTCCATGAGTTACTCAGTACTGTGTATTTAAAAAAGGGAATTACTGAATAGGCAAATGGAAAAAAAGACAGTCTTCATTTATCTGATTTCCCACATTCTTAATTTGTCATTCAGTTTTTGTCATAGACCACAGCTCTTATTTAGAAAGTCTATGCAGGCCTGTAGTGCAGTTCTTACCGTAGTGCATAGGATAGAGGAGGAGGGAAGAAATAAAAAGATATGGAGAAATGGAACAAACCCTGTCCTTGTGTTGCATCCTGTTCGTTTCTCCAAGTTTGAACCCTGTTCACAAGTAATTTCTTCCACTTTCTCTGTTTGACTTTGTATTATATTCTTATGCTCCTAACATTCAACAAAAGTGAAGTGCAGTCCATGGAGAAAGACTTCTATTAAACCCTTTGAACCACTTAAGCCTTTAGGTTCAGGTCTTCTTAATCAGTACTCAACCCAAGTTGCAGCCTGCTCTGATTATCAGCCTCCATTTACTACCCACCACCAGTTCTTAGCTTTGAGTCTACACTCCAGAGCTGTGATGAGTCTGTCTTTTGGGGGAAGGGTACAAAAAGAAGAGCTGTGCAATCTTAAATCCTAAAATTTGAATTAATCCTAAGATTTATTGTCCTGGTCTATTTTTTGTTGAGTTTTTTGTTGTTGTTGTTGTTGTTGTCGTTGTTTTTTTTGAGGCGAGGAGGGGGATTTTGGGCGGATTTTTGTTTATTTGTTTTTTTTGTGTGTGTTGGTTGGTTGGTTCTGGCTTAAGCAGTGTACCCTGTATCAAGAAAGTTCCATTACAATGTGCATTTCTCTAGCCATACTTCCACTGAAAGGGTACTTTAAAAAACATGCAAACCAAATCTTATGTCTTGCAGTTTTCCAAGAATGTCATTTGGACATGAATTTGGACCCCTTAGAGATGGCTACTATGTGACTATTATTGTGATAAACTTTTTCCAGTAGCATAAGGGGAATATTAAATCTTTCTCACTTAAAATTTCTCCTCACTCTCCATCTCTGAGTATATATTTAACGAAAAAAATAATTAGCATAAGTGACATCAGACTAGAATTTTCTTTAAAAAATTTTTTTTGAATCAATTTTGCTGTTTAGTGGAAGGAAAAACAGCTGGTGAGTTTTGATGCTCTTTTGTACTCCCCCAAGTTGATAAAGACTTTGTTTTTACACTGCTAAATACATTATTTAGTCCATAGAGTCGATTAGTGCCTTTGGGTACCATATTTTCTTGAAAATAGCTTACACTTTTGTGCTTATTTGTATCTCCTAATGCTTAAGTGCTGGTATTATCTTTTGTGTGTTATATTTCAGTTGATACTTACCAGTACTTATATTGGGTAACATCTGCTGTTTTGGTTCTTCATTGCAATAGCTCCCTTAAGACTTTTAGTACAAAAAGTAATTTTATTGTTAGCAGCTACAGTACTACAAAGACAATCTTATGGTACTGACTCTTTGGCGAAGACAAGCAAAAGGCTCTTGACAATACTTTTCTCAATTTTTTTTTTTTTGTTTTGTAAGTTAAAAGATTTATTTCTTTTTTTTTTAAAAAACAGAATATGCCCCATAGCTTCAGGTGAAAAAATGACATGAGCAGTGAAAAAAAGAGAAGTATTTATTTTTGAAATTTTTACAGTAAAAATTTTGTCAAGAATAAAACCATTTCTGATGTTTAAAAATAAAGCACTTGTATTTTCTATTTCAAGCATGCATTCTTCTTCTAAAATGCAGTTTAAGTAAAAGGGCTAAATAACCGTAGAGTAAAATACTTATTTTTGGTCTTAACAAAGTTTCAATATTTCAGATTTTCTACTTTGCTGGAAAAAGGAGATAGATTGGTCAAAACAAAATTAGTTTTTCCATAATTGTCCATTTATCCATCGATTCTAAAGGAAAAAAAAAAAGAAGCCTTTTTTTTCTGACTGTACGTAATGAAACCTTTAAATGTATAGCTATGCCCCTATAGTTCTCAAGTGCACAAATGAAAGTGATTTTTGCTTTCATTTCTCATTTATTTTCTAAGTTATTTTGTGAAAACCAAAAAGTTTAGGCACTTCTGTGCTGAGTGGTGCACTCTTTCAGACACCTAAGGCTCAAGGCAATTCAGAGAGGTTTCTTTTCATCACAGCTTAATTGTAGAATTCCTTAAATTCAACTACTCAGTATTTATGCTTCCTAAAGGTTTCACTACTTCATATGGTAATTTTGGCAGGTCCAATACATGACATAAATTTCCATGATCTCCTGTTTTTCCCATGTGTACATTTTCTGTGTGCTCTGCTCTGACAGCAACAAGGTAGATATTTCTGATCTAAACATCATAAAAATTCAGTACTAAACCTGCAAGGTCTCTGCTGAGTTAATTGAAAGCACAAATATGAAGAGCCGGCAGCGACTGGCTACTTTCACTTAAAAGAGTGATAGTAGCAGTGTTGCTATCCACCTTTTTCAAAACAGCCTTGACTTGAACTTGTACATATGAAGGAGAAGATCTGATTTTTTTTTTTCCTTTTTTTTGCTGATGCATTGCAGACTGAAATATTTTACCACGCAGGAGAGTGTCCTGCTTAATAGGCTACATGGTAGGTTGAGTGACGTCATGTTCCACCCTCACGCACTAACACGGCCATGGGACTTCCAGGCTGAAGCTGTCTATTGCCTGACCCACTTAGCCTCTTCTTTAAGCAACTAAGTAAACCAGAAGCTTCAGAAAAGTATTTCACCAGCCCACCTACCTCTATGGCTTCTGACACCTTAGTTTGGTGTCCAGGTTGGTGGTTTGAAGAGAGAAGAAACATGGAGAATTTTAAAATAAGAATTCTCTTTTGAAAAAGAAAGTTACTTAGAGAAAGCAAGCTGATACACACAACTTGGGTAGATGGCAAAATACATTTCATCTGCCTCTGTTGTGTTAAGAGGAAACTAAGCCTTTACAGAGAATAAACATAAAGGTAAGACTGTATCTTGTTTTAAAAAGAAGCAGGTCAAGTCACTCAGTGACAATGATCACAGAATTTTAAGAGAGGATCAGCTGCCCAGAATTCACATAACCTACTATTTTAATACAACTTCTACAAAGGTCCAGGACAATTATGAACCTAGCCCCAGAGCAGACAGATGCTCAAAGGAATAAAATCAACCAAGCCAGAGAGAGAACATGCAGGTAGCTTCCCTGATAACCACAAAAAAGGGCAATTTTATTAATATATGTTAATGAATCTAGCTATTCACTGTATCATCCCTACAATTCTGTTTGTTCTGCAGGGACACTGATAAGTAACAGCAGCCTCTTACCCAGTGGTCTGCACGAGAAGTATATAGTCACTTGCCATGTTCAGGATACAGCTGTATTTCTGTCACATAATAAACATAGCAAAGGAGTGACTGCCCTCTTACCTTTTCACAGGAAGGCAAATTTTGGCTAGGGGTGCTTGACTCTTTTAAGATACCATAAATATTTTTTGGTTGAGATGACAGAAACTGAAGGGAATAGGCAGACTTAATGAGGCTTAAATTAAATATGTTCATGTTCTTTGGGTTTAGATTGTTTTACAATAGCCTTTTAAAGATCATCACGTTGGTAAACGCATACTTCACTGCAAATTGTCTCAAGTCCTCCCTAGTAAACTGTGGCCTAGTGTTAAACCCTGTGTCAGATATTCTATATCTAGCAAAAATACATTTGCATAATCACCTGTTTAACTGCAGTACAATCTAGTAATGCTATCTCAGGAAAATTTAAATAATAGTCTAGAATGAATATATACATCTTCCTAGTCAGTTTAAGTAAATTGAGGGCTACTTTACTCCAGGGGACAATTTATTCTGTCTCACCATATAGATCACTCTGGATTGACAGAGCCTGTATTTTTGTACAGGTGACAAAGTCTAGATAAATTATCCAATGGCACTATTCAGGAGCAATATCAAACATCTCTAACCTCTCTCTTGGATTGTTCAGTCCTTCGATTTATCTTTCGGTTAGCCTCTTTAAGATACTTTTCCAGTAACATTGTCAACTCACATTTATGACAACAAGTCCCTTGTTTGAATTCAGGCCTTGATTTAGGGCCTGAAATGTGCTATTCCAGCTAATCTGCACTACTAGTGATCATGTTCTCATCCTGAACTGCTGCAGCCTACACTTTTTTCTGTAATAGGACGATGTTTAGAAATTGATTTGATAGCAACTCTAGGTTTGGATTTTATTCCAATGAAGTTTTAGCTAATGCTCTAGAGAATTTTCATGCAGTCACCAAGTTTCTGTCAGCTTCTAATCAATTTGCAAATCAGCAATTTATGATTTAACAATAATTGTCATACTTTCTGGGTCGTACTTGCTAAACTGATTTTGATTTTGTGCTACATTGTTCACAGTTGATACTGGTCTTCTGGAAATAAAGATGTGAATCTTTTTGTGTCATGACTTAAACACAAAACCAATTTCTCTGCACTGGATTCAGCTTTTGTCAGTAACCAGACTGAGTAAGGCACTGATTTACAATTTTGATCATATTGCTTTAGGAGAATTTTGCTAGTTCACTCCTTTGAACCGTTTGTACAATCTACATAGTTGATACTGTATTCCTCAGATTCATACCTCTGCACGATAGTGAGTTTAAGATTTTCGTTCCAGAACCTGGTCTTTCATGAAAAAAATAAAGGAAATGAAACAAGAATGCCTTGGATCATTTACTCCTAGGGTAGGCATTTTGCTACTTCATATAATTAAATTTAAGGAAAAAGCACCTTTCTTTGTTTTCCTGTTCTTTTAGCTGATCTGGTTCCTTCTGCCTAAGTGGAACATTTTCAGGAACCTGAACTGTGGACCTCTTGGGTTTTCAGCTGCTATCTTTTCGTGAGAGCTTCTCAATACCTAAAAAGTTCTCAAACTTTCCTGTGTTTGTTTTGACTTCTTGACCCTTCAGTAGTATCATGCTCTTGAAGAAGACAAAGCATTGAGTATGCAAATTACTGCTGCAATTCTTTTCTTGGGCAGTTTACTGTCTACCTTCACCTCTGGTTTGCATTGAACAGCATAAAGTTAATAAATGTCCCATTTACTTTCAGGTTGACAGTCTATTTATCTTCTGGTACAATGATGGGCAATACTGCCGCGAAAAATTCATCCAGGGAAGTCATGCTGCAGTTAGCGTCTCCGCCTGTGCTATGCATACTTGACTGGTGCCTGCAAACTTTCATGCACTGTTATGAACCACTGTATGTCTTTAATCTTTTTTTCATCTGACAGATATTGTGCTATTCTTCATTGTCTGTGGTCTCTTTCAAAGTGGCTTTGATTTTGTGCTATTATGCCTTAGGTGTCTTTTCTGTAGTCTGGATTTTCAGTCTTATTTATACTTTAAGATATTGTCCATTTCCATAACCATTATTCTTGAGGGAGTGCTTCCTGCTGCTTGGTACATTCTGCTTATGGTATTGGGTTAATTCATGTCTCCTAGTTGTATCTATTGCTACATCTAACCTAGTAAACTACACAGGGCTGTAGCACGGACCTGAAAGCTGCGCTCTGCTCACTCCTGTTGTTAAATGGTGAGCATGGTCTTTGCTAGAGTTCTACTCCAACTGTAAAAGAATGAGTAGGTCTGTTCTCAATAGGCACTTTGCATGTGTCTGTTCTGGTTTTGGAGGTAAGGTAGAGAAGCTGCATGGACACAGGTCACACCATGCCAGTCGACCATAGAACCAGAAAATAGTCCCTGGTCTGCTGTAGTTCCTGATCTAAAATTAGGCTTTGAAGTATTTTCTCAACACTCCTTTCCCTTAAGAGATTTTAATAGCAACCTGTTTTTTTATCGGGGACTGGGTTAGTTAAGGTTGAAAACACTTGGATAAAGTGCAAATTCTTTACACTTTCTTTAGGTATCTTCACATTTAATATATTGCACTCAGAAGACAGGATTGTACTCACATTTTTGCAATGTATTTTCTTAGTTGACATCTTTTATCTGAGCTAGATAAAAAATTACTGAGCACATGAAATGCATTAAAATCTGCTGTTATCAGTAATAGGGTTATTCTCTGATGGTCTTCTTTGACATGGGCAATTGACATTGTTTGCAAATGCAGAATGAGACGATTTTGTTCTCTTTGTCAATATTTTTGATTCGGTGACCTGTCAAAAACTGGACCTTCTTGACACACTTTTAACTCAGTAATAAGTATTATCTTCTCTAGAACTATTTCAAATTGTGTAGCAGACATCCTCAGTTCTCCAGTTGTGTGTTCTTCCACTCGCTTTTACTCTTGTTTCACAATTTCTATTTACAATATGGTGTTCAGCAAGGGTCTTCGAGAACTGTACATTATGGTACTCAGTTATTAGTTGCAAACAATCTTCACAAGTCTGTTCCCAATGCTGAGCCATTTAAAAGTGCAGTTCCCAAATCATGCTATCTGTCTGGAATGTTCTTTTTGTCAGGATTTGTGTTTCAATCAGTGTAACTGATAAAATAATGAGTGTACTTCATTGCAGTAAGTCGTATTTCAGTTCAGAAAGGCCAGGAAAAAGATGAAAGCTTTCCACATCACTGCATCTGAACTACAAATAGATCATGAGTTTTCATTCTTTACAAAGTAAAATAGGAAAAATAGCTTTATCAGCGATACTTCTTCTGTGAGTTCTCTTTCAGCAGTTACATTGAGAAGTGAAATGATATACTAAACCAAAATCTGCTTTAACTTGAAAATTTGTACATACAGAGTACTTCTATCTTCCATAGAGATGTTCCTAAGTTAGGAGCTTAACTTTTTAAAGTTTACTCTTTTGTCAACAGAGACAGGCAGGCATTTCCTGAGGGAAATTATTTTAAATACTCTAGTTAACCATGACATTTTACTTCATCATCCCAAAACTGAATATGATTCAACTCAAGAAGAGCTTGCTACCTGTAGGAGGAAAGATGTCATCAAATCCAGCCTTCCCAAGCATATCTGATGACAAGTGGTAAAGGAAGGGCAAGTGAGAATATTCGAGACTCATTTATTTCTTGGGTGTTTCCTTTGGGACTAGGCTTACATTTAGACAGTTAAATGTCAAGATTGCCTAGTCATTGATATGCTGGATAAACATTGGTTAGAGTTCCACATAGACATTTCATGCTATATGGATTTCATTTTATACAATATGAAAGTTTATTCCTCACAGCGTATTTTCTTCAGTAACAAAATCTAAATAACTTCACCGCATGCTAATCTTTTTGTGACATACCATATTAAAGACTGGGAGAGGGTAATGTTCCTGTTTATTCTGTCTGTGGGTTTGTCACAGCTCCTCCTGGAAATATATGTTGCATCAGTCTTTTAATGACTTACTCTGTTTGCTTTCGGAATGTCTTGATCCACCTATGTGAGGGAGCACTTGTTAAAAAAAAAGATAAACAACCTCCCTCCAACATCTCCCCCTCCCCCCCCCAGTATAGTGGAAGTCTCAAGAAACACATTATGTTATAATTGTTATTGATGCATGAACTAAAGATGTGTGACCATAATTTCCCTTCCCTGGAGAGGGTTGGTCAGTTCACTGAAGTATGGAGGATATGAGTGATTCATCACTCCTTGCCATCATGCATGTGTTGTTAACAAACCAAATAAAGTGATATTGCTATCTGGGGAGCGAAAGTTAGGATGTGTAGTTGCTAAGAGTTTCCTATGTGGTTATTATTATATGATTTATCTGTAATTGTAAATATTTTATTACTTTTCATCTCATTTTAACTACAAGCGATGTATTGTGAAGTAACAAAACTAGTTTAGTCAATTACTTTATTCAATAATAAATTACCTTTTTGGGTTTTCTTTCATGGACAGTTGATTTTTCCAGTAGCATAAATGGATGTTTGAACTTTTTATTGATAGCTAAATTATCATACATATTATCATCCTGTTATTTTTGCCAATGCTGCAGCAACATCTGGTGGTATGGTGAAAGCTGATCAAGTGAAGATTTCATGTCTTCTGAATTTTCCTAAGTTTTTGAAACACCATGCTGCATCTCAGGAATGAGCTCTTCAGGGACTTAGGCTAAAGTTTTTCATTTTGCTTCTGCTTCTCTGCAATAGTCTAAAGTCAAGTCATAGTAAATATATTCGTGCTGTGTTTTTTTTGACTTGAAACAATTCTTCTGTTTAGAGATGTTTACAGAGATGCTGTGATCATCTATGGATAGCCTTCAGACCTTTTCTCCCCCAACGAACAAGTTATGTAATCTTTATGCAGATCGAACCAGTATTGTGAAGAAACTTTTAAGGGAAAACAATTATGCTGACATAGCCAAGTTATCTTCCTTTATGTTTTACATGATCATACCATACCAATCTTTCAAAGCTGCGTGTGACTTCAGAGATCACTGTGGCTCATCCTTTATGATTAATTAGGTTGAAGATGGTTATACACGACTGTATCTCAAAGTTGCCTAATGTTTGAAAGGTTATCTACATTGTTTAAACATTCTCTTTTCTTTTTAGCTTCCTCTTTTTTTAGAAAAACTATAAAATTATTTGACAATAGTGAAAGATTTTTAAGTGACATATCTAGATGGGTGTTGATTCTGAGGCTTTGTATTTCTCTAATTCAAAGCTCGTTTGATTGAAACATTTGCATATGGATTAAGATAGTAAATGGAACACTATGAGTACACCGGACAGTATAATATCCTAACATGACGTGCTTTCATGATGATTTCTTATTTTAAATTCAGATTTATTTATGATCAGCAAGTTTCACAGATAAACCATATTTTGAAGTTATTACATAACTGCTTCCATTTTTTACACCAACGCTGGTTTTAATTCACTGATTTAAAAATTATTTCATTTTTAAAAATCAGTATTTTTAAAAAAAATATTATTTTTAAATTCACTGATTTTAATGGAATTACTCCTGGTTTATACTAGTGTAATTGAAAGTGAAGTAAATCTCTCAGACTTCTAGTAGTAAAAAAAAAACAAACAAAAAAAGAGACACTAAATTGCATGTGGTAATTAGAAGAATAGATGATAATGGTTTTGCCATGTTGTAAACAACACTGAGCATACTCAAGGTCTATAACTTTTTCAAGGGTGTAATTCAATAGAGCCACTAAAAGTTAATGTGTACCTCTTAACTCTGCTTGATTACTGGGGGCTTACGTGTAAAAGAACTTTCATGAAATCTGAGGGAAGTCAGCCAACAATGTGAGGCAAACAGGAGATGTACGTACCACCTACCTTGGGCTGCAGTTCTGCAGGCAGCTGAGCAAGGTTAAAAACTCTCGGCAGCAGTATTTGCTTCCCTCACTTCCACTGCCCTTACTAGGGGCAAGGTGGCCCCTCTCCCCTTCCTTTTGATAGTGAAGGTGCTGGTGCTTGCTGAACCTTGAATTGAGGCAATGCAATTTACCATCTCTAAAGGAAACCATCAGTTTTGTTTTGTTTCTGGTTGAGTTGCATTTATCTTGGTGAGCTGAATCAGTTCCCTGGGAAGTCCCATGGTCGGATGTACAAAAACGCTTTCTCATTTGAGCAGGAGCTGGTGTTGGAGTATGTTGCCTCATACAGAGTAACTTGTTTTGCTGTCTGTCTGTGAAGTGACAGCTCTTGCTGAGTTTTGGCTGGTAGTAACTTACTGCACTCTAGTGATGAGAAGGTATCAGCAAAAGAGAGAAGCTTCTGTCTCTCATAGGAGAAAGATACCACTAATCAGCTGACTTGCCTCTCTGTATGGTATCCGCACCTTACTCTTTGGCCATAAACACAAAATTTTAAAGCTAGTTTTCCTGATTTATTTTCTCCTTTTAAATAAAAAATATTAAGAATAGATAGGTAAGTGAAGTGACAGTAGACATGTAATAGCACAGTGGTTCCTACCTTTTTGTAACCAGAAAACAGGCACTAATCTGTGCCCAGTGAGCCCAGATCCTCATACTTTGGCCGGAAACACTAGCCATCCATCTCTACTACTGTCCTCTTGCCTTGGTAGGGCTGCAGGTCTGCTACTAATTTTTCCCTTTTGCTCTTACACTCTTTAGAAAATTAAAAGGCCAAGCTAATAAACACCTGGCTGCACTGTACATCCTGGCATTATTACTTCTACAAGTGTGTTTCCAGCACCGAGGCTGACTCTTCCCAGACTGGCAGAATTTCTTTGCTTGGGCTTCATGCTGTGTCTTATTTGTGCAGTCTTTCACTTCAGAAGAAGATGCACAAGGAGAACCATGAGATATTGTATGGTTTTGGTGTGTTCAGTGGTTGCTTCAGGTTCAGCAGGCAAGTGGCACCAAGATTTTTCCACCTGGCAGAGGGAGTTAAGAGAATCAGAGAGGCTGAGAAGTTTTAACATTGCCCAAAATCATAGTTTATTATGTATTCATGTGGTGCTCATTTGTTGTGCTTTATTTGTTATATGTTTTAGAACTTCATGACATGTATGAATATTCTTGATACTTTCTATGACATTAAATGTATTACAGGAAGAATACTGGTTAATGTGCTACAGAGATTCAAGAACTTGATGTTCCAATCCTCTCTGTGCTGCAGACTCAGTGTAGGAACTTGAACAGGTTTTTCATTGTATGCCTTGTTTTTAATATCTGAAAACCGCATACCAATTGCAGCAGAAATACAATTTTTTTTAGTGTTATGAAGTGTGTTTTTTCCCCCTGCAGGTGTTAGGAGTAGCCATAATAATAACAACAATAAATTATCAAACTAGAAAATGGATGGCACTTTCAGACTTCCAAAGAAGTTCATATGAACTAAAGATACAGAGGAATGTCTTACAGAACTGCATTTATTGTCACTCATTTATTTCAGACAAAGGACTGTAATCCCATTTCTTGGAGTCATCAAAGAGGCATTAGCTATTAGCTAGCATGCAAAATACAGAAGCTTTATTAGAAACTCTGAGATACTTGAAGGTGATCCCAGTAATAGACTATTGTAAGGAGAATAATCAGAGCTTTCCTTTCTTTAGCCTCCTTCAAATAGTAGTTGCACTGGAAAACACAATGTTGAAAGAAAGGGCTTCAAGCATCAAAAAATAATTGGAACACTGGATTATAATTAATATGTTATCAGTGCATCTTTGTACTACAGAGTAAGTTGTCATTCTTTTTTGAGTAACCTTTGGACTTAAAATATTAATTTGTCAAAGTATGTGCTACTGTACTTTCAGTTCTACAGTAGATATTTTCTTTTTACTAATTTTGTTTTTATAGTTCTAATGTGCTGTAACTATTTACATTTTTTCCATGCCATGACGTATTCTAGCTGATCTGTCTGTAGCTATAAAAAGGAACATTTGGCAGAGAATGGAGATTATTCCAAAACTTTTGGATGAAATACTTCCATGGTGCTGGAGACTTAGTGTGCCATAATCAATGAATAATTATTCCTTTCTGATGTTGATAGGGTCTGATGAGAGTAGGGTGGATGTGATTCAGTGTCCCTTCTGAGGTTGCCAACAAATTGTAGAAATATTAAGCATAATTTAATTGTTTAATATTTGAGAGGTGTCTCTAAGAGCATATTCAGAGCCTTTTGCAGATTGAAAGGATTAACAAACCAAGCATGTGGTCCAATTAACACTGAAAAGTGTGTTGTAGTTGAAATTCATAGAAAGATTAGTTCTACTGTTCCTTAAAAGAACATTGTAAATATATTCATCTAGCTTTTGAAAGGTAAATGCATCTCAAAGTAGAACTTCAGAAATCTCTGAATTGGGAGTAAAATACTTTTACTTTGAATCTTGTTTATTTTTGTATGGAGTTGGGTTTTTTTCCCTTTTCCAGGGCAGCAGATACCTGTATTGCACGTGCATTGAAAGGTCTTTGATGACAGTTTTCACAAAGGGCAAATTGGCTCACTTTGTCCAAGGAAAACAATTTAAGTAGCATTCCTTCTCAATAAACAGTGTCAATAGAGGGCAATGGTCTGTCTTCTCTCCATCTATTTTTTGGACCTGTTTGTAGTACTCTGCAGGCTGTTCTTTGCTTGACAATAATGCATCAATTTTTATCTGAGTCAGAAAAAGCTAGGTGGCTTTCATTCATTCATAAAAATAGAAGCTAACTGACACAAAACACACCTGTATAATAAAGATTTTTATCTGAAAACTTTAGATTTCGACTGCAGTGTGAGCTTATCTAAGAGGACAGAAAAAAAACAAACCAAAACAAACAAACAAAAAAAATACCCAAACCAGAGGGAATTAAGATATCCAACTCTAAAGTGAATTTTGTACCCAAGTCTATAGCTGAAAATCCATCTTTAGCTGTCATCTAACTGTAGGAAGATGTAGGCTTCTTATTTGCTAAGTTAAAATTTCTTGAGTGCATAAAATTGCAGTGGTGAGCTTTTTCAGGATCATCCCAGTGTTGACCATGCTGAACAGGTGGGAATCTACACCAGGTGCAAGCTAGATGATGTCCAGAAACAATTGTTTCTAGTGTGTAATTCCAAGAAACTCAATCAGTTGACAATCTGAGCATGCCACTCACACAGGGTAACTGCAGTGGACTCCTATCGCACTATGGCGATTGACTTCATATCAGACTCCTAAAATAAGACAACAGAAGAACAATTTATCCTTTTACAGAATGACTACACGTTTAAAAAGATTTCTTTGATATCTTAAAACTTGAGCTCAGTTCTTTCCTCTACTTCAGCACGTTGAAATCGTCACTATTCAAAATCTGTCTTATGGTGTTAGATGCAAGGCTATTCTGGGTGAGAATCATGATCTCCAGTCTTGGTGTTGAAACTCTGCCAAAACTGAGATTCACTGTGTCAAAGAGAGAGTCTGAGGAAAAGTGAGTCTGAGGAGGGAGAACACTGCAAGAAAGTTCAAGGTTCTGTTCCTGAGTTGGGAGGGCTGGGAATATATGTAAAGAGCTGGTCTTTAGTGGTTCCCAAAATGCACTGTAGGCGGTTGCTAGTTGAATATAATAATTTTAGGTAAGTCATAACTCAGGGCTTTACTGACTCCTAAAATACCTCATTTCCCTCCCTGTACTATTTCAGGAACCTGGGAACTGAACAAAAGATTTTTGATTTCATTCCAAAAATCAGAAACCTAAAAATTGCCTCATTTTGGCAGCTAACTTTTAAGCACTGAAATTTCTTCCTGGTCATGGTCTTGTTGCTGATGGATGGCATCAAAGTGAAAAATACTAGAATGCCAGATCTTTTTTGAGGATTTTTTTTTTCTTGGCTCATCACAGAATCTGTTGAGAGTACAACAAAGACCCTAGGATTTAAATCCTGACCTGAATTTATCAGAAGGACAATCTTTAAATTAGCATCATTGTTGAAGAAAACAGTACTTTTTTGTTTGTAAACACCTTACGTAATTTCCGTAACTTGATGGTGCTTGTAGGCCACACAAATATCTAGGAAGTACTGTAATACATTGTACTCATACTATTTATCTATGAATTATTTAACTTGCAACTCTGTAGTATAGTTCTTTCTTGGCTTATGTTATCTGTGGCCTTCCCTGAGCAGAGGTAATGAACAATATAGAATGTAGCCCAACAGCACTGAGGTATTGCTGGTTCCTTTCTGAGAATTTCTAGTATGGATATAATGAATTTATTTTGTTTAATTTAATAAGAATGATTGCATGGTATTTTAATACACTGTGTCTATTCTCAGCATGTATTTTATTAACTTGATAGAATGTATTGTTTAGAATGTATTTTTGGAGCGCTATATATGTGTTATACATTTTTGCATAGTGGCTACTTTTCTTTTTCGTTTTGTTGGCTCTAAAACTTGTGTTTGTCAGTTCTGATCCTGCACGAGTCTGCTGTTTGTTACCTATCTGCAAGGGATAAGGTGAGGGAGTGTTGTTACTTGCTTGTGGACATGACTTGAGTAAATGAAATAAGATCATAGAATCATAGAATGGCTTCAGTTGGAAGGGACCTTAAAGGTCATATAGTTCCAAATGCCCTGCCATGGGCAGGAACACTTCCCACTAGACCAGGTTTCTCAAAGCCTCATCTAGCCTGGTCTTAAAGATCTTACAGAAAGATTTATAAGACTTAAACATTGTATTATTTACTATTTTTACAGTCTACTCTCAACTCTCAAAGTTCTAATACCTTTTTCTGTTTCCATCAATAAAAAAGAATGACAGGCAGTAATTAGTAAAGAAAGATTTTATAGCTGGCGAAAAACAAGATCAGAAGCAGCTTCCATGAATAGGAGATGGTTTCCCTTCTTCACTTTTAAAGAATTTTCTAAGCAGATTGCTTTCATTAGGCAGAAATCATTAGGCTGAGAAATGAAGAAATGGAGAAAATTAAACATGTAGCCAACAAGTCACCGAGATCCGTAATGGCCAACTTTTAACATCCTCACCACACACACTCGCCTTGGATCCTATGAACTATTCTCCCCAACTCAGTATTACCTGGAAGCTGTGGCTTGTGAGAAACAGCCAGCTAATGGAAGTGTTGTGGTTTAGGGTCAGGGCAGCCCCAAAACCTAACAGACGCTCTCTATTAACCTCCCCTTCCCAAAGGGGAAGAGAAAAGGAATAAGGAAGAGAGACATCAATTAGAAAAGGAAACTAGAACAGCTTTAACGAATGTGGAAAATAAGAAGAAGAAGAAGAAGATGGAATATATACAAATATATACCCAGTATCGAACCCAACCCCTCCCCCTGATGGCAAGTACATCACCATCACCACTGATGTTGTGGAGCAGGCACCAGGAAAGTCCCAGATGGGGCCCAGCAGCAGATGGGAACAGAGTTCAGGAGCTGGGTTCTGGTACTGGATTCAGGAACACTCCGGTTAGGATCGAAGGCAGAACAGAGTCCTCTTTGAATTCCAGCGATTGAAGCNAAGGCAGAACAGAGTCCTCTTTGAATTCCAGCGATTGAAGCAACGAGGAAGAATCTGAGCAAGGACCCAGAGTAAGAGCCCCCGAGCCGAGAGCAACTGAGCCAGGGCCCCCAGCAGCCAAATATGGCGTTTATGGCACAGAATACCCTGTTGGTCAGTTTAAGAACACCGGTCTGTCCACTACTCCCTGCAGGTGCAGCTTTTACTTTCTGCACCCTCCAATGTGGTACACAGGATCCAGCCATGGCCTTGGTCTGCACATCAATCCCTGGTACTAACTCTAAACATTGGGCGTTATCACCGCTAGAAGCAGCCACTGCCTGTGAAAACGTGCTGCTAATTTCATAAAGTGCAGTTAGTTAAAGGAACTGAGCTGAAAAGTAAAATCACTGAACAGAATTGTTCTGTTCTAACTCAAACCAGGACAGGAAGGCAGGAATTCAAAGGTACAAACCCCATGTTTTCCTGGCTTTACTGAAAAGGATAAATCCTTTTGAAGGTATTCACGGTGCTAAAATCTCTCCTGGAAAACTTCTGTGAAGGCTACTACAATGCTACTAAAATACTGTAGCATTTTAAAAATAAAAGCTTCTCTAGGGTGTTCAGGAAAGGAGACCTGCTTCGTTTGGGAGAATGATTTTGAGACAAGCAGTCACTGAGCATCGTATCATGAATATCAGAACTTTGCTTTAGAGGGTTTAAATGACTGCTTCTAATCAGGTCACAAGAAAAACTATAGATCCACATAAGGGCCTTAAGCCACTAGATTGTACTGAGCCATTTGAAAAAAAATATCGGTCGATAAATGCAGCAAACTTGCGTGATCTATGAGGAGAGTTTATATAGTTTTAAGTATTAATACAAGGATACAGTACTTCCCTCTGCAGTTTCAGACTTGCCAGTATGGCTATTGTTGCTGACAGTTTGACATGATGTTAGTTATTTTAAATGTCAGATGAGAGTGGCTGATGCCATGGTACTGCAGTGCTCACATTTGTTGGAAAATTAGATGGTGATTTTTTTTAAAAAGGCCTAAAACCCCCCAACAACCCAGCTGCTTAAGCCTCTGACTGCCTGGGTTTTTTCTACGCTGGGTGTATAATTTGAGTGAGCAGTAGTGAACATGCCTGAGGTGTTAAGAGAATGATGCATTTTCTGTAGGCATGAATACTCTTAAATAAAACAGGAACACCTTCCTGTCATTTGTTGTCTTCCAGAAAGATTTTTTAAAAGGAAACGGAAGCCAATTAGCCCGGAAGTTTAACCTCTTTTAGCGTAGCTTCTTTTATGGGAGCTTTTTAACCTTTTAAATAAATCATTTTCTTTCTTTTCTCTCCTCCCCTTTGAATCAGTTCCTAGCATTTCTCATGCTGGGCCCAAGGAGCAGGCTGCTTAAATTCAAGAATGATTTTGAGGGGATAAAGTGTACAAGATTTTGAATTCTTGCCATAAGTCCCTGGCAGACAGCCAGGAAACCTCAGAGGAATAGGGCTAATGAAGGGAGGGTAAAGGAGATCTGGAGAGTGTAGCTGGTAATGCAGTATTCATTTAATTGGGAGCAGGTATCGGTGCAAACTTCTCCATTTTAATTGGAAAGAGAAGAGGGGTGTTAAGGAAGATGGAGAAAAATAAGAATGCATAAAGTTTTCAAGCTGAGGAGCCAAAGGCAGGCCTGTATATGGCAGAGAAAGAACTCAATTTAGGGCAATTTGCTCTGCAAGCTGGGCTGCAATCTCCCCTGGGGATAGGGATGAGGAAGAAAATGAAACCAAAAGAGAACTTGATAAAATCACCTAGCTCTGACAATCTCAGTAGAATAGGTTTTACTGAGTTAAATCTGCCCCAATCAATGTGATTCTTTTCATATAAGTTACAAATAAAAAGCCACAAGATTACAATAAAAATCGAGGATGTACTGCTGCTGATGTAGCACATGGGAGTCTTAAGGACTTGTTGTGGAATACAGGTTTTTTGCAACCATCGTGTTTGTTTTTTTCTCTTTTTACCTAGCTAGGAGAAAAAACCTCTTACCTATGCCTCCTCCATAACCTTTTACTATCTTTAAACTAAAGTTAGTGGTAACGTGTGAACCTTATAGAGCTTAATTTCCAAAGCACTGCAATGCTGAACATGCTTTAGTCCCAAAAGTTGCTAAACCTGAGGCTTTTCAGATACTCCTTTTTGGCCTTTATACATGACAGAAGTTAAAAAAAGGGAAAAGACACTTCCCACCTCTTTCCACCCTACATTTCTACAGCTGGGTGTATATATATAAAGGAGAGTGAGCTCCTGCATTTTTCATGATGCATAGGAAAGGATTTATTTTGTTGTTTTCTATAGTAGACGTATGCAGTGTTTTTCTCAGTACAGATGCTAAAAGAGTTTGAGTACCAAGTGCTGAACAGCTGTTTGTTCTACATCTGAGGACAAGCCTGAGTGCATTTTCCTTTTGTTCTCAGTAGTAGGTTAAGCTAAGTATTTGTGTTTAAGGACCTCCTTGGGAATGGTACTGGTATGAGCTGCGAGTGTCCGCGGTGGACAGCTGCTCTTTTGTCTGCACTGTCACACAGCTGAGAAAGATGAAGTGGTTCCTACAGGGTCATTAGTTGTGGGAAGAGGTTTGTACCAAATGAGAGAGAATGTGAGATACACAGCTCTGAGTGTTTGGAGGAAAGAACAATAATTGTGGTAGGAAAAATGCAGGACTAGGCAACAACAAGGTGACGTTGCAATGCCAAGCTGAGATCTGCAGCCAAAATGAAGCGTTTTTCCTTGTTACACTGCTGCAGTACTAATTATCTCAGATAAACTCTCTTCTTGATGATCGCCTACACTGGGAAATGAAAAGGCATGAACAGAAAGTATTAACAGGAATAACATTTCTACCTGAAACGTGACAGTCCCTGGAATATGTGAGTATCGCTGGCAAAACCATCTTTATTTCCTAAGGATGCTTTTCATTAGCTCACTATCAAATAGTCTGTCCAGCTGTTGGACATTTGATGGAGGACCGAAAACCTCCAAAGTTGGAGTATTCTACAAGCTTTGTGAAAACAGAGGACTAAGTAGAGAAAAGAAACTCAACTTGAGCATCTCTTGTTGAGATGTTTACAACTCACTCCTCGAGGCAATGGCCAGCATGAGCCAGTCAGCAGAAACCAAACTCTACACAGGCTGCAGCTTGAAGGGCACCGGCACAGAGTGAAGAAGAGGAACTGAGAGGAAAAGACATGGCACCGCGCAGGAAAAGACTGAGCTGGGAACTGCCATCTGCCTTGAGGACAGGGATGTTAAGGAGACACTAGACAGTCCTGTGGAGCTCCCAAAGCTTGATTGGTGCTGTCACTGTGAAACTTCATAAAGAGCATACTTAGCTGTGCTGACCTAGAGCTGCCTTACACGCTGATTTCCGAAGCCATCTTGTGCCAAGCTATGTTTCTGTATCTGTATGAATATGTGCACGTGTTTTTGAGCTTAGGCCGAATGGGATAAGGAGATTTTGGCACAACAATGGAATTAAGGGGATTTTCAAAAGAAGAAATAAAGCATTTTTATATCTAGTATACGTATATGGTTATGAAAGCTTAAAAGATCAAATGAAAACAAAGCATTTGCATCCCTTATGTATGGATTTCTTCCAGGGCCATCCAAATACACACAGAGAAGTTAGCTGTAGAATTTTATATGCTGATACATATGAAGCAGTACTAAAAAGGCTACATTGTTCCAAGTGTAAAGTCCTTGTTGAAATGTGTGTACACCAGTACGTACGTGTGTCAATAGTCTTTGTTTATATATGTATTAATTTTATATGAATTAACATATATTGCATTGAATATTCAAATATTATTTCCCTTCCATTAGAAGAATAATCTAAATTGTCAGGCAATATGAACCCTAACTTTTGTATAGGACTTTCTGCACTTGCATTATACCGTGACATTTGCAGGGATATTTAAGGGAACTAATACATCATATGTAGCAAAAAGATTATTCAATGTAGAAAGATGGAATGGAAATCCTGTATTCTGTTCATAGTGGTAGAAGTAGCAGTAGAAGGAATTTTATTCCCTTCTGATTGTATTACTTAAAAATTCACAAATAATCTGTGATAATAGGCTAGATTCTGATTTTGTGTAAATGACTACAGCTCTGTCAGATGTAGTTACATTAATATGACCTGACATGCTGGGGTTTTTTTAAACACAGAACTTTAATGACAATCTGGGAGCAAAATTCTTGTCTTGGAGACAGTGGAGAAACTTAAGCGTCATTTCACTGGTATAAGTGAAAAAGAAAAATTTGACCCAAGGCTTACTAGGTGATAATTACGGAAAATAATTTTGACATAAGCTAAAAGATAGTCATACAGCTACATTTCCCAGTATATGTGGAAGGTTTTACAACTAATTTGAATTTATTGAGAGACAAATTCTGAAATTCCATTCATACTTTCTTTCACATTAACTGACTGTATAGTTCACTACCTGAAAAATTCCACCGCAAATATTTAAAAGATTTTGTACTGCAAAGTACCTGTGTAACGCTTTTCAGTTCTGTGAACCCAAGAGCATCTTTGAAGATTAATCTGGTGTCTGTTCTTTTATGAAGAGAGATATTAGTAGTGGAAACTTAAATTCAGATGTCACTGTTCTTGCCTTGGTTTGTTTTGCTTTGCACAAATACAGTTTAGTTTAACAGCACGAAATATTATCCATAATTACAGAAAGACCTTTCTCTGCTCTTTTTCTATTATATTGACATCTCAGCTTTAGAATCTCCTTCTAATTTGTTGCACTATTTATTGACTGTTCTCTCCTTCTAAATGAGGGAATTTAAGGGTTTCCTTCTTTGTTTGGACAGTGTGCATTCTTTCTGATCTCTTAAGTCAATTCCCAAATTATTAGAAATTGTCTCCCACTGAGTGTGAGATGCTTTATCAACTCATATATCATTCCTGTTGTTGATAGGGATCATACCACTTCTGCCTTAACACCACTACCATCCAAAATAGGATTTGCTAGCCATATTTACAGGTCTATATAAACTTGCGTTTTATGTAAGTGTACTTATGATTGCATTGACAATCAAATGATTGCTTTTCCTGTGGGTGATTTTCTGTATGTATCTTCCTGTTGTGGGTGTGAATGAGCCATTACCCATCTGGTGCATCTATGCCCATGCCTGTGTAATGGACAGAACACATTGAAAGGAGGTAAACACACATGATAAATGCAGCTTGGGTTTAAACCATGTCCTACTCTTTCTTGGCCTTGCATTTATCCCGTAAAACTTTTTCTAGATTGTTTTAGATCTTCTTTTATTTGTATCTTTCTCTCTTTTTCTTTTTAAAAAAATCAAAACAAAAAAACCCAACTTTTTATCGCTTTCATGGTTGCCTTGATGGATTTCTCAAACTGCCTCAAAAATGATAGGAAATATTACCTTTGTCAAATGGTCATACTAGAAGTCTTTATTGTCTCAGGCAGAAGCTTATCTTCAGAAAATGCTTAGGGATGTGAGTCCTGTGAAGAGAGGCAGAAGAGGTAAAGCTGTTAGATCTGAGATCTGAGTAGCTTTGAGCATTTGGGTGGTGCCCAACTCTGCCTGTTCTTCCACCCAGAAAAAAGGATGTCTTACAGCTCGGTGGCTAGGGTAAGAGATCAAGCTCCCATGCACAGCCTTGCAAAAGTAGTTTCTCTAATGTCATCTTATTTTTACATTCTTTGAACTTGCATCCTCAAGGGGATCAGAGTACAGAGTCTCGTGAAACCTACTTTTGAATTTCAGTCTGACTGTGATACTGTCTGATGAGAAGGCAGAGGACAAGAAGAGTTTGGGCCTGTTTCTTCACCAAATAAATGTTTAGTGCCTCTGTGCCTTCAATCACAGTTAGCTGGCTGTGGGAAGTTACTCTGACAGCTTTGCCCACACCTTTATTGTTTCTGTTAGGATGTGTAAGTCTGTATTTCGCCTCTCTTCTGAAACCCTATTAGGTAGTTTTCTTTCTTTTCGTTTTCTTTTTTCCTTGAAATTTATACTTTTGGCTACTAGCTGCTGGCAAATGAAGTATCAGAGCTCATACAAATTGCAATTTTCCTTTCATTGGTAACAAGATGAGTACCACAGACTGTTGCTCTTCCTCCTTATTATTTTGATCTGGCACTTCAGGCAGGATAATTATCCATATATGTCAAGGTCACAAAGCAACAAGTCTCCTAAAGACACCATTTGACATCTTCAATTTTTGTTTCTTTGCAGAATAAAACTGAGTAGATCTCTCCAAATCTTACTCTAAAACTTCAGGGTTCTTTTTGGCTTGCTGGATTCTATGTGTGCTTCTACCCAAGTGCCTAGAGAGAAATCAAGTACAATCATTGATAACTTCAGTTCAAATGAAATGCTTCTATTCACTTGGTACCTTCTAAGCAGTACCTTTGAAGGTGTGCCAGAAGCTGTGACTCTGTCTTTACTGACTCAGTCCTCGCTGTCCAAATGTAGCAGTTATTTAGTAAAGTAAATGAGACATTGTCAGGATTCTGGATACTGTGTGCCCTAAAGTTTTGTAATTGCTGACTTCTCGCCATCTTAATCAAGGAAATGTTATCCTCTATCATAAGCATTTGCTGCAGCAGGTGGTGGCTTCTCTTTTGATTTTGAGGAGGACAGAGATCTCTCCATGTTTTGGGAGGAAAAGATTTTACAGTAGCTACAAAAACAACAAAAGAACAGAAGCTCCTTCTGAGCCTTATGAAAGCTGAAAGTCTTATTTGCCTGTCTTGAATCAGGAGACAGTGAGTCTGCAGAAATAGTTTAAGTGGCACCGAATTAGCTTGTCAATATTTTATCTGCTACAAGATCCACTCAGATGGATGGTTTAAACCATTTCAGCCAATTGGATCATGAGTGGGAAATTCAGGACCACATTCTTGAAGTGATTTTCTGCTATATTGGATGATTCATTGTGTTGTTCCTGCAATAATCCAGGGGGAAAAAGGTGCAAAAGACCTTAAGTAATATTACCTTCCAAAGCTAACATACTTCTGGGTCTCTACTCTGAATGTCTTACTAGGTAACTATTGGCACTATGGCTTGCTGTTCTCAGAGCCAAGATAAAAACACCTACTGTGGATTGGTCAAAGTCTCAAAGATTATCTGAACAGCATCTTTGTACTTTTGGTCACATGTGCATACAGACAACAGATGTTACAAAATACCACTTAGTGTTAAATAAGTTGTCTAAACTTATTTGCATAAGTGGTAAACTGTTAGATCTTAGACTTACTCTGCCTTCAGAAGGTTTCTCCTAACCAAAGGAACTTCTGAAGTCATTCTTCTGCTATTAGAAACAACTGGAATATTTAATTCTTTCTAGCACTTTAACAAGACTGGTCTTATTGGGAAACTGCTGTCAGAACTTCGTTCCACATGAGATTTTTTTTTTTTTTTACCCAATTTCCAACTTCACCTTATTCATGACCACTGTATTTTCCTTTCCTCTTGTACCTTCATCTTAAGTTCTGCTTTGTTTCCAGGTACTTTCCTTCCTAATGAGACCAGTTATTGCCCTTCAGACTCCACTTAAAAACAAAACAAAACAAAGTCACTCCTGTAGCTTTCTCTTTTAAGATCCATACTATTCTCATCAAACTTACAGCTGTTCTCAGCAACTCTGTTATTAGACTAGAATGGAATGCTGTATTCCAGAGCATGGTCCAGTTAACTCACCAGTGCCTTTTGGGTATCAGGGTAGTGGTTGGCTTGTTGGGGAGTTTTGTTGTTAGTTTGACTTGTAATTGGCTGGGTATTTTTTGTCCTAGCTGTGTTGTACTGCTCTTCATTGTTAAATTAATTGTTCAAAAGATGACAATATAGTTTTCTTCCTATATTGTTACTGTTTGATAAGCTCCAAATTTAATACAAAACTCTTACTAATCCGTTAGTGATTGACCTTGCATTCTGAACAGTTAAATGTCACCCCATTTCCACTATACCAATCCTAGAGATCTTCTGTTTTTTCTTGCATGATATTGTAATTCTTTGTATTGAAAAATCCTTCCAACTTTGTCATCTGCATATTTTATCAAGGAGTTCTGATTTCTTTTTTTTTTTTTTTTCTGATTAGCCAAGATGAGTCTCGGGAGTGAGCCATGAAAAAATTTAGCAGTAGCCTCCCAGACATGATACAAATCTGTAACTATAACCTGTTTCTGCCTTGTATTACTAGTTCCTTTACTCTTGTGCAGCTTTCCTTCTAATTCCCAACTTCACCGATAATTTGCTGTGGCACTCTGCCAGTTCCTTCACTAGTCTGGATGAGAGAAAACTACTCTCTTCTTTTTCTCTGGAAAAATCAGATACCCTTAACAAAGACAGCTATTAATTTAAGACTGCATTAGCTACCCTTGGTAGCTGGCTGCATTTTGTCCTCTATTCCATGTGTACTGTAGAGATTTCCTTCTTAAACATGCAAGAAGTGGATGTAGGGGGGAATAATCCCAGCTATGACTCGGGTACTTTTAGGCCTCTTAGATAATTTACAATGTAAGTGGACTGAGTTCTTAGAAACTGAAGATCCCAACCACATAAACTTTATTGTAATGTCAAAATTAAAAACCTAGTCAACAAAGATGCCTTTGAGACAATGAGAAAAAAATGGCTCCAGAAAATGATTTCAATCTTTAAGTAGCATGACTAAAGCTCCATCAGGACAAGAACCCCCTTTAATCAGTTTTGCATACACTTGCTTTTACGAGATTTTTCAGTTGTCTTCTCTAGAGTAATTTTCCAGCACGAATTCCATTCCAAATTTATCAGATCCAGATGCTTATTGTAGTCTCCTGGAATGTCTTATGGCATTTCACCTTCCTAACACACCTGTAAGCCATCTACCAAACCGATAGATTTGACTTTTAGTGTTAGCATCAGATGATACAAGGCCCTTCCTGTAAGTGGTTGAAAAGGACTATTATACTATAATTTAGACCTTAAATTTTTTTACATTTATGGTAAAATAATTCTTGAGAGAGGATAATTCAACACACTAGATTAAGCCTAGATAATGCTTTGGGGATTGGTCATTTTATATTCGATACTATTCACAAGCTTAAGTTTGTTGGGACAATTTTTCGCAGTTGAGTTCAGAACTTCAGATAATCCATCCTTATTAATCATAGAATCATAGGATCATTTTGGTTGGAAAAGAACTTCAAGATCATAGAATCACAGAATTGTTGAGGCTGGAATAGACCTCTGAGATCATCAAGTCCAGCCTATGAACCCAACACGACAACACCTAGCTAGACCATGTCACTAAGTGCCTCATCAAGAGATCATCAAGCCCAGGTGTTAACTCAGCACTGCCAGGTAACCACTAAACCATGTCCCTCCACATCATCAGTTGATATCATAGAGTCACAGAACAGATTCTGGAAACTCTCAACTGCAGCTGAACTAGCTTCAGTTGAGTCACACCTGGCATGTCATAAACACAGCATTTTAACACCAAATAGTTTCTGGGGTTTTTTTTATTTTTTTTATTATTTTTTTTTTTGGTAACAGAAACTTCCAATTTATAAAATGATAAAATATGTAGTTTTCATTTTTTAAAAAAATGATACTGCCAAGAAAGTTGTCCAGAGAATTGTCTTACTGTTTTCCCCCCGTGTATATTATCAAAATACTCTTTTTTAGAAAGTGTGTATTTTTTTTGTGTTGTCCATAAAATCGTAATATATTGGATTAAAATTAAATGTTGTTATAAACACATTTAATATAATAAGCAAACATATTTTAACATAGTTTTCTCTATGTTTAAATTGATTTTTTAAACCATATTAGATCTTTCAGATGTTTTTAAAACTAAGAAGACTCTGTTTCCTGCTTTAAAGGAGAAAATAATCTCTGTTTAAAACTCTGATTAATCTGTGCATTTTAATGAAATTTCTTACAAATTATTCCAAATATGGGATGTAAAATCACCCCGTTTTATCAATTCCTTCTAGAAAAAAAAATCAGTTAAGTTTTTTAGGGCCTCTTTAGCACTGAAGCTTTCCAGCAAGCCGGTTTCTTGCAACCACAAAGCAAATTCCGAACTGTGAAGCAAGTATTCCCCCAGATTGTGAAAAAATCTTTTATCCTATACCCTGGGATTTAGGTAAAACTCATAAAAATGAACCATTTTAATTTACTAAGATTTTTCTGTAAGAGACTTTTCCATGCCCAGATATTGGGTGATACTAAGCCCAGAACGTTAGCAGACTCTTCACGTGGTTACATTTGAACAGAATTCTTAAGAAAAAGTATTAGCAGCCGTAACTGCTTGCTTGAGGAAGTAAAATAGATTATGTAGAATTGTTCAGAATCCTGTACATTTTCCAAGATGAGGGAGAGGGAGGAGGGGAGAAGATATTTGTTCCTTACTAATAGAACTACATTCTATGCAAGAATCTAGGCATACGCTCAACCTTTTTTTCTCAAAAAATTTCTCTTAGCCATTCTTGTGACAATTTCTGGTTAGTGAAAGGTATGTGTGGTGTGGGTGTGAGTGTTTAAAAATTTTTAAATATAGGAATGCATGAATCAAAGTCACTACCTTAGCTAACACACACGCTGAAGCACGCTAGCATTTGAAAGCCAGTATCATGTGTAGTTTTCCAAACTGGGGAACAGGCAATACTGCCCAATTAGAAGTGTTGTCAAAGTACTGTGGAAGGATCAACAGGCGGGACAGGAATTGAAGCGTAGTGAGGGAAGAATGCTGAAGGGGAAGAGGAGACGGCATCAAGGTGAGACGCTGTGAAGGTGTGACCTGGGTCTTTTTCCCTCATGGAAAATAGGATGAATACCAGTGATGCATAATAAAAGAGGTGTACCCTGTGCCTGGAAGATGTCAAGAACAGAAAATGATCTGCAATGATGTCTACCAATGTATTCTTCACTGAAAGTGAAGACTGGTCAGACAGTATTGATATAAACCAGAAGAAATTTTAGAAAGGGTAAAAAATAATTTGGTCTCCATAAATTCTAGTAGAGAATGACTGAAGTTGTTAGGCACAGAAATATAGTTGTGGTCTTTTGATTACTATGTTACTATCCTGAGAATCCAAGCCCTCATTCAGGATGTTTGTTTGACAAAAGCTACCTTGAATTTTGTGTCAGTCTTTCTCTATCTTAAAAATTAGCAGAATGTAATCAGATTTTTATGGCGTATCTGTGTGCAACAGTTTAAGAAGCTACCCTTCCAACTATTCATCCCTGTCTTCTACCTCCTTCTTTCCCTCTTTATCCCGTTATCTGCAGGTCTCTCCCTTCCTCCCTTCAATGTAGCACTGTATTAATGAACTGCTCCATGGTTTCCACCAGCTTTGCTGTAAAATCTGCTGGTTTATGTGAAGCCTCTTCTCAGGAGGACTGTGTAACTATGTCTGTACTTGTACAAATGGAACAGCCCAACAAACGTGATGTAATACTAGCTGAACTCCAGTTTTCAGGTGATTTGCTTGGCATATGGGCATCCCAGTTTTGACAATTGATTCTGCTGCTATCCCACTTTCATGTAAATTCTTGGCCTTGTCCCTTCTGGGTGAGACAATCCTGTCTTTTCTGGAAAATCCATAAAAGTCATTTTATAGCCTGAGACTGGGGCACCTGCTGATGTACAGGGCAGCAAAAGAAGGTAGAGTTAATCCGTAGCCATTTCCAACTTCCATTCCTGTTCTTTTATCATTAGACATTTTTTGCCTGACAATTATGGCTTACTTTTGACCTTGGCTCACTGACATCAGTAGAAGATAGATGTCAGTATCTCAAGGCAAAATCAAGCCTTGATGGTTGTTCACTGCTTTTCATCATTCTATGGTTGGTTATATGAATCTTACTGAGACAAACGTTTTTCCTGTTCACTGAGAAAAGTATAGGATACATGAAAAGGGTTTTAAGACTGGTTGAAGCATTGTAAGGATCTAAAATTTCAAAGCCAAGAGGAGCACTTTGTTTATTAAATGTGTTTCCTTTAACAAATGGATGCAGTTAAAATATAAGGACATACTCTGCCATAATTGCTTAAATATCTTTCTGGTAAAAAGATCTTAACTTCTGTCTCATTCAGATTGTATTGAAATCATCCTGCTGTCTCTTGAGAGTATTGCTAAGTTTCTAAAACTCGGAAGTCCTCTTCAACTTTTCCTTGAAAGAAATACGATGTTACAGATATAATTTATCCCTATGGTATAGATTTATCATACTTAGCATTTAGAATACAGGACAATATTAGTAAATTACATGGAAGAAGAAAACAAGATGTTGTCATGTCAGTAAAGTGTAAACAATGAGAAGCAAAAGAAGACTGAAAGAAAATAACCCAAACAAATCAGTCCCCACTCATGCCTCCCTAGTAATCCTCTGTAATATTTTAGTGGAAAAGGACTAAGTTGCAGGAATGCTTGGGATAGTGTTAGAGACACTGTGGAAGCTAAGACCTCACAGTAAGGTAATATATACCTGGGAAATTGTGAATTCTTTTAGAAGTAATGTTTTATACTTTGGTATGGTGAAACCCTAGAAAAGAGATGCACAGCCCACGTTTCCTCATACAGCTCCATAAATAGGCACCATGTCTTTTGTTGCAAATCCTCAGCTCTATACACTTGGGACAAGCAACTGCCTAGTGGCAAACAGTTCAGAGAAACAGCACTGAGGAACTGAATGCAGTAATTGCGCCAAACTCATTGTTACCCTCTTGATTTCCTATAGTCATGACCAAATCTTCCATCTGTCTCTGCCCTCCAACAACGATTTTAGGACACTTGGAGCTGAAACCAAACTGTGGCGTTTTTGCTTTTATTCTTTTTTTTTTTTTTTTTTACTTCTTTTTTGGTGTCTGGGCTCTCACCATCACAGCCCTTGATTAAATGACAGGTTTTTGTTTTCATTGTCTTACCTTCTTTTCCCATTCAGTTCTTGACAGCCTCCCCTCTCAGCTGAATACTGTTATCACTTCTTTATTCTAATCCTCTCCCTAGCTGCCTATATTATCACCCCTCTGTTTCAGAACTTGTATACTTACCCTTTAATCCATTAATTGGCTTTTTACCCTCAGATCTCTTAGCCTCCTCTGAGTGCAACCTGACTCTCCCAGCCACCACACACCCTGACTGTTCTCTGCCCGTCCCTCCTTTGCACCTTGCAGCTCTTCCTACATTTTGGTGGTAGTTTCTCTTCTTTCCAGATAATCTCGTGCTTTATTTCTTTTCACAAAGGAGGGCTCTCTAGTTCAATATCACTTTCAGTGTTGCTTCTGTTTCCTCCCTGTGTTTGTGTATCTCCTTTCTTCATTGCTTCTTAACAAGGGTAGATGTATATAGTGGGAATAATCTCTGTAGCAGGTATCTGTGTTGCCCCCAGAATAGGTCCGTTTCCTTATCAGGGTTCAAAAGTGTTGGGCAACCTAATAAAATATGGCTTGTTACACAGCAAATGTATTCACTTAAATGAGATTATCTTTTGCTTGAGTTAGGTTTCTCTTGCTGTTTGCATGCCATGGAAGTGTACATTTCTTAACTTTTTTTTCAGTCATGTACTCTTTGTGTGTAAAATCTGTTTGTATTAAAAGGGTATACTTTATCTGGTGCCACTGTATACTCCAGGAATAATATTGCTATATTTCGAAAATCCTGCCTACTCTGATTCTTTTTTTCTTAGTCAACATTTGAAAATATAGACTATACTGCAAAGAGGCATGCTAGGCTTTTTGTTTTGTTACCTCTGATGTTTCCTTTATATCGTATGTATGAATACACACATTCGATATTTCGCAAAATAGGGAAAATTATCCTGGTGCTAATGTACACAGAGCTATTACACCCAGTCATGGTTAATAGCACTAAATGGATTTAGAGTGAGGAGTCTAGACTGCAATCCCGTCAACATCTGCCCCTTCCCCAGTAATTTATTTGAGTTTTGCACCTGCAGATGCTGAATTGGGACAGAATTCATGCAGAATTTTTTATTTGGATAGTATGCACTGAAACAGTAAAATTTAAGAAGAGCTAAATAAAAGTAAAAAAATTAGTGTGTTACCCTTAACTTTCCTTCCTTTGTTGTCAATATTGAAAACAACAGAATCCTGATTATCCAGGCTGTTACGATGAGGATCTCCTTCTCTAACGCCCTTATCTATTTGCACCCTGATTATTAGACATATATCTTACTGCCTGGAAAGCTTTGATAAAATATTTCAGATTTACCTCATTTACAGTATATCATTAATATTCTATGCAAACATAGTGGTAGCCCTTTCTTTTGTGTGATGTAACGTCCATGCTCTGGAGCTTTTCAGAAAAAGTAGTAGATATGCAAAAGCTATGAGAAAAGCAAAACTGGGAAGGTAATTATGCAGAGGTGATTGAAAGTCCCCTCCTTGCCTGCCTTTCTTTTCCTATGCCCCATGCATGTGATAAGTCACAGCTGAAAATTGCTTTTTCCAGTTTTAATGATATCCATATTTACCTACAGACATCTCCAAACGTGAGAGGTTCTAACCCATTATACCATGCAGCCATGGCAATGAGAGTTTGGTTACAACTTGTAGAACAAAAAGGTTTTCCTTCAGAGCCTTATTTATTCAGGCTTGTTTCTATGAAAGATGTGTGTCTCAAATTCTTCGATCTCTAATATAGGAAAAATAAATTAAATGGCCCTCCTGTCATGATAATTTCTTTTAAACCAGAAGGCACCTAACTCAGAGAATCAAACCAGCATACCCAGGCAGATCTTTTCCTTCATTTCACTTGAAAAAGCTGCAATCCTGTGGAAAATAGAATGAAAACTAATGGAAAAGTCTTTTCATCAGAAATCCTGCACCTAACTCTTGGCTGTATAAATGTGAAGTTTGGAACAGACCCCATTGCTTATTTGAGTAATATTTTAATTTTGTTAAATGATACACCCCCTCTTTCTTTTTTTTCTTTTTCTTATTTTTTTTTAATATTCTTGGTATTGGACTATTTACTATTTGCTTCTTTGTTTCTTTCTATGGAGTATCAGCATTTGTAGTTCTTATATAAGAAGATGCTTTCTAGTAGTGCAATACATAGTCTTGTAAAGATCTACCAAATACGTTCCTCTTTTGCTACGCCTAGAGATGCACGTTGGAGCGGTAGCTTTCAAACAGTTGTACATCAGTGTATAGACTCTTTTCAACATGTTCGGTCTGAATCTATCACTCATGCATGTGTGTGCCGTTCATCAGTGGATGTGGTGCTCACATGCCAGATAAAGGCATGGGATTTATTTTCATGTCGCTCTCCAGAATCTCCCTCCAGTATTGACAGGAGTCTACATATTTAACATGAGAAGGCAGAGAACCCTAAAACCTATGTACTAGCCACGTAGTGTAGAAGAGCCAGTGAAACAGAAAAGAGTAAGAGAGACAGCAGAAAAAAGTGTGTACAGTATGAAACCTTTCTCCACTGCGTGCAATATTTTAACTCAGTTCATAGGAACCTTAAGTTACTACTGGGGATGCTAAAGAACTTTGTTAAGACACAAGTGTTTTTCATTAATTGATAATCTTTGAAATATGTAACCTTTCCCCTCACTCCAGCTGCTACCTATAACAGCTTACATAATTCAAGACTAATTTTTCACTTAACTATCCATAATGTTATTTATTTCTTGTCCATTCTTTTCTTCTTTTGTAACTATTTCTGAATTTCATGGGTTTCTTATAAAACACTGTAATGCTAATGATAAAGGTAATTTTATAGGTGCTTCAGAAGTGTAGATGTTTAATATGCAGCTGCTCTTTAAAAGGGCAAAAGGCTTCTTTCTGCTAGTACTTTCGTATTCTATATTGAAAATATTTTTTTCCTTTCAACCATCAATATTTAAGGAAGCACCCTTTCATGTTTTCTATAATCCTGTTAAAAATAGTAGGTATATTCTGTATCTGTGTCTAGACATACAGCATGGTGCAAAATAATCTAAACACTCAAGGTTTGTTTGCAGATTTGCTCTAATGAAAAAAGCTCAAGATATATAATGAGGCAGCCCCTCTGATACAGTTAATCAGTATCCACACAAGTTGATCCCTCGAATGCATTACACGATTCATAAGAAATTGCTTAGCACAGAAGAAATTAAGAATGAATGATATTTGCTGATGTCTTGTTTTTCAGTTAGGAATTCTAACACTTTTAAAGATAAAGAGGGATAAAGAGGTCCTCATTTATGTTACTCTGATCTCTGCAAAATAGGATAGTTTCTATCTTAGGAGTATGGCACCATGCCTAAACTGTAAAAATATTTTGATTTTGAAATGTGTATAATAGGTCACACTTTTACAATCACATCTTAGAGTTAATTACAATGTCTAGTCTCAAAACAGGTCTGTGGTAATAAGTGTCTCCCTAAATCATTGTCTTCACTCTGTCTAAACTTCCAGGGTGGGGATTTTTAGAGGTGTCTAATCAATATATAAGCAGAAATCCTGCTAAAACTTTCTATGGCACTGGTGAACAGTTATGTGCTTTAGAAGTCAGTTTGTTCTTCAATCCAGGTCCTATTTCATTTTGCATAGGAATAGTATGTGAAGAAAAGGAAAGAAAGGAGACCACATCCTCAAGTATACTTGCACGACGGTAGGTCAGGATAGCTTGCTAATGGGGAAAAAAAATGCCCAGACCTGCAGTGAACTGCACAGGCAAATCCTTTTTCACGGGTAGCGGGTGTTTATTGCACAAGATGCGCTGTCTTTAGTGCTTATCCTGACAGGGTGGCTGTGGTGAGCGTGTTCAGCCAGAAATGATTGCTTTGCTCCTTCGTTGTAGCAAATTTCTAAA
>VWZK01011214.1:3965-178346 GCA_013396935.1 Baryphthengus martii
GGCAGGTGTTCAGCCATCGCCAGGAAAGCCGGGCTCCATCACGCGTAATGATTACTTGGGAAGACAAACATCCTCTGAACAACATCTCTCCATCCTTTTTCCCCCAGCTTTATATGCTGAGCGTGACATCACGTGCTCTGGAATATCCCTTTGGTCAGTTGGGGTCGGCTGTCTCAGCTGTGCCCCCTCCCAACTTCTTGTGCCCCCTCAGCCTACTTGCTGATGGAGTGAGGAGCAGAAAAGGCCTTGACTCTGTGTGAGCCCTGCTCAGCAATGACGAAACATCCCTGTGTTACCAACGCTGTTTCCAGCACAAATCCAAATCTCAGCCCCATACCAGCTACTGTGAAGAAAATTAACTCTATCCCAGCCAAAACCAGCACAGGTGCCTAACATGGTTTAGTTCTGTGAGAAACTTTTCCTACAGAAAAAGAAAAACTGTCAAAAGTATTGAAACATAAATTAGCAAGTAAGGTATTTGTTTGAATAACATCTACTGCTATTTTCTTTTGAAATGGTAGCTGTTTTCATAAAGAAATCATCTCCCCTCTGTCTACCAGTAATCTTTTAGATGGTACCGAAGGTTTGAACGCTTGTCCTGTGTGGGAGAGGAAATCATTTAATTGGTCCGGAGCTGTTTTAGGACAAAACAAGGGAGGTGCATTAGAAAAGCACGGAGAACACCGTATGAAGGACAGAAATACATTTTTTGCTTCTGACACAGTTTTGTGTCTTTTTATGGCTGACATGGTCATAATATAAGGTAGCGTTGGATCCTCTGAAAGCAGGCAAACTGCTTGGGTTCTCTGGGCCAACCAGGCGGTACCCGCAGATTTGGTGATGACTGCTTTATGCTAATAATGGTAATGCAGCCAAATCCCTTTGGTTATGCTTCCGCAGCTGGGAAGATGAATGAGTCCTGTATAACCACAGATCAGCTGCAGAATGATAATTTTACTTTAATATTTAAGCGTGTTTTTAATGTTCTCCTTGTTGTAATGTGTTTTGAGTAAAGCTGTTGCAAACGCAACATTGGGGTGTTGTTTCTAACATGATATAATTAGGAGCCGGTCTGATTAGTGCTATTAATGTCAGCATGGTACAAAGAAGAGCGGGATGTTTATTCAGGTTGGCTTTGCATGTATTATCTTAATTTGAAGTTGTGTGAATATATTTTATATTTTCTGACTGTATGTGTCACATCCTACCATAACGGTGACGGCATATCATCCCACGCTGTGTTTCTGTCTGACTGTATCTACACTAACTAATGTCTAACGAATGCTTCTGCACAAAGGCCGTTGTACATTGTGCAGCTGAGCCAGTTCCTGTCTGACTCAGGCTTTTCACCTGGCCTCTTACCTCTGCAGTTTATAGAGATTTGCCCTCCCGTCACACTGTGGCCAGGTTGCAGCTAACGCGGTGTCTGGTTTTGGGGTCAGAGGAAGAATGCAAGAGGCAGCCTTCCGCAGCTGTACAGCAGGAAGGCGTTTTTGCAGAGTTGAAGCAAAGGGACTATTCCACAGTAGGAAGCACTAAGCACTTTAGAACAAGCAAGGTAAAGTCTGGCCACACCTGTCTTCTCGGAGGAGCGTTTGAAACCCTTTGCTGCAGCAGTTTATGGTTTTGCTCGCGACATTAGTAAAGTGCTATAGAAGTACAGTCCTTTATATGGTGTGACCTTCTTTTTTTCGTACGTTCCTTCTGATGCAGTGGCTCATCTGCTGGGTTTCCTCTGCAAGTTGTGCAGCTTTTCAGTTTTAATTGGTTTAGTCATCTCATTTCATAAGGAAGAATTGCCTTGCCAATCAGGAGAACCCTCTTTGCTGTGTTGACTCACTTTGTGCCTGCCTCTTTGTGTATCTGCTTCCTGTCATCTCTGAGATTAACTTAGAATAGTTCTTTCCTTTAGTAAGCCTTTCCAGTTTTCTCCACTACCTTTATAGGTTGCTCGTGCTGTGCTTTTCCTTTTCTAACTTATTTTTTTTTCTTGTTTAGAAGAACCCTGTTGATATACAGTAGTAGGATCTCTGCTGGAAACCAGTAATATGTTAATTGTTGCTGAAGTATTGGCTATCCACATCCCTCATTGGTTCCTCAGGAAATGCTGGAGATAGATACTGATGTATATAGTTACTCTGTTGAGAAACCTACAGTTGCAAAACACTTAAGAATGTGAAGTGAAAAATCCGTTCATCCAGTTGAAAGCAACAAGGTGCTTCATGTTCTTAAAGTTAAAGCACTTCAGCATAAGCTTACCAGCCATGTATGCCTTCAGGCCAGATCACGCAAGTATGAGGGTTGTTTTGGTTTTAAACCAGCAGATAAAAGTGGCCTTTTAAAGATCAGAACATCCCTTCTTTTAGAAGGAATCACAAGCAACCGTCAGCTACTTTAAGGTGGGTCTTGACAGGAAGGCAAATGTGTATTTGTGAAGAAGAGAAGATGGGTGTGGAGGTTTGTTCTGTTATTTACATTTAAGTTGGAGTTAGCAAGGTTGTTTCTTTGAGTAATAAGTTCCTTTATTAAACATTACTTTACTGACCCTGGTTGGCATACTGCTGTGTTGTGAAGTGCAGTAACAAAACCAACGACAAAAAAATTGCTTGGGATTGTAAACTTAGGCAGTAGTTGGGGTTTGGTTGCTGTGTTTCTTTTACCAAGGAGGTAGGTTGTACCTGCTTCCTTGGCTGGCGTGGTTTACTTCGTTACCTGAACAGGATAGGACAGCGACTCTTCCCTCTTCCACTTAGGTAATGGCATAAGGGCCTGGAAGAATTACCTTATTGGTAGCTCCTTAAATAAGCATCCATCCACATTTATGGCTGACTATACACTTTCTCATGGTTCTGAGGTTAAGGTTATAAGGGAATAAAATGCTTCTCCCAGAATGATAGTGAAAACACAGTAGGCAGTATTTTGTTCAGGGAATACAAGCTATTGTCCTACTCTTGTCCAGAAAGCAACATACATCAAACAGAAGATGTCTTCCTTACATTCTAGCTAAATCAATGTTATTTCTTCCAGAATACTGCTGCTTCCCTTCCTAGAGATAGAAAAACATAGCTCACTGTCAGTAGATAATTCTTCCTCTTGGGCTTTCTGTCCTTGACCAGTAGTTTTTATTTTTCTTAGACAAGGAAGACTTTCTTTATACCCAGAAGATTAAATTGCTTTGCTGGCAAATCTGGCTCGCTGGAGAAATGGAGGAAAAAGAGCAGATAGGGAAGAAATAGGAAAGAAAATAATTTCAGGTTGTCTTTATAGTCTGCTGTTGTTAGGATGTCAATTACTGTCATTTATCACCTATACCACAAACTTGTCATACCTTGGGGTATTTGTTCCTTTTTTTTTCTTCCTCCAACTAGTAGAAAATATATCAATTATCCATAGGAAATCTTTTTTATTGCTGGACTCATCTTTAAGGTATCACCATGGTACTCAAAGGGATTTACTTTGTAACATCCAATTCAGAAGGATGAATATTAAAATACTATAGTTTTTTTAAATCAAGTTGTACGTTCTGTGGGAATAATTACAGAAAACAGTGCCCTTCTCAACTTTTTTAGTTGGCATTGCTCTGTTTTGAATGCCATTACTTCAGACTACAGAATGACTAAGAATGGTAGATTAAGCGGAACACTCTACAACTGTGGGCTCTGATTGAGTGAGTTCTGTAGCACTTGTTCTGACGAGTGCAGAGTGCGTTCAGATACTGTGAACATGGATTTTCCAAAATGGTGTATAGGAGTAGAAAGAAGGTTAATGAACTGATAAAATTAAAAAAAAAATTGCTTCTGTAATTGACAGAAAGGTCTGCAGGAAGTCAGCCGGGCTGGGCAGAGGTGAAGGAGGCAGGCTGTGGTCTGTGATCCTTGGACGGCCGTTAGTTATTGATGGCTGTGCTAGGTGTTCTGATTACTGAGGGACAGCTGCAGTGTGTGTAGCTCTTACCAGTGGGGTTTTTTGTCTCCACAGCAATCAGACTTTCAGAGTACCAGGAAAGAAGGGAAGCACTTACTCACAGAATACGTCAACTTGCAAACTTGAGGTACAGATCTTCCCTTTTCTCAGTGATACGAGAACAAGAACTGGAAACTTAATGTTCCTTGGAGCCCATATAATCATCTCAGTCTTTGGAAGGACAGTGCAGGTCCACCACTACACCTTGGTAGTGCTTGTGTGACCTACTGAGAAGAGCTCCTGTAGTAGAGGCTTTGCTTTCAAGCTTCATCATTGACTGTGGCCAGAGGAGGTTTGTCAGAAGGGCTCCTGGTTCTTGCTGGGAACAGACGACAGAGGGTAGATAATGAATAGAGCGAACAGGTGAGAGGTGTCTTCTAGTTCAGCTCTCCCTTGGTCAAGTTCTTCCTCCTTGATCTGCCTGGTTCTTACACAGAGTCAGTCTTCCTATTTCCTTTCAATTAGAGCTCCATCCTACTTTTCTGTCCCTTCCAGTTTATGGAGTTTAATCCTCTCTCAGTTCTGTTTCACTTGTATTTCTTCTTTGCTTTCATGACTCAGGACTTTTTTTCCTCTTTTCCTTCATGCTATGTCATTTCTTCTGTCTGGAACAGTGTCCTCTTTTTCTGAAAGGAAACATCAGTCCAGCAGGAGGATTAAAAGAAATTTTAAAATAAACTCATAGGGAGTCTCAACCCCTTGCAAAAACTGTGAGGAAATGACAGTGAATTTCAATTACAGCGAGCTTTATTTCTGTACAGTGTAATGTAATTCGTAATGTTATCCATGTCTATAAAGGCATAAAGGAAAGACAATGTCTATAAAAGCATAAAGAAAGTAGGAGTTACAAAAAAACATAATAAAATGAAAAGCCATATAAAAGGTATAAAATTAAACTTCAGAATACTGTAGAAGAGGAGGAAGGACCGGGATCAGAGACAGAAATTGCAGACCATTCTGGAAGAAAAAGCAGCTTTGGAAAGAGCTAAAAGTGAAGCCAAAAGATGGAGGAAGCCCCCTAAACCAGCAAAAGAGACCATCTAAGCCAGTTCTAGGTGAACAGGTTAGGAACTGAAGAGTAGGGGAGCGTGAAGCAATTTTCATTTATGGTGTGTGTAGAAAGAGTAAATAACCACAAAGTTTTCTCTGGGTAAAGGGGATCAGGGAAGCGCTCAATTTGACTGTATTGCTGAGATCATGTTTGAAAAATAAGCAATCTCTCAGCTTTCTCTTCAAACTTCCTGTCTTTAAATAACAAAAAAACCCACAAAATCCCCACAAAATATAAATCTCAAAAATGATCAGCCAAAATGACAGATTCTCCATGAAGTTTACTCTGAGTTTAGACCACAAATTCCCATGTAATGAACATAATTAAAACCATAGGGATTCCCTTCCATAGCACCTTGAACAGCAAACTGCAATAGAGAACTGACTTGAGAAAGTCTTGGGTGCTCTACTCTAAGTGAACATTGCATTTCATACCAGCTGCAGCTGCTTTTAGCATGGTACACATCTGCATAGTCTCTGTCCATTTTCCCCAAAATTGAAGTACGATTGCCATCAGAAACAGTGGCGTGGGCACAGTGCCTTGAAGACTTACAGCCTTTTGCTTGAAATAAAAGCAGAACTGAGTGAGGTTTTGATGAGAGGCTATCAATAAGATAATGACAAGTTGCACCAAGAGATAACACTGCTTTCAATTTCTTTGTCATAGGCCTGGTTACCATTATTTTGCCCCAAAGACTATTTTCAGATTGTTGGAATCTGCGTGACTTTAAAGTTGCTTTGTGAGTTTCTCTTGTTGATGCAAATAATGGTTCGCAGCCGTTCTCATGTGTAGGGCTCTCTGCTTCATTGCGTAATACGGCGGTTACCTTGAACGTTCTGCCTGGGGCTGGAACACCGTTATGGATCGTTACATTTGAAGTGAGGAATGCTTCTTCCACTTACATGACTAAACAAATGACGCAATAGGTGAATCTTCCCTTGCAACTTGGAAGAGAAGGGTTGCTGTTTCCCTCTTCCCAGTGAACTAAACTGTTTTGACTCCAGGACAGACTCAGTTTGGGAAGCGATGGAGAAACCTGGGACAAAACAATGGAGTTTTAATTTTATTAGTATCTCGGGTTGTTCATGAGTCAGAGTTCTACTTGGGTCTAACAATGCCACCTTCTTTCTTTTGCTAGTAAAGTGTTAGGCACCTGAAGCTAATGCATGTTACTAGTATTAGGGTATTCAAGACTTCTTCCTTGTCAACTAAGCAAATTGCAAAACTCAGATGTTTCATTTTGCTGTTGTTTTTTCCCAGTGCCATCTCAGTAAGCTGATTCGTTTGTGTTTGAGTCACTACTGAATGCTCAGCGGAAACAGGGAAATTTGAACTGTCTATCCCAGGCTAGTAAAGGAAAGAACAAAATCTGTGATCATTCCCTGGTTTGTGTCAGTTCTGTATTTTCAACCCCCCGGACTCCTGATGTCATTCTCAGCTCCTGTGTGATGCCACCTGCTAATAGGAGCTGCTCTTGCAGGATTCTGCTGGCCATAATAAGGTGCACACGGTATAAGAATAAAACCAGCTCAGCTTTATTACGTGGCTTCCATGGCTGGTAATGAATAGAAGAAAGGCGCACTCTTTCACGAACAGCAAAATTTAATATAGCCTCTTCCTGGAGTTGCACCGGTGGGACTGAAAGTGTATCTCAGCATTCCAAGGGCAATAAAAATCTAAATTTAAACTCAAAACATTTTACTGGGGCAGGAGTACCCAGAGGCTATGTACTATTCAAACTTTGTTTAGGTCATAATGGGTTATGTAAAGTTAGTTTATACCAGCTAGTTAGGTTTTATGTTTTTAAGCAGTACCTGTGTTACTAGGAGAGACATACCAAACGGAGGAGCTGCGTTTGACAGTTCAGTTTGCTTTACTGTTGCACTTAATTCAGCTTCTTGCTGCTTAGTGCACAGCTATGGGAGGAAATCTGTAGCTCTTAACCTTCATTGTACAAACATCTTTAAATCTATTCTAATTCATTCCCCTAGTTAGACATCTCAGATATTTGGGATTTAAGGTAAATAGGAAAGGAAGAGGTGAAGAAGATACCAGGTGAAGGCTGGCTATAGCAGGTAAACTCCTGTTAGCTATGAGCACAGATTGGAAAGACTGAATGTAAAAAGGACCCAGGTGCTAGCCAGTGGGCTCTCAGTTCAGGGTTTTGCTTGACCACCGGTAGCTTCTTTTCTGCGCTTGTAGTTTTAAAGGTGTGGATGGGGACAGGAGAAAAATGCTATTTCTACAACGTGACTACGAGTAAGACAGGATAAGGGAATCAGTTGGAGGTTTTCCTGAGGTCACATGAATGATCCGGTGATAGGGACATCTGTCCAGTACCGTATGAGATTATGAGTTGCCACAGCCAATATTCCAAGAGCCTTATTAGATCCCTTCCTTCTGGAAAGAGTATGACTGTTGGATTTAGCCACTGTAAAGAGGTGGAGGTTGGAGGGGTGTGGGAGGGGCTAGTTTTGGCGAGGAGGCTTGCGGGGAAGCACTATTCTCGCTTGGTGCTGTTTTCTAGCTATTTTCCGTCTCTGCATCCTGCTGACATAGCTAGGAATGCAGGCATGCTTCCACAGAGCGGGCGCAGAGCAAGGGAAGGAAAGCTGATTTCAACAGTTGAGCTGAATGTCACAAGTGCTTTCTCCATTGTGGCTTGCAAAGGCCGTCAGCCTGACTTAGCAGAATTGAGTATTTCAGGTTTTCTTGGAGCAGATAGTGATGTGGGTGACCATGGGATGTGAAAAGTGCCGGCACTCTGACTTCCATGAGAGAAACTGCACATTTCCAAGCATTTAAAATAAAATTTCTGGGTGATTCTTTGGGTGATGAGTGATGTTACCAACGTATGTGTTGTGGTTTAAGAGTTAACAAATTGAGGGGGGATGAACACCTGGTAACTGTAGGACCCTGAGGGGTCAGAAGGCAGCTGGTATTCCCTCCCCTTCCCTGCCACATTCTATGAAAGGACAAGAAGGGCGGGTTTCGCTCTCTTTCCTTTCTCAGTCGGGCTGTGCTGCTGCTGCTGCAACTGCACCTGAGCGCAGCCGGGCCTGGCTCTACCTGCTCTGCACAATCCATCCCCATCCCAGAGCTGGTGGTGCAGATGCTTGTATATCCCTCTGCCCTTCCTATTCCTTTTCCCTGTTTATCTCTGTTACTTATTGAATTTTGTTGATAGGCTTAACTTCCAATTTGGTGTGAGGCACTTTCTTCCTCGTTCCCCTTTGTATCCTCCCTTGGGAGGGAAGGGGGAGGGAGAGAGGGCCCAGAGGAATCCTGCTCTGTGGGGTTTGCCCTGAGCCTGAAACAGAGACAGTATGTTTATTTACTCCGTTTTTTTCATCTTTGAAACAATTGTCCTATGGAAAGCATGCCCAGTATCTTTAAGGTATTTGATATGATGACAAAGAAGAGGAATTACAGTGAATCAGACTGAGTTCCATAAAAATACCTCTTGTTGTTCAGGGAAGGTAAAAAATAATATTTCAGCATGTTAAAAGACTGTTATGGATATGATGTAGTCTCCAGAACCGACAGTCTCTAAAACTAGGCATAAATAGACAAAGAAAACAGTGGAAGAGAAATCCTTGCCTTTTAAAATTGTCAAGGTATGTTTACAAATCACCTTATGTAAGTCTCCTGAATAAATGTTCGGACTTTTCTTTTGTTTCTTCTGCATCTTAACTGCCAGTCCCCCTTTTCCTTCAGCTCCTGGATTATGAACTGTTTGTGAGTTTCCACAGCCTTCCCACATCTGCTTCGATTTTCTTTCAGCTTTTGGTATCTGCTTCATCGTGAGTACTGCATCCTTTTAATTTCCTACACTTTTTGTATTCGCTGGCATTCGGCCATTAGCATTGCTAATTTTTTTTTCAGTTCCCTAATGGTGTTTTAATACAGTTATGGGGTCCAGTTCTTTGTTGTCTGTACACTGAAATTCCCACTAGTCAGATTTCTTTTGTAAGCAGACATGCAGGATTTCCTCTGATGTCTGTTACTGGCCAGGCTTCCAACCAACAGCTACAGCTGACTCAGCTTTCCTGAACACTGAAATTGCCACATACTTTCCTCTTTTCCTTGGCTATCCTGCTTCACACATTGCTACATTAAAAGTTTTTACCTTAGTTTTATTATAGCGTTTTTATAATTTGTCTTCACCAAGGACAGCTTTCCAGCCATGAGCGGATGTTGGCTGTTCCTAAGATGCATGCATGCTTGTTTCAACAGTACTTACCACCATAATCTTAAAAGATCAATATTTATTACTCTAAATAGACCTGTTACTGTTAACCATGGACATGCCAGAGCCTTTTGAACAAAATATTGCCGCATTGGATTGTGTTCAGATTAGACAAACACCGACATGTTTCTGATCTTTCTCAAATTTATTTAGATATTTATGAGAAAAAAAAAATGTTTCTCTTAGTGCCTTTTACATGTGTTATTTTTGCTCTGACCCTAATAGGCCAGGACCTATAGAAAATACAGATTTTCAAAGCAAATGAAACATCAGTTACAGCTTTATAAGCTTCTGTGGGACATAGCTGCTTCCTCTAACTCTCTGAAGACATTGCTTCAGAGAACAAAAAATGTATTTGTTTTCTGTGGCTCTTTGTTATGTTGCTTTCTTGAAACAGCCAGTTAAGGAGCTGATTGTTTCTGATGGTGGTCCAAATGAAGTATCTGACTGTGAATGTAAGATACGTGACATAAATTATAGCATGGACAACTTTTCTGTCCTGTGTTAAACAGCTTCAGTCGTTTTCTTCACAAAACCACCTAAACAATTCTATACCGATAATTTCAAGCTGTTGGTATCATAATCAAGTACTCAGCTACTCTTACTTACATGACTTGCAATCACTTTTTGAATTTCTTTATAGTTACTATGTAGACTCTGTATTGTATGTTCTTCTCCATAATCTCACTGATTTATTTTTCTCACAGAACTAACAGTTGCAGCTCCTTGTCTTTTCAGATTCCCTGCACAAGAACAAACACAGACAAGAGAATTGTACAACTGCAGCTGGGTGCATAAGAACACCTAGGGAGATTTAGAGCGGCCTGGTTAAATGTCCTGCTAGCCACATGCACATTTGACAAAGATTTCATAACACCTGTTGATTTTATGTGAATATAGTGCAGTGTATAGTGCTACAACAGTGGTCCTCAGGAAGTGTATAGAGAAAATGAAGTTAGTTATTACTTGCCGTTAAAAATCGCAGAGCTACTAGAAAAAGAAAAATAATCAGCTTTAGTATCTTTTCCCTTCTCCTAAATAATATTATAGTAATTAAATTTTAATATGTAAGTTCTTTGTAGGTCATTAGTGGTATAACTCTGCATATATGTGCCTGCTTCAGAAAACAATTCAGTCCGTAATCTCATAATGGTGAATTCTACCTGGCAGTTTTATTTGAAGTTAATTTCTTTTTTCTTCTAATGCTGTTACCCTGAGAGTTATGAGACAGGCATCAGCTGACAGCACCAGGGGAAGGATAGGTATTGGCAATGGCATAAAAGCAGAAGGGGAGGAAAAAGAATAGCTATTGTAGCATTTATCAGTATTCTATTAATAGTCTGCTCAGACACAACTCTGGAATAAAACAGACATTCATACTGCAATTTCTTTCAAAGGTTGAAGCTATTCATCTGCATGGTTACAAGACAAAATTCTAAACCTTCCAGATATTATAGCTGGCTTATTGTATTGTTACAATAATAAGAAACACCTTAAAAAAACATGGCCTTAGGTGTAAATATTCTACCCCGTTCCCTTTGGAGGGAATGGAGATAGGGACAGCCATCCTTCCTAGGGTGCTTTTTAAAATAGTTTCTTTACATGTGAAAATAAAGCTATCTATAGCCAAATATTCCATGCAGGTAATGGGGGCAAGAAGCTTTTTGGTTTAGTATTTGATTAACCACCCATGGAAGGTGTACAGAAGGGCTCCTGTTTTCCGTGTTGGTTTTTTTTTGTTCCAGTGAAGGCGCATGGTTTCACTGGTTGTAACCAGGTAGGGAGGTGCTCAACAAGAGCTCATCCTTTTTTTTTTTTTTTTTTTTTTTTTTTTTTTTTTGAGGAAGATATGGAAAAAACACCAAGTGATTATACAACTNGGGTAGGAAAGGTGTCCAGGGACAGCAGTCAAGTCTGTGAATTCAGAAACCCACCGGACATACTGCTGAGGGAATGTCCATACTATCCATAGAGACCTCTGTAATTCTGATTCTGAGGGGCAGCTGTGCTGTCACCTGCGTTCTCTTTTGGTGCCCTTGCTGCACGTACACTTTTTAGGCTGAAATAGAAATCCTTATTCCCAAAATCGATTCACACAGTGTGTTTAGAAGAGGACAGTTTAGATCTTGGGCTGTATTCAGACCATCTAACTCAGATATCTGAGACACCTGGATTAGGAGCTTGGGAACACTCTTGTGCAGAGACCATCGGACTTGGCATCTGCAGATATGTCACTCTTTCATACTACAGCACGTGTACTGCAGCTACTTCACTAAACTGGGGACGTCACCAAAGTGCTGTCTGTTAGGGCAACAGTGTTGCTGTGTAGGGAGTTGCACCAGCAAACTTGTGAACTCCAAGTTGGGAGGGATAAAAGAAAAAAACCAACAAACAAAACAAAAAAAGCAAAAAAAACCCAACCACACACAAAAAAATGGGTCAGACACTAACTGACTTGGCCTTAGCAGACCTGTGACCTCTTGCTACTTTTCTGTTGGAGGCATTACAGTTACAAACTTAAACAAAGTCAACTTTTTATTTCAATTTGATGTGCTTCAGATTTTGTCCCAAGGTTTTATTTAAAAGAGCTCATTTCCTCCTTTGGTACAATGTGATTGTTAAGCAGGGAGAGAGCATGTCAGTGGATGATACAGGTTGTCAAAGATGGCATTTCAAAATGTCCTAAAATACTCCTCAAAATGGTTTATAGTTACCCAACAGTTTCCTCAAGAACAATGAGGAATTCTTTAAAAGCTTAAATGTTTTTCGTGTACTCAAGTATTTTGTTTTTGTGTTAGTGAAATCAGTCAGTCTGGTTTGTTTCAAGTTTTAAGATGTGTAGACAATTAAAAATGAACGCTGCCACCACCACCTCCAACGTTTTGAATTGCAAGAATGAGTTCTTATTTTAAATTCTGGTTGAGAAAATGAGCTAGAGTATTTTACCTATTTAGGACAGCTGTATTTTCTTACAGATATTTAAACTGATGAATTCATTCTTTTGAGAAATTCTGTATATTGAAATTAAACTGCCATTTAATTTTCCATTGGAATATTTTATTGTTATAATTGTAGAACAGAGACGGTTAACTGGGAATCCTTGATGAAATCTATTTAGTCAAAATATTAGAACACTGCAGTGGGTTCAGATTACACTAGAAAGCACTTGTCGTGTTGAAGATTATTGGCAGAGAAAGGAAGATGAAAAAATAAGTAATACCATATGAGTATTCCCAGTTGTAAGCTTTAGGTATTATTATTATTCTATGTATTTTACATCATTCCTTCTCCTATAGTCAGTCATATATGTTTAGATTTTTGCAAGCTGAGAGAGAACATTTAAAGAAAATAACCACTTTGAGGTGTAGCGGTTTCCCATGTTTAAGGGTGATAATTGCATTGTATTTTTAAGGATGAGTGGTATTTGGTAACTGTAATAATTGCGCTAATGTCTTGTAGTTTTGCTGTTCTCGCTAGCCAGCCCTTGAAGGGAAATATTTTGTGTGCACGTTTCTGTTGTCTGCCTTGTGTCAGAAAATGCATGTAAAATGCTACCAAGTCTGACACCTACTTTGTCTCCAGTGTTTTCCTTGTGTAAATGACTACACAGCTGCATGAAAATAGGAAAAACGCCTCCTGTTTTAAAAAAACCTTCCAGCTTTCTGGAGGTTATTCTCAGTTGAAGTCAATGGAAGGGAATATAACTGGGCTTGTTTTATGTGAGATAAACAGGCATGAGAATCTGAGAGATGAACTTAGCTCTCCTTTTTTTGGTGAAAGTTTATGGCAAGTAAAATGCATAGACGAGGTGAAATAAACCCCACAGCTCCCGGATTCGTGTATGAGGGGCTTTTTGCCGTACGCTTTTACAGACAGCATTGAGGTTTCCATTGTCTGAAGCTCCTAAGAGCAACCTTTTGTCTCCCTGATAGCTGAAGTAAAAAGAGGCACTGTTCTAATTATGAATCAGTAATTTAAAACTTAACGTTAAAAAGGAGAAATAGAAACCCAGTTAGAAGAGAGTAAGCTTTGTTGAACGCGCTTTTGTATTGCAGTATTTTAGGAAAATCAGTCACTTAAAGATTTTTTTAACACAGAAGCATAAGAAAATAATTTTCTTTTTTGACATGCTTTACCTTTGCAAAGTTGCTGGGCTGTTGACAGGTACAACAAGACATGTGCTACGCTTACATGCTATTAGTGCAGTAGGCTTTGAAAAATGTCTAATGCATTGGCATATCTGACAATTGAAGGTATTAGTTAAGAGTAAGACTCTGTAAATAGAGGGAATTTTAGCTACAACTACTGACTTGAGTATTCAGTCAACATCTGCAGAACAGGGTTGAACTATATACAACAAATAATGCCATTTTTTGCTATGGAGATGGAAGTTGGCATTATACAGTGTGTATGGTTCGGTCTGAGAGCGGTGATAATTGCAATATATTGAAGTTTTGCATTGTAATAAAACCAGAGGCCATTAGTGGATACCATTTATGTCATTAGTATTTAGTGGCTGTGTGTTGCAGCTTTTTTAGTGCTCATAAAACTGTCTCTGCTTGCAGATATGTGACAGCACTGATATAAATTTAAATGTTTAGAAATCCATAAGACATAAAATACAGAGAGTAAATAGGGGCATAACATTATAGACAGAACCTTGATAATTTGGCATGCAAATGTTTATATATTTGCATCTCTAGTAAAGAGATTAGCATAATGGTGGTTCCATTTATATTATGGAAGAACTCGATTAATCAGAGAATAACAAATAAGGTGAAACCGAAGCACATCATGCAAAAGCAGCAGAGATTTCTCTCAGGTCCTCAAAAGGGAATTTGTGATGTTGAAAGGTACATCTTTTGCATGCGTCTGGTGCAATATTGATTTTTCTCCTTATAGACTTTTTACTTGTTACAGCATCTGCTCCACTAACTAGTATTACAGTTGTTCTTAAAAAGTGATTATGTTAATTAACTAATAAAAAAGAAAATAAGGTTGCTAAGGAACTCTTAAGATAGAGCTTGACCGGCACTTCTGTAACAGTAATGGAGCCGGCCAGCACAGGGAAGCTCATACAGTGTCCAGGATAGCAATATCTTGTCAGGAATTTGGAGGCTCCTATGAGGGCAGTGAAGGTACTGGCTGAGGAAAGCTGTCTTTGGACGATGGAGTGGGAAAGAGTCCAGGAATACAGCAGAGGAGGATTTCTGTGAATACCCAGTGTTACACATGGGCCAAGCATGCAAGCTACATTGTTTGGGCTTCCCACTGTAAGATTTTTATTCAATAAATTCAAGAAATTTGGAAGCCTGTTCGATTTGCATGCAGAAGACCTCTGAGAAAGGTGTTGTCTTCCTTTGATTTTAGGAATGTTACTTGGATTCTGCTGACAGTTACTCTAGGACCTTTGAGAGGTTCCCACCCGGGTGGAATTTTTCCTTACAAAGTTCTCACCGTGGTTTATTTTCCTTTAAGGGGCTACACACTGTGCTTTACTGTCTCTGGTCTCTGTGTCAGTGATGGATTTGAAGCAAGAGATTCTGATACTTGTCTTCTGCACACTGCATCCCCATCTTCTTTATCTCTGACCTTTACATCATGGAAACACCCTGGAGGTTTGTCACAGAGGGAGATTTGGAAATCAGATTACACAGCACTAAGGGGCAACACAGAAAACTATAAAAACATTTCAGTCATTAGGAGTGAAGTGATGGGAAGCAGTGTTAGAGAATGAATCTTTCCAATTAATTTTCCTTTCAGAGCCCTTTTCTCAACATTTTGAATTCTGAGTGTATATGAATGCTTTGACAACATTAGTTTTGTTTTTTTCAGAAAAGAAAACCGCTGTTAAACTTTCTGAATCTCTTGACTAAACAGTGAGAGCACCCTGGTTACTTTGGATCCTTGTAGTTGGGTGGGAATGATAGTGTGAGCGACGGCGGGAATGGACATTTGCAGAAAGCTTGTGGTTTGCATTAATAGTTAAGGTTATAAATTGAGATGCTTTTCAGGAGTTCAGGTAATAAGCAGAAGTGAAACATAAGCTTTCTGCACAGTGAGTATAAGTAATTCTTGCTGTGGCTCCTGGTTTCTTAAAATCTTACTATGAAAACAAACTGGAAATCTTATTGTTCCTTTACAAAACATATTTTTGTCTGTTTATCCATTCTAAACAGAGTAAAATGCAAATCTGTAAAATGCTTTCCATCTTCAAAGCAGCTATTTATATTCATTTAAATTCTAAAATCTGTTTGAAACTTTAATTTTCGTTTCTGATTGTGGGATTTGGTGTCGCTTCTTAGCACATTGCATACTGATGGCTTTGAACATACAGTATGGTACAAAGCGATAACTTGGCAGTGTGCACTGTCCTGCTGAGAGACAATTCTAGAGGAAAAGTGATTTTTATGCTGGGCTTTTGGCTGATTTTGGAATTAGGGGAACTATTAAAGAGCATAAAAAAAAATATTTTTTAATTCTCCTGTACTGCGCTGAATTGCTTCTTATCTTATTTGTCCAAGTAACAGCTACCTGAGAGCAGAGGCTGCTGTCTGAAGCCGTTCTCTACATAGAATTGTACTAAAGCCACTAAGGAACTCAAATCATAATACAGGTGAACAGATGCATTTTGCAGTAGTTATGATTGACTGGGTCTGCGCACACTTATCTAAAGCATATGCAAAGGAAGAGTCTTAGAATGATTTAAGTGAAGTGGGCTCTCCAAAATCTATTATGTCATAAGGGAGAGGACAAAAGACTGGGTTTCTGGCAAAACCAAGGTGAATCTGAGAAAATGCCATACTTCAAGGTGTTTGTATTGGAGTAATTGTAGTAACCATAGTTACCGTAAAGCTTGATACTAAATCTGAGTGTAGGATATTCCCTTAAGCAGGACAAGGAGATGTAATGTGTTGAGTTGGAAGCGAGCGTTGAAATGGTGGTACTTGAACATACCTGTAGGACTATGTAAAGCAGATGTTCTTATTCTTGATAATGCGTTTTCTCTTCCTGTATTTTCTTACATCTGTTTTTTAAGTTCACTTTTGTTCTGACTGCTGGGTGATAACTTCGTATCCACTTGCTCTCTTGTCCTGCCTGGTATCTTGCAGGTAGACAGTCTATCATTCCAGATTCTTACGGGACATCCAGCCTTATTAGGTTACCCAAATTACTACAGGTCACTGCCGAGATGCATTAGTGGAATTTAATAGGAAAGGTTGCCTGATATAGGCTCAGCTGTTCTTACTACTTGTTATTGCTTTCATAAGAAGCACAGGAGATTATTGAAAGATATGTTTATAAAATATATAGTGCAGTGCAGCTACACCCCAGGTTTATGCCATATTAGGTCTTGCACCTGAACGGATTCAGACTTCTGCTGCAGTGTAGATTACAGTTCACGGTGTGACCTCACACATGTAGGTTGGCCTCCTCCTGGTTTATTTAATCCATCTGCAAAATTGAGAAAAACACATACTTCCATGAAAAAACAGGTATGCATCTGAGCCCAACTGTCTTGGGTAAATAAATTACAGAGAAGGCAGCAGCTTAACTGAAAGCATAATAAAGAGGAAATGTGAGTCTCTTTGTCTCCTACACACATTTATCATTAACTTAGTGGCGTGTTGTGTTTACATTTATTGGCTATGTCTGGTCTCACTGGACTTCCAGCAGAACAGATCTGGGGTCACCGTCTTTTCCTGCAGTTCAGTACACGAGAAGCACTATGTGGTTAGTCTTACTGGAGGGAACATAGGCAGCAGGCTTTAGTGACTTGTGGATGAATCAATAAAGCATGTTTCTGAATTGTCTCTTTCATTAAGAATGGAATTGGGCAGCAGAAGATTGATTTTTGTGGCAAGACAGAGGGTGTTTATCAGCCCTTCATTTAAACGGTGGCTTTTTGGAGTCATAAAGCTTTATCAGAAATATTATACAGGATTTAAACTGCAACAAGAAATGTAAATAGTTTAAATGCCCTTTTTCAGAAGGAAAACTTTTGTGAACTTAGAATCATGAGACCTGATCTTTAGCAGTCCCCCCAGCTGAGTCAATCGGTGGAATGTTGCTAAACTCCCACAGCTGAGAAACACAGAAACACAGCTCATGCAGTAGCTGACGTGATGTCTGTAGGAGATACTCGGGAAGTGCTGCTGTTGTCTCAGGATATAACTGAGAGTTGTGTCTTTGTATGTCATAATTGCTTACAACAGCCCTTGACAATTGGGATATGTGACATCATTAATGTCTGCCTGAAATGCTGTCACGCTTTAGAATCACCTAAGGTAACGATTATTGTACGGGTACGGAACAGGCTTGAGTTTTGTCAGAGAGGTGTCTTAAATCTACTTAGTTTTGCTTCATCACCCATATGGCTGTAGTAGTACACCTTGAGAGTATGCTTTTAGGGTAATATAACTTGTTTATTAAATGCAATGTTCATTTTGGAACCTATGGGTTTAGTACACACATGTGCCTTTCTAGCATCTTGAACAAATGTTAGTTTCATGGACAGCCTGGGGACAGACAAGGGCAGTGCTGCATATGCACTTCTTAATTTTTTAACAGGCTCATCAAGTAGGAATTTGTATTTGCAACTCCTGAGGGAGCTGGGGAAACATGGATGAACCACAGTGCTGAGCCTCGACAAAAATCAGCTGAACTAAAATCAAGAGCAGCACCACCAATAATCCTTAGAAGCCCAGAGCTTTATTAAGAATTGATAAATCATCAGGCATTACTTCCACATAGATAATGTTGGCTATCAGCAACTTGCTACATGTTCCAAAACAAGTCTAAACCAAAGATGTTACCATAAAATATGTCATTGCCTGTTTTATATGTGCACGCACACACACAGCTTTAGCTTGCATCTACATACCCGCATAAGCTAACCGGGTTCTCCAGTAGTTCTTTTGAGAGGCAGTTACATTAATTTTCTAGTAATTACGATGTAATAATTGACTCATGTTACCTACATACAAAGAGTTTATGAATCGGTCATTGCTTGGTGCAAACCTGAATCCTGATTCTGACCTGTCATCCCTCCTTGGGGTGCCTGTCTAGACATCCTTCCTAGCTGACTGTGGAAGGATGTAGAGTTACCTTTATCCCTGAAGGGTGCCCGTAAATGCTGTACATACAAAATTAAAAGGTTGCAGATCTGCTTGTGGTACAGTAATAGATGCTGGCCGTGCACTGCCTTAGTGGGTGGTTTCTAGTTCTGTTATACAGTCGTAATTTGTGATCCTGCTTTGGCATTGTTGTATCGCAAGCCGCAGTGGTCAGGAGCCTTTTAAGGATGGGTGAACTTTGCAGGAGCTAGGGGTCTGGCTAATATAATGGAAATCTGAATTGTTTTTCAGAGCTTAATGAGAGGTGGACTTTTCTCTCAGTGTTTTCAGGTGGAAATCGTTGCCTTTTCAGTGGTGTATCTGTTCTTGCAGAATGCCTTATCGCCTGGGAGGCAGCAAGCCGAAGCTTTGTGCTTTATGTCTAGAACAGAGCAGGCCTTGCTTGGGATGGACATCAGCAGATGTTTCTGAAGTGCTTTCTGAGGGAGGGGTTTAATACTGTCTTTGGTGTCTAGAAGAGAACGCAGCTTTAGCCATATAGAATCCTCTGAAGCACTTAATAATATAGTAGCCATAATTATGGCTCTGTCACACAAGAGAGTAAGGGAAGAGTAAGAGACTGGTCATTATTCACAGTCATGTTTACAGAAGAGGTTATACAGCGCTTACTGGAGACAACTGATAACTGTCACTCTGGGCAACTGTTTTTTGCGCTCAATAAAGGTGAATTGGTGTACATTATTTATTTTTATTTTCACAGGATCCGTTGATAAGAAGGCCCAGAAACTCAAGACTGTATTCTTTCTTACTCAAGAAAAATGACTATTCAACTCAACGAGGAGTTTTCTTGAATCAGGGCAGTGAAACTAGTCCATAGTGGAAATTATTTAAAAAGAGAGGTGAGTGCTATTTTTCTTTCAAAACTTGGGTGTGGTTCAATGAGAGGAAATGGAAAATCTAGTAAGTGGATTGCCCTAAAATTAGAACCATCCCTCAGAGCTGTGAGGAAGTGCTCTTTGTATTAAACTAGTCATCGTTTCCCTACGAGCGTGCCCCAAAAAGGAATGTATTTGGATCTCCTCAGGAGGAACGCAGGACACATCCTGGATTCTGGACTTTGATGAATCCGTCATGGTAGAAAGATGTGCCGAGGATGTGAACCGCTCTGATGAGTCTCTCTGATGAGTCCATCTCACCCAGGCTGTAGTATACGGGCATCTCCATGGGATCAAAATACAGACTACCAAGCGCTGTGTAGCAGAGGGACGGAAAAGTCGGTGAGTGGGAGTGACAGCCTGACAAGCTCAGTGGAGACAATGTGCTTTTAAGTGGGGGGTAATAAATGCTGGAGTAACCTTTAGATCTTAACGTTTTTTAAAATGTTAAACTGAAACCTCTCGGTGCTTGGGTTTGAACAGCACATCTCAGTGGACTTGTAAACATCACAAGCATTAAGGTTTCAAGCGGGACTGTAGTGTTTACATGAACTCATGTTGCCTGCCTGAGGACAGTTGGCATTAGAATCCTTGCCCTTGTAACGGAGCTATCCAAATAGTGGACACGGGCAGTTAAAAAAATCAAACGTGTTGTGGATGGGAAGGAAAAGGAGAGTCATTGAGTATAAAAAAGTATCAGACCATCATAGAAGGCTAATACTGGCCTTTGGCTTGAGTTTCACAGCTGAGCATTTAAAGCCCTCGTGTAAATTTTGCTGAACAGAGGGGCTGAGGCTGTTCCACTGGCTTCAGAGGGATCATTTTGTAGAATGAAGGTTAACGGTTCTTAGTGGACAGAGAGAAGGATGCTACCGACAGCATGGCAGTCTCTTTCGTCTGAGGCTCTTTTTGAAGCCCTGATAAAATCTGAACCATAAAGTACAGAATAAGAACTTAAGAAGAGAAATCCAGAATGAAAATTCTGACTCTGGTGCTTCCCCTTCCTCCATTAAGCCTCACGTGGGTTTTGTGTGAGCCTAGGAAATGTACATGGAAGTGGGCTCCAGTTGGTGCTAAACAGTGCTGTGAAGCTATAGGGTAGAATAGGAGTAGAGCCTTTACTGAAATTCCCCAAAATAATGCCATTCTGTCTGGATAGAAATGGTCACCAAAGCTTGTCCTTTGGGATGGTGTTTTGTTAGAACACCCAGCCAGCAACGTTGAACTATGCTCTTTTAATGTTCTTAGGCAGAAGTTTAAGTCAGTTAAGAAAAGAAAAGAAAAAAAAAAAAGTATTTTAGCTTTCTGTACAGAAAAATAAAGCATTTATGTTTAAGAGATCATGATCAAGAAAAAGAAAAAAAAAAGTGTTTACCCAGACCAAAATTCTTTTGCCCTTTCATTTCAGGGAAACATGGAGTCCCTCAGGCATTTACAGTGTTCTGAGATGGCCTTCTTACTTACATAGAACACTTGGTTACTTCCCAGCTCTGCCTTACAGGTTCGCAGCTTGGTATGGTTCACAATTATCACAAGAATTAGTTGAAGATGATAGCAATTAAGTATTTTTATGGCTTATTGTTAAATACTAAACGATTCTGACAGATACTCTCAGAGAGATTTGACAGCTGACCTGCAGACTGTGCACTGCATTTGCTCACATATTTAAGCTACTAGTATTTTGGGGACGCTGTAGTTTATTAATTCATTATTATTTTATTGATGTTCAATTGATGTCTTATTAAATGTAAATTAGATATTTGGGAATAATAATGTAATGGGATGAGGCAGGTGAGGTTCCCTCAGGACAATTTGTAATAAAGCTTGAAATTGTTAATAATCCTAAGCTCATAAATAAATTATTAAGGGCGAAACATATGGAGAAATACTGAAATAAGCTATGAAAATGTTAAGTGGTGGTGAACAGGCACATAATCTGCTGGGAGATCTGTGTGATAATGTACACTTGGCACTGTCACGTAAGTCAGCATCACATCAGCGCTCCCCATTCCTGCCAGCCGGTTAATATTTAGGTGTGCGTCTACCCCTTGCAGACCATTATTATGCTGCACCGTTCTGTTTGCAGACATTTTGCTTTGCCTGGGAACAGCGTTATTTTAATACACTCGGCTGACCTCGGAGGCAGCAGCAGTCCAGAGCGCTGCGGTACGTCCTGCTGTTAGCAGAACTGTTGGGAGACCGAGTACTTTTCTGGACGGTTGTCTGTGAACTCTTTTGGGAAAAGGTGGGTGGAGCTGGCTCTTTGACTACACTGTAAGTGTCGAGAAGGACACATCCTTTCACTTAGCTGTCTTTCATCTTTTCCATGGAAAACAGATTTCCCAGTTGCTCCTCTGTGTTTCTTGAAGAGTTAGCAAGGACACCGTGGGTCTCCCTCAGATAAAAAAAAGGAAGGAAAGTGAACCTGCCCTTATGTAAGAAAAGTAAGGCTGTAGAGAAGGAGAGGATTCTGTTGATGTAAATATTTTCGCTTTTAGGGTTGGTTTTGGTTGGTTGGTTGGTTTTGGGGTTTTTGTTTTTTGACCCTGAGTCTCCTGCAGCAGTCTTAAGAGATCCAAAAAACTCTTATTTCTTCAGTAAAAATATCACTGCTATCCCAGCCTTTAAGGACAGAGCTAAATCCCAAGGGAGTACTCAGTATCTGTATTTTGTACTCACTGTAGTGGGAATTGCAGAAACTCAGCATATCATAAAGTGCTGCTGGTAATTTGGAGAGTTAAGTCATCAGCAGGTTAGTACATGTAAAGAAGCTTAGTACCTAAAAACAATTTCTTGATAGTTGTGTCAGAGGAAGTACAGGATACATAGAGTGATGAAAATCTGGCCCTATGACCAGAATATTATATGGAAGTAATGGGGACACAGACATTCAAGTAGAGATTGGGACATCTCTACTGTGGCATTTTGGCCCAAAGTCATTTTGAGTAGAAGGATAGTTGGGTTTCCTGTAACATGAAAGCCAAGGGCACTCTTGTTACTCATGTGGTGTTTTTGAAAAAAAGCTCAATTAAATTGTTTTTAGAAAACAGAGTTGGCTTAGTCACTGGCTTAGACTTTCACCTAAAATCATAGCCCAGGAATCTGATGGTTGTTGAATGGCCCGAAGGGTTGCAAACTGGAAATGTGGCTGAATACAAGGTACAGAAAGAAGGCAAATGTGGTGCTTTTCTGATGAAAGACCTTGGTTGCTAGGAAGAGAGTATTCAAGTGTTTGCTTACGTTTTGCTGGGGTTTTAACAGTGTGGAATAAACAGATAGCATTGTTTAAAAGGCACGGTGTTTTCTTAAACAGGGAAACTATAATCTAATGAAGAAATCGCAGTAATCGCATTTCCGTAAAAACTGAGAATTATGGTATCTCTGTAATTTAACTGCTGTATTCTCAAACATTCAGACATAAATTTGCTGGCTAATACATTTTTATATATTTTGGTATTTAGAGATTTTTGAAATCAACTTGCTGTTGAAAAACAAAATTCTGATGCCTCTCCTGAACAGGGTCACTTGGGTGATTTGCAGCAGCCATAGCAAAATGACATGCTTTTTGGTAGTTGGGAATGGTTATTCCTGTGCAGCTGCCAGGAGATCCACGGATATGGAAAACACTTTTTCACTGGTGTGCTGTTCCAGCATGGTCTGGTGGAGCTGTTGGCGAGTTCTTGCCCAGAACAGTTGCTGACACTTTTCTAGGGAGCCACGTTAAGCAATTGCCTGGATGCCAGTTTCTGCTCCTCCATGTGCCTGCACAGACTGGTTTTGGAAGAAGGTCTTGCCCTGCTCTTGACACGTTTTGCACACTTCCTAGATTTCTTGTGATTCACATCAGCATGATAAAAAAAACCAAACAACCAAACCTTTCCTGGGTTCTGCTTGCTGCCACAGATGTAGGAGTGCTGTGTGAGATAATAAACGGTTTGTAAGATCCCTGACACTTCCTCATTTAGGAGTTACAGAAATCTCCTTGGGGACACACTTGGGGCGCCTCTTTTTTGGCTGTTTTGTCCTGCAAGGAAATAAGATATAAATTACTTCAAACATGACACTGTCTTCTACAGCTTTTGTGCAGACAGAGGTGTTACTATAATTGGGAGAATTTATCTGTCTAAGAACGGAAAGATTAAATAGGCATTTAGTAGGCATTTAAGCTTTTTGAGGCCCTGCATGCCCCTGGTGTGTGTACACAAAGCTGGGCTCAGGGAAGGCAGCAAACATCCTGCGGCCTCCAGAGACACCTACACATTTGTGGTTCTGCACTTGCACTGGTCTCTCTTTGAAATGCTACTGGTGCTGTTGTCGCTGCCCAGCTTTAGTCAGTTACATAGGGTGAGGGGGAGTAGAGGATAGATAATATTTATAGTCATTGGTAATCAAAGGGAAAGAGGAAACAAAAGAAAAGGCCAGTAATGCAAGATGGTCATTGAGTGCCAAATACAATTTGTCAAAGGTGTTCCTTCTAAATTCAATGGAGGTAGCATTTTACCAGATCAATATCATCTCAGTGACTCCACGACTGTCTTGGTAGTTTTTGGCTAACAAATATGAGGAATTGTGGTACGCCCTGTGCTTAAATAGGGAGACCAGAGAACTTGGTGAATCGGTAACCCTTGACTCTGGTCAGAAATCCCTGTAAAACTGGGATTGGCGATGTCCAAGGGTTGGAGCTGATACAAATCACACGCATGGCCTGATGAGCTATAAAACCAGCCTCGTACATCAGTCACAGCCAGATATGCAAAGCTCAACGGCAAGCTGAGCTCAGTAGTAAATACTCTAGCTCAAGGAGCATGTGCCCTGGTTCTTGGCCGTGTTAATGAGAAAACATCTCTTGACTTCATTTGGAGTTTGAGCTGCCTGGTAGAGGAAGTGTATTAAGCATTTGGCCCAGCTGTTGCCCATCTTTATCTGGGTATCTTACCCAGCCTGATTCATTTAGTTACCAATATAATATGTTCTTGCTGCAACGTAACACTAGAATACATTGGTACTCGGTGTTACCGTGGTGCAGCTCGAAGTCAAATACTGTGTTTTATTTTGAAATGCAAGGCGGGAATAGAGAAAGCAGGTGTCATACAACAGAGGGGCAACCTCGTAACAGGAAATGGCCTTTCAATTAAATTTGCAGAGAGGGAGTGATATTCTAAGTATTTTCTTTATCAAAGCATCACAGTAGCCTGTTGACAGAAGCAAGCGGCTCATTGTTGCTTAACTGGCTTTCATTAGTCCTCCCTGTGCCACAGGAGCCGATGACTCTGTTACCACACCTTTTTATCTGTGGAGACGAAGGCCTCGTAAACTAAGCAAACCCTAAAAACTTGCCCCAGGTCCAAAAAAACAGCCTTTGGACCAGAATCCAGGCACCCTGATTCACAGCCAGCACAACTTACACCTGAGACCAGACTAAACCTGCATCTCTGGTGTTTCCTAGAAGGGAGGAGTCATCTATATGCATGATACAAACGTATGCACCAGGAGTCATCCATATGCATGCGTACAAACCTATGCACCTGGCACCCTCGCACCATGCTGAAGACAGCTCTGCAGTAGGATGGTGCATCACGGCTGCATTTTTTTGTCAGAAGAATATGCAAATTTTTGCTGCAACAACCGTGTATAACCTGACAATTATCCTCTCCAGTCTCCTGGGTTAACTGTATCTGTAATTGCATTTAGAATCCACAAATGATTACATAATAGGTACAAGATACCTGATAATATAACAGGCCTTTTCTATTTATTTTTTTTTTAAAAGCTGTATTAATGTAATTTCCTAGGTGTCATGTCTTTTTTAGCGTCAGTCCGTTGTGAATCACGCAAACACAGCAGAGGAAGGGCAGAACCTACCGCAGCCTGTGAGCAGCAAGAAATTTTAGCCGGATGACTGCGTAAGGGGCTTGCAAGACCGCCAGTAATTTTTTATATTCAGAGTTAAATAGAGCAATAAGATGGAATTTAAGCTTTAGTGCTATGGATTGCGGCTCTTCAGTCAATCAAATTATAGTTCAATCAGTTCATTTTAATCACTTCTCTGGAGAGAAGTAAACCCCTGTGTTGAAGAATATGCAGCAATTTTATTGATGGAAAGTTTAATTGTTTCATTTTTCCTTACCGTCTGTAACACACTAGACTTTTAATCAGTGGGAACTGAAGTTATAATGAAGTAAAGTCCACTTTCCACAGTTCACAACTAGCTGAAAATAATTGGGTTGAGACTCCCATCCAGACAGTGTAATGCCTCTGGCATTTTCCTGAAAACTACACTTAATTGCTTTGCTGATGTTGTTAAGTGGTCCTGAGGGGGATGAAGTAGTAAAGCTGCCCACATATGCAGGGAAACAATACACAAAAAATGTCTTACAAGGTCCTTAAAGGAGGACCATCTAGTGACTGGAAGACAATATATGGCTTTTTTTTTTTTTTTTTCTATACCAGAGAGAACACACAGGAGAGGCTGATAAAATAAACTGTGGAAAGTCTATAAACACTTAACAGTATTTTTATTTAAGGGCAGAAAGATTGGGACCAGAAGTACAGAAAACGTCAAGGCAGCCCTCTTACAATCAAACCTGCTAGCCCACCTCACTTGGCACGTTTGTGCTGAACGCCAGTTCACGTGCTGCCTGTCTTCAGCACCTTGGGCTGAGGAACAGATGTACTCTTGTCCCCAGGGAGGGAGGACAGCTTGCTCTCTCTGCTCTGAAGTGACAGGATGGGAGCCAGCTGTGAGCTGAAAGCCTCATCCAGGCATCAGTGGGACCAGCGAGTGTCCCCCATTAGGCTCGAAACGTAGCCAGAGAAGAAAGAACACTTTGGAATGTCTCCTGATTTAGTGCATTCCTGGGAAACCCTCCTGAGTTGAATGGTGTTTGTTTAACAGGATGAACTAACTGCTAAACTGAAGGATATTCTGATGCAGAAATACTTTAGTTATTTAAGACACAAAAATAGTTATTTAGGATAGATGAAGTAAGGTAGTGCCCGTGAGCTTGAATTCAGAGTTGGAGCTGGTGCTGTTCTGTGGCAGCAAGGACAACAGGGCTAATTCAGCTTTAAGCAAGTGTTTTGGGTTTTTTCCTTGTTTATTTACATAGGCAGGCACAGTAAAGTCTCTCTCAACAGCCTGACCATCCTCTGCTGCTAGCTGGGTAAACTTCAGTGTGGCCTTTGCTTATTTTGTTCTTGCTTTCATAGGCTCTGGGCTGAACAACTATGCCCTGATGACTTTCTTGAAAGGAACATAAGGAAAATCTAGGCCCAAATTCTAAAGGTGAAATCTTAAAAGTTCCCTTAGCCCTACATCTGATCCTGTGGGCCCCTGAAGAGCCTCCGGGTTGGTACCAGTAGTTCTGGGCAGCAGAGCTCTCTCTGCCAGCACCTGAAATCATGCTTTTTCCACTGAAAGCTGCTGAAGTCTAGATGGGACTTGAGTACCTTGGCAGGTGGCCCCACATTAGCCTGACTGATCCCCGCAATATTAATGATCTTAAACACCTATTTCTCCTATGACAAAGCAGTAACCTCCTGAGCGCCGGCACCGCCAACCGTATGCCAAGGAAATCAAGCTGTCAGCTTTGAGAACAGCGCTGGGAGTGGCCCATCGTGTCTCATTTACTCTGCTTGCCTGCCTCTGGGAGAACAGCTCAGCAGCAGCAGTGGTTGTGCTCCGCTCTTCCTGGGGTGCCTGTGGGAGGTGAGTAAGGTGGTACGGGATGGTTCTAGGGGACGCAGGAAATGAGGACTATGTTGTGACAACTGACGGGAGACTCCACTTGGGTTTTGTACTCTTCCTGCTGCTGAAGGACTACAGGAACCAGGGCAGATCTTCGCTGCAGAGCAAAAGCCAAGCTGATGTGGAATTTACCACTGTGTTGTCTGGCTGTTTGCAAGGACAGTTTTTGCTGGTTTAGAGGGTACTCTCCTCTGACCCTTCTTTTGGACATGAGGTTGCAATCCCAGAAGGAGTGCTTCCTGGAGCCGTAATGCCATCCTGTGCAGCACCGCTGGCCAGCGGGCCCTCACTTCTCAACAGAGCTGCTTGCTGGGTCTCACAGGCTTTACAGTCTTACCCTGGGTCTGAATGGAAATAAGAGGGAGTGAATGATTTGCCCCACATTCTGCTTTGACATCCTGTGTGGTTACAACGTGCTACGGCCTCCAGCAGAAACCCAAAATACCTGTTCTTGTACAGGCACAAATCTGACTGTTCCCTTGATGAACTGTTCATGTGGAAAGATACAGTTTGCGTGGTTGTCATCAAAGCCAGTGTATGTGTTCATTTGTGGAAGCATCTCAGACACCATATGTCAGTAATACGCCTTTGATATGTTGGTGTCTGAATCGGGTTTTTAACAGCTGAGTGGCATGTGTTTAAATGTAGACATCTGTTCTATGTTTGCACTGTCTGGATTCTTTATTTATGTATTTTCTCTTGACTAGAATTTGATTCAAACCCAGGAAAAGTGTGGGATTCATCCTATTTTTAAAGCAATGCAGTTTTCGTAGTATTTCAGTATGTGGCCGATGTGTAGCTTTTCATAAATGAGAAGAGTATTTAAAAGAGACTTTTTCCCCTTTTGGTAGCTAGAGCAAACTCAGTTTCCAGGCAAAATAAAAGTTTTATTTGACTAGAAGTTTATTAAATGAAAGGATCATTATTTTCGTGTTGGGCAGGTTCTGTAACGTATGGATTTATTGAAAGGCAATGCACTTAAGAATAGTGTGTGAAACTACGATGACTGGAAGGTAGTTTTATGTAGCAGCTTTTCTGATGTAGTTAAAGAGCTTGCAGTGTAATAAATGACTTAATAAAGGAATGAAATAATACACTATGTTTGTTTGTTAGGCATTTTATTATACGTGGGTGAAACTGAAACCCAGTGTCGACAAAGGGATACAAAAGCAGTTATTGCAACTCACCAGTCAAATGAGCCACTGCAGTACCATTCAGGATGCTACAGCCAGCCGAAAAGGCACAGGTTGGTCACAAGTAATGAACAATATTTTACTACGAACCAACTGGGAATACCTGGAGAGTCTAGAGATGAGTACCTAGTGCTAAAGTAGCGGAGGGGCTTAAGAAACATTGCAAAGTGAGCCACCGTGTTGGACTCAGCAGCTTGGTGGCAGGAAGAGGCTCCGGAAAGAAGCTGCCCCAGCGGCACGTTGCCCACCAGCAGTTACAGTACTGCTTCAGCAGATGCTTGAGCTAAGCAGATGGTCTTGCTCTCACGAGTGTCCCCCGACTGCTGGGATAAGAGCTCACCCATTTCAGCAGTGAATAACAAATGTCAGCTCTTGGTGGGCTTACCACAGTCTGGGCTTTGGATCCTGTTTGTATGGCTTGGCTCAGGTGCTAAAAAAAAACCCCAAACCAAAATATAAGCCACCACATATAAGAAAATTGCACCTGTATAAATCCCAAAGCTTCTTATCGTTGTCACAGACTCATAGCATTTCATAGCCGCTGCTTAAAACAAACCAACTCATGAAAAGCTGAGTGCTGTTGGAGCCACCAGCTGGTTGGTGAAAAGTGACCAAAGTAGCCCAAAGTGCACCCACCGCAGTGGCAAAGTCGATGCCGGGGCAGGGGGAGGCCACAGGCCGAGGTGACTCGGAATCAGTGCCATCTTGTGGCACTTCATGATATTAAAAAACCCCTGAGCTACGATAACTGCAATGTCCTCAGAATCGACCACAGGTCAAATAAAAATTGCACGTGGTAAATGCGATAAACCACAGTAAAGAGATGTAAATTTGGCAGTAGGTTCTGCAGTTGTGCATGGAGCAGCTCACAGCAACTGAATGATTAATGAGGCAAATGCCAACCAATTATGGATCGCTGAAGGTGCACAGCGAGTTGCATGTAATTATAAATCCTGAGAACAGATGGAAAATTTTGCAACATCCAAAGCCTGCTCCTTATTAGCTGTGCCGCGCTCTGTGGCGGCGAGGCCCTGGCCGCCGTGCTGGGCCGGGGCTGAGCCATCCTGCGCCCCGGGAACTGCGGGGCCCTGCTGGCGGCTCTTGCAGCAGTGGTGCACCTGACTTTAGGGTGCTGCTAGCTGCAGACACCTGCGAGTCGAGACAGATTTGTGTTTGAAACCAACCGACCAACTGTTCCCTGCCCTCGCAGCCCCCAGCCGCCCACCCACAATGAAGCCCTGCAAGAGCAGCACACGCTTTGCTCTTCGGCCTCTTCTGCATCGCTTGCGAAGCACCAAATGCTTGGGGTGACTGATGCAGCAGCCTCAGCCTGGGCCCACAGAGGCACCTGCTACTACTGACTCAAGTTGAAACAAACAACTCCTAACACCCTACCCTCCTCGCCCCACTCACCCAAATAGATGGAAAGCACCTAGAGCCTTCATGGTGTCATTTTATATATACATATAAGCGCCATATAAAATAAGTAAATATGAACTATAACATGATGCACATACAGTATTTACCTACTAAAACAGAATATATGTAATATAAACATAAAACACATACTAGATAAAATAGTCTTGTAAGTCATATATGAGTGTGTATATGAAAAGTAAATTTATTGAATCATATAATCAATTGTTTTGGTTGGAAGAGACCTTTAAGATCATCAAGTCCAACTGTTAACCCAGCACTGCCGAGTCATAAAATACGCATATAAATTTATAGCATATAAAAATACAGATTCTATAAATACAAATAATACAATTGTAGTAAATATATGTTATATACTAACATACTTTTGTGTTAGTGTATATCTGCATATATTAAAAAAATAAATGCATTTTCCTAGTAATTACTGCAGCACTATCAGAAGAGGACACATACAGTGCCTAGCAGTGTAACATTGATTGCATAAAAAGGAAGGAAATAATAGCAACCTGGATGAGATTTGAGAGAGCTCTGTGAGCCACGTCCCTACTCAGCCAGCCGGCTTGCTGGGTCACGGGGGAGACAGTACATCTTCACTGCTCCAAGGACGCTGCAGGAAGGCAGCCAGACCCCTTGTGTGCTTGTAGGTAACACAACGGCTCGGTAACACCTTTAATTCTTCCTTGTCTCATTACCTGCTTTGAGGCTGTTCAAGCAACCCAGACATTGCCCACAAAGGTTTTTTTGGGAACGGTTACGGCATGGTAACAAGTTTGTAGTCTTATTTCTGCTTTCTACTGTCTCTGCTGCTGTGAAGTATTCAGCGATCTTTTTTTATTTCAGTGATCCATAAATTCTTGTAGTTTGTAATTCTTGGATTAAAACCAGATTTATTTGTTTGTTTGGTCTTTTGAAGGAAAACTCAATGTTGTTTTTAATCAAACCTGCTGAAAAGGAAGTGTCTTTTGGACTACACACATTCTATTCAAGGACTGGAGCCTTGATGTTCATCTAGTATAATTTTAGTATCTAAATAGCAGGCCTTTCTCAGAGATTACTGCTTTGCTGGCAAGTAGTTTGGTACAATTGCCAAGTACAGCTGATGGTTTGCTTTAGGTTTATTGCAGGGCACTGAATTATGTTACATTCTCATTTTTGAAGATAACACAAATGCTGTGATTTCAAAGAGCCAAAAATTTAGTACATACCAGGAGTCCGTTAATAGGAAATTAGAAACTGATTTTTCGATGTTAATTTGATCACAATTAAAGAGGAATAAAAAAAAAGTGTAAGATACTGCATTGTCCAGTATGGTTTGTTACACGTATGACTACTAGGTTTGCTCCAACTTGAGCAAGCCAAGTCTTAAGTTTTATTTTCCCAACTAAGCAAACTGTGATTTTTTCTTTTATTAGGGTAAACTGCATTATTAAATACAAAGTAACCTTACAAATAGTTTGAAACCAATATTAAAATTACAACATAATTGATTGCAATTACTTATTTTCCTAAGAAGGATGAAAGTAAATAAAATTTCTTTCAAGTGTCTCTAATTTCCAATACTTTATATAGACTTTGTCTGTTTGCTGAACGCTCACTGTAAATTTATAACTTGCATAATTATTTCCTCTATTGCGCTGGAAATGAAATTTGCTTTTTTTGACTAAGATTTATTTTTTTTCCTCACACTCAATTTATGTTCCAGTAGCAAGTTTTGAGTTTTCTTTTTGAATGGGCTTGATTTTTTTCTATTTTCGCATATAAAAACGCCGATATCAACCTGGATTCCCACTGCCTTTCTCTAGCGGAGGTACGTTTTAGCATTATTTTGTTGCTCGTTAGAGGGCCTGTTGTAGCTGCTGGGTGACTGGGAAGGGGCCTTCTTTTTATGTAGCCGTAAAATACCCACAGCGTCTTTCCTCACAAAACTGGAGGATTATGTACCCTACAACAGTCTTGGAAGGGATGGAAGCAGAAAATACTGCAGCTGCAATCTAGAGGCAAAATTTGAATCCAGTTTGAGATTTGACTATTAGAGATAGATAGCCACACAAAGTGTTCTCAGCACTGCCTTTTCCTTTTCAGAAACACCATGTAGATGATAGCTCACATTTCAAGAAGTTCAAGGGTTTTTTTATTTTAGAGTTTGGGCTCTAGCTTTTGGAGAGACCTTGGTTTTGTAGTATCTCAAATTCTAAGGCAATCAAAAATAACACTCTGGCTTAACTCTCCTAATGTAACATTTTTTCCTATTTCTTCACCTTACAAAGCCAGTCACAAACAGTCCTGGTTTGCCTATAGGATTCATTACTGCGTTACAGCTCCTTATGCTAGATTGTTTTCAAGTTTTAGCTCTTGGGGAGATTGCATCTTTACTTTGTAATAATTGTACCGTTGGAAAAAATCATCTAGAAAGATGCCTGGAAAACAATAAAGCCACTGGGGGCATTCTTTTCTTCTTCAAGTATCTATCACTCCACAGTAGAAGAATCAGAGGGGTATGTTAAGCTTGCTCCATCCTCTGTCAATCATTTCTTTGATTATTACATTATCAAGTTGCTTGCACTGTGAGAGATTAAACAGTTAGGTAAGTGCAAAGCATAGAGTTACCAAGCACTTTGAATATGTCAGACATCAAACTAGTTTTTGAAGTGCAGAACTACTGAGCTTTCACTTTGTCACACAAGCAGATGTTGCCAGAGGCAAGGAGTAAAGAAGTGATGCATTTTTTTTTCACTTGGCTGCTGAACCTTGCACTACCAGAAGAACCACACAGTGTGCAGCTACTGGTTAGATGCCTTTCAAACCTGCCTTCCACCTAAAGGCTATCAGATGTGCCGCTCAAGTGAAGGGACAAATTTTCCCATTGTGCATCTCTGTAACTTGAGGATGTACTGCTCACTGCACTGAGTTGGGCTGCTTTAGCTCAGGAGAAAGCTTTATTAATTTAGGAGTCTGGCAATATTATTCTTCCCATTTGCTCTACTTTAAAGAGAGGTCTGCCCAGTACGGGAACAAGCTATTAATGAGTAGAGGTGAAACATCCCATCTAGGGAGGAATACTTCTTCCTGGATAGTTACTCAAAATCGCGGTGCAGGTTAATTTAACTTGAAAGATCCAGCCAGAACTATTTGCCATATGTATTACTTTTTGATAACTGTAGCCTACCATATGTACATTCTGGCTACTTTAATATCAGTGAGCATTTGTCCACAGAAAGTCCGGTGACTTTCCTAACCCGTTATTTATTGTCATGGTTTACTGAAGTGTAACTCACAATTGGTTTTTAAATAAACCTCTCTGTATAGCAAATGTGATATTCCTGCATCTAAGCAGCAGGGTTAGCTGAAAACTGAACAAGACCAAAATTTCACATTTCAGTGACTCGTAAATAGCTTTGAGCTTGACAGTAACGCCACAACAAGAAGTAAAATAGGGCTGACAACATACGGCTGAAAAGTAAGGTAGCAGTGGTTCTACAACATAATAATGAAACAGTTGAGACTGCAAATCAAAAGCAATTAGTAAACAAGTGCTGGTAATGAAGAATTATTTATGGTGCGAAATGTCTCTATAGAAGAAGGATGGTGCTGTGTTTATGATTAATATTTAAGGCATGAAGGCATTGGATTTAAGGCTTTGTCTCCCACACTTCATCCTGGCTTCTAGAGGGTCAGTTGAGCCTAGGGTCTCAAATGTTTTGAGGTATTCTGATGTCTTAGAGGATTTGGCCTAAGTCTCCTGGAGTTCAGCCTGGAAATTGGGGATTCTAAAGTGCCTCTTTCTCATCGGGGGGGTATGGTGAAGCAGAAGGTGCTGAGGACTAGGCATGGTTTATCAAATGGTTTTGCTATGGATCTTTTCAAGGGGATGAAAGTCTGAGGGATTTTCCTTACAAATTTCATCACATCAAAGGGTTAATTAATGTTTATGCCTAAGGTGAAAAGTGCATGACCATGACTTCCATTTTTTATTGCACTAAACTGCTGAGACCTGTAAAAGAACTCCAAAATACCTCAGAAATTTCCATTTCTGATTAGAACAAGGTGAAGTTCTCTTCAAGGAGAAAATCCTCTGATGTGATCCATTTTTCTCCTGTAGTTAAAAATTCTTGAGCTGATTCAGCATCTGGGCTGATGAGTTGGCCCTCAAAGCACTCGCCGCCTTTGCTCTTGAGGAGGCTGGAGGGGCAGCACAACGGAAAGTTTCTCTCCTCGCCAGAGGACACTCACGCAGGCCGGTGCTTGCCAGGGCAACGTCTCCTGAATCCCTCGCTTGGCTCAGTGCACTGCACCTACTACTCCCCATAAAAGATTTATTCTCTTAAATTTCCTATTTATCACTTTGCATAACAAGCTTTCTTTACTAAGATAATACTATAGTCAAACAAATGTAAAGATAAAGAGCAAAATAACTGAAAAGGGCTTTTTTACTCAGTGTGGTGAAAGGGGATATTAATACAAAAGATTGCTTTTTTTAGTGTACCTATTATAGTCATGCCCACTCTTTGCTGAATGCATACCTAGGAGACTCTGTGTGTGTGCAATAAAACCTTTAGTTTATTAAGCATTTTTTTTCTATTCTGCTATGTCAGTCTAAATTCACTTTGAAGGCAGGAATGATGGAATTGTTCAATATATTGTGTGCGGGAGGTTATGACCTCTGCAATCAGCCCCTGAAACACCACTGTCTTTTTACTTCTGGGGCAGCTGAAATGAATTATAAGGTAGCCTCATAAAACCGTAACACCTTAGTAAAGCCGAGGCCTCTGAATATGCAGTATTGAGCATTTTTGTATTAGTCTCATTTCCAAAATATTTACAATCTGTGTACGATTTCAAAAATTAAAATGGAACATACTGTTTTTACTGACTATCTTGTTTCTAAACAAGCTCTCAATCCTACAGCAGCTCAAATGGGTAAATGGCCTTGTGCTTGTAAAAAAAAAGGTGCCACTGATTTCTCCATCCATTTGTGTACATGTTTTGCAGGAGACATCTTTGGAGTTGCAATGATATCAGCTAGCAGGAAGACACAAGTACATCTGCATGAGTGATGGACCATGCCATGGAGGATGTGCCTCTACACCAAGGCACACTCCTAACCTGAGAGGGTGAAATGCTTTTGGTTTGAAAGGGAGACAATGAAAATATGAGACAAAAGTAACATCCTAAATAACTTCCTCTGCACATGAAGGGAGTCTGCTTGGAGGAAGACCGACCCAAACAAATTGGAACGCCTAGTGTAAAGCCATCATCGCTCCCTTGCATTTCACACTAACTAAACCTTATCTCTTCATTCCTTATTATATACATAACCAAAATTCTATCAACCACCACAACAACGATCTTTTCCTTTTGTCAGCTCTCTACAGCAGCAGCTCTGCTTCCTGTCTTTGCTGTTGCAAATCGCGCAGCTCCAAACAATCGATTTCTCTTCCACACACAACGAAGGCCTGTACAGCATCAAGAGAGTCCATAAAGTAGTAACTAACAAACAGAAAATCAAGTTGCCAAAGCTTATCATTGGTGGCCTTTATTCTGTAAAGCACTTCAACACCAGAAGTTTAATAAAGCTGCCCATGGGTGCCCATGGGTGAACGTGGTTCACCAGACCCCTGCGTTAACACCACAGGTCTAACTTGCTTACGGAACTTGAAAACCTTCCCAGCGGGATCCTTTGAAGAGATGTAACTTACATAACATTTTAAAAAATAAATACTTATTTATTTGTGCCTTGAAGGTACACAGCCTTGAGGAAAATGTGTTAACATGGTGAAAGGCCTAAAAGCCCAAGCTTAACCTCTGCGTGCTCAGGGAAGCAAGTGCCGTCACTGAGTTGGGAAAAGCCAGGCTCTCCCACTCGCAAAAATGTTCTCTTTGTTCTCTACATGAATCAGTTTGTATCTGCTGATAACCTACTTCTTTCCGAGGGTTTCAGGTTTAGTATTCCCTTTGATGCTAGACTCACTGCTGGGAACAGTAAACCACTCTGACTTTGATGGAGCTACAATTATTCCCTATAGTCAGCTATTCTATTGTTTCCTCTAAGAGTCTTATTTATGTCACCATTTCATTTTGGGTAGGTCTCCCCTTCATCCTTTCTGATTTAAAACATGCCAGTCACAAAAGTTACAAATCAGATAGATAGCCCAGGAGGCATGAAATATTTTAATATAAAATATACATACATTCCTCCTTCTCTGTAACATATGTGACTAAAATGATAGCAACAACCACGACAACGCTCTGCTTCCTCTGGCAGCAGCTCTGCCTCCTGTCTGTGCTGTTACTAGCAGGGTAACAACAGTGGCAGGTTCCATCAGTCATGAGGGCACAGAAACCACCTGGCCCGGGGCCGAGAGGTGTCTTGGTCTGAACCGCATGTTGGTGCCAAACCCTTCTGAAGATTTCAGCCTGTCTGGAACATTTAAGAGTTACATCAGGCAGCTCGATCCAGTAATGGTAACCTAAGCTACAAGCAGCAGGGAGGTATTTGTGCTGTGCTTTGCTTAGAGGAGCGTTCAGAACCTGTGACACTGTCTCACACCGACTGATTAAGATACAGGTACTGTGATGCTGTCAGACAAGAAGAAAGAGGGCTCACAGTGCTATTGTTGCTCAGGGATATCCAGCAGAGCAGCAACCAGAGACCAGTGCAGAGCAACATCGTGCTCTAACACCTTTTCTGAGAATTACAGCCTCGTCAACCCTAAAGTGATTAGGAACACACCATTTTTTTTTAACATAGCCCATCCCTCCACACAGACTCCAAGGACTGTACATCATAGGTGATTGAATCATTATGACTGGGGAGGGGACTGTGATAGAAAGAGACGAGGGAGATGCGAGAAGGACAAAATATGAACTCTATAATGAGTTTTATCAGGGAACCATTAGAAAGGCTGCTGCTGCAGCAGCAATCAAGACCAGGACCTAATGGGGCGAGAAACAGAGGTACCTAGTTATGCTTCAGATATAGACTAATCTTCACTTTCTTCATGTCCATTTCTTGCCATCTTTAAAAAGCACACATGCAAAGTTCTCCACTGAGCACAATTTTCTGTAGCTCACGCTACACAATTAGTGCGAATGGTGAAAAGGATTGCTGTGCCAGGTGGAAAGAGTTGCCAGGCAGCCTACCACTTGGGGCCGGAATTCTAGTTTTACTTGCTTTAATTCTTAGGGCATTCCCCAGTATAAGATGCAGGGTTTCCCTATGTGCTTTTCCATCCCATCTTTGCAAATAATGAAACATTCACTTCACTTCTCTTTGAGGGTGATGCTGAAGCCCTCAGACAGAGCAACGTATGTCTACCCAGAGTCTCCAGACTTTGGGAAGATCTTCAGCTCAGACCTACATTTTTGGCCTTCTGGAGTTCTCTCTCCTCCCTCCAGCCTATACAGGCAGGAAGGCAAGAAGGAAAAAAAAAGTCTCCTTTGTCTGCCAAGCAAGGTGTGTTTCTGTCACCTCTGCGGTGCCAGAAATGTCCTCATCTGCCAGGAAGCAGAGGCCAGAGGAAACTGGAAAGATTCTGCTCTTCCTTCCACCGGAGAGGAGACAGTTGGTCTTCCAGGAGCCTCTATTCTGTATCACAACTGGGCTGTTTTCATCTCTGCTTTCTTAATAAATATTTAGTGGGCAATTCACATTTCCCTCCTGCTCTAAGAGAGCTGATTATTGCTGGGGTCAGGTGGTTACACGAGCTAATTAATATTCACAGACAGCAGTAGGAAACAAGTACAACCCCCCTTTCCGCAGCTTTAATTACAATATCAGTGCTATCAAATTCCATGTGGATACACCTCCCACATCAACTCCAAACAACTTCAGATGTGTATATTAACAGAATCCGCAACATCTTTAACTCATGATCTGCTGTCATTACAATATAATTACTCTAATGCATCTTTACTGTGCAAGACCCGCCAAAGCTAACAACCGTTGAGTATACCATGTAATTATAGAATAGAGATGTTAATGTAAGCTTTCAGCTTGCAGTGACTTGCAGTGTTTCTTTCAGTCCCATTATTCAACATTTGTGGGCAACCCGACTCTTATCGGCTCCCCTCCTTCTCTGTATTTACTTCATGAAACCTTTATGTTATCCTAGCACTGAGAAGCCCCAGGTGGCTCTGAAATCCCAGTGGGAATACAGCATAAGAGTCAATAAAGTGGCAATAAATTGTCTCATCTTGGTTAACACTGTGAGTCTAGAAGATGAATAGAGGAAGGTGAGTCAGGGAGGAGCAACTGTAGTTTGCACCTTGCTGAGATATGGGTGAGGATCTGCACCCTGTGTAGGCATGGTAAAAGAGGTTAGGAGAGAGTCGACAGAAAATGCAGTATTGGCCAATTGCGCTAGCGAATACAGCTTGAGTAAGTGCTGACGGAGGTCAGACAAACAAAAGTCAGCTAGTTAGGGAGAATGGGCTAAGCTTCAAAGGGTCTTTGTGGCAGAGAGAGATGTTTGTATTGAGGTAAAGGAGGAGCCAGTGGAATAACTTATCAAATGAGAAGTCATGAAAGTTATTTTAGCCTCTCATTTCTACCACGGTAGAAAGTGAGGAACAAAGTACACATTTTTAAAGAGATGAGATGAATTTTCAAAAATATGTAATGCTTTTCAAACGAGAGTTAGCTGCAGACATAACTGATGTTGCACTAGGCAATGTAATCCTGTGTCTCTGCAGAGCTTTACACAACCCTCTCAGTATACCAATTTCATCAGTCCTGTTACTTTTCTTAAACGGTAATAATTTAAAACCGTATGCTAGCATCTATATTTGACACATTTGGCTTTTCATGTGATAAGTCACTATGATTAAGACATGCATTATCAAGACTTGAAGGAGAGTTAAATAGGAATGGCATTGCATTGTCACCTAGCCAAGCTGTAATTGGTGTTTAACTGTAGCTCTGCAAGCAAACACAGAAATACAAACAACAAAGAAATCTCTGGTTTGATTGAAAGCAACTAAGAGAGGAAAACCCAAGACAGATAATATACGAAGTTTTGGGGAAGAATCATTCCTTCCCGGAAATGCAAAGGCGCTTCTTGAATCTGTGAGAGGTAAAGTGCGGGAAAATTGCAGCTGTTTCTTGAAGCAGTACTTCATCTCTGCTAAGTCATCTTTTGAATGGAAATGGAAATTAAAAGCTGCCAGGCTGATTTTTAACTCTGTCTATCACCTGCCAAATTTATACTGTATATGTGTGCTGATGTTCTGTAATATCCCAGTTAACTCTGTTGTTTGCATATTAACTCAGACAAGGATCACAAACATTTTGTGAAAGATAGAACCATCACTTTCAACAATATAAACTACTCTCTTCCTCAACATCTCCCTCTGTTCTTGGAGAAGACTGAAAAAAATCCCTGAAGAACTACTTTAGAATGAGGTTTTTCAGCATCAACTGACTAGGACGTGAAGGAAGCGGTTCCTGAGCCAAAGTACTTCCACAACAGTCACTTTGCATCTAAACCTTAGCGAGTTTACCTTTAGGGGTAGCTCCCAGACTGATCCCAGCCACGGAGAGATGGCAATAATGCAATTTCAAGTTAGCTATAATCCAGCACATAATTCTGAGTGTTTGAATCCAGGATTTAGCTTTCTGCTAGGGGTACACATGGAAGAACAAGGGCAATATGTATTGCCTATACATGCAGTACATACAGTTCACGTACGGAACTAGACAGAGATTTTGAGAAAGGACAGGATTTGTGGTTTCACAGGGTGTCGTCTATAGTCACACAGAAGACTCCCTGGTTCTAGAAAGTTCAGGACATTCCAGAACGGAAAAGGAAAATATTGTTCTGCTTTAATATCATACTGGCACTGTCAGATGATTCATAGGCTCTGGAGAGCACAGACATTACCAGCTCAGCACATCTATATACCCATCACCATTTGTCATATGTGAGTACTTCCCACAGCCCTAAAAAGGGATTTGTTTTGTGTATTGTTTGCAGGAAATGTAACAAACTCCATACTGAACAGCAAAATAAAACCAGCACTTGATTGTTTTATTGAACGTTTGCCTATTTACTTGGGAAAACTTCACTTTAGGATTATTTTTTATGCTGTCTAATAAAAGGACCCCCACAGCTGTCGTCTTTGTGGGGAAAAGCTGTCAACATCCAGTATCATTTTCTGCATACTGAGTGAAGTACTTGAAAGTCCCAGTTCCATTTTAATATGTGAGATGCTCTCCCATTTGTATGCAGCTGGAGAGAGTAGTTTTATCCTCATTAAAAAAAAAAAAAACACAACAAAAAAAAAAACCAAAAAAGAAAAAAGATGGATTGCTTTCTTTTAACAAATACTGTCTCAACCTTTCCCTTTTTCTCTCTCTTTCCTCTAGCATACACCTTTCCTCTCTTGTTAGGCACCAGTGTGTTCAAATTACTGCATAGTGTTGACATCTCACTTGTTATTCATAAAACGATGCCAGCACCACTTCTTTTTTGATGTCCTTGTGCATGATCTACTGGAATAATTCCCAGATTAACTGTTTATTAATATAAATTTTGCAAAACAGTTGGTGGGGAAATTTCATTGCGTTGCCTTGAATGAGCCCTACACTATTCTTTTTTGAATTTTCTGATTCTGGGAATAGACAGGTTCTGATCCTAGCCAAAATTTTCTCCAATCCTGATCCAGCAAACATTTTGCCACATAACAGTAGTCCTCCTACAGCCAGAGGGCCAATGTTGGGCATTCAATACTTGGTACTCTTTCCTAGGTGAGTGCCAAATTCATTTGCGTTCTCAGGTACTGCAGAGCAAGATGTGCTTTAGGACAACAATCCGGAGCAAATGGTCCTACAAATGGTCTGCAAAATCATCATTCTTGACATTCACAGTGCCCAGTGCTGGGGGTTTAACCTCTGTTGGCAACTAAACCCCATACAGCCGGGCTTATCCCAGCTGATTGTGAAGGTTAACCCTATCCTAGCCAAAACCAGGCCACAGTGCAAAAGAACGAGTCACTATTGAGCAAGCTTTCCTAGGGCACTAGACTTCCACCTCCACAAGCCAGGGCTGAGGCAATAGTTAAGGCATCCAAATTCTTTGCTGTGAAGAGAGGAATCAAAGCTGCAGGACCCCCGACTTAGGTCAGAGGCCTCAGAAATTCAAGGTTTCCAGCTCTACTAGAGACATCTGGAAGATGTGTGAGCTCTGGGTTCAGCTCCTAGTCGAGCTGCAGGAAGCCCGCCAGGTGCCCTGGAGTCACATGAAGGCCACACAGAAGGTCTGCTGTAGAGCAATGAATAATGGAGACCTGGTTGTACTTTGTTTTTTTTGTTGTGGTTTTGGTTTGGTCTTTTTTTCTTTCCTTTCACATCCTCCTACCAAAGACCCAGAATATTTCCTGAGAGATGTTTTTTTTTCAGTAAGTCAACATTTTCTAGTGAAGCATTGCTTACTGGGAAGTTTCTGCCTATTTCCATCTGGGAGGACATTATTCAAATGGCCATGATGCATTTTGGCTGACAGGAGGGAACGTTAAGTTTGGTCTTCTTGCCAAATTCCATCCCAGCAGATAATTTCCTACTTCTTTAAATCCACCTTACAAACATTAACCGAGTGCATTTTATTAGCTCACATTCTGTCTTGCAGCTCTTACGCTGTTAAAATTTTCTACATTTCACCTTCTTTGTAGCTGCGTTTCCCTGAGTTCAGTGATATGTTAGAGAGCGTGGTATCTGTATACGTGAAAGAGAGCTTCGGGGTCCGTAAAATCATTTGGGTTACTGCAAGATCATCAGTGCTACATGAAGGGATATATTTAGTACCAGAGAAGTTTTTGCATAGCAAGGTGTAACAAGTATTTGCATAGCACTGTGACTTGTCTGCATGTCAAATTATTTTATGCCATTATGGTGCATGACTGCATTACAGAGTAGCTGTTGTATTTTTCTACCTCCCCAGGAACATTTATTACTACAAAGAGAATACTGCATTGACTCCAACCAAGACCCAGGCCCCTATTGTGGTAGGCACTATAGCAACAGACAGTAAAAAGCAGTCCTTGTCCTAAAGATCTTTCTGTCTAAACAGACAAGATATTTGCAGAGATTTGTCTTTTATTCTTCAGTTTATAACAGTTGCAAAACAACTCGGGTGAAGAGTAAGAATTGCAACAAACAGGCTGTGATGATACCAGCTGTGGGATGAACCTACATGTAGGTGGGAAACTCCAAACCTTGAGAAAAAGTGGGTGCAATCCTGAACCAGCCTGTAATAACATGAAATCTCCTACTGACTCTAATAGGAGGCAGGATTTCCTCTCTCTGTTTCCATTTCACTAGATACATGTCTGCAGAGCATCATGCAGTGTTTATCACTGATATTTCCAAATTTGCTTAGTGCTAAAAGTAGAATTGTATTATTGACATATTGTTTCTATCAGAGTAATAAACCCAAACAGAGCTCTGTGCTGGATGGCTTCTAGTACTCACTCCACACTTGCTCGCTGGTATTTCGATGTGATATTATTGCATGATGCCATGTAGACACAGCCACAGCTCTGATGTGGCTGTGGGTTTCTTTCTCTAGAACTGTCTAGGAACAAGTTACAGGTAGTGAGTTCAGAAGCTGTCTGGATTCACCAGTCTGTCACTACATAACTTCTGACTTACCACTGATGGTAAACTGAAGGATTAATTATAGTCTACAATACCTCATGGCCTCCAGTGCAGGGGCTATTTAGATGAGAGCAAAATCCCTTAACATACTGAATTTCTTGCCAGAAATCCTTTCTCAAAGAGGGGGAGACTAAATATGCTCCTGAGATAGAGCTCATAAACAGATATATCCCCAGTTCTGATCTAGCTGATCTTGCTATGTATGTTCTATGTTATTATTTACTTAAATTGCATAGCTCCCCAGCCCTAATAGAAGACTCAGGTAACTTATTTTTTATCTTCTGTAACTGATGCAATGCACATTAAAGCAGAGATAATCAGGACTTCAGAAATGCATGTCTGTTTTCTGAACATTCTGGCTGTGAATAAAATATAATAGAAGTTTGAGTGACTCTCATTTTGCACCCCTAAGTTTATCATAAGATTAACAGTCTCTATTATTTTGCAGAACAAGCAGTAGCACCTCACCAAGGGTATAATCACCTCAGTCAAAAAACAAATAAGCTTTTACTTAATGTGCTAAAAATATAGTTGAGAAACCTTCGATCTCAAGCCGTGTGATAAAATAGACTGTGTTGACTGAGCAGATCAGCAGCTGCTGCTGTTCAGGCTCCTTCACCCTAACAATGCTTGCCTTTCTCTCTCCCCACCAAATTTAGAGATGATGTCAGTGTAGCCAACCCTAGGAGTTCAAAAATCAGAAGACAAACCGAAATAGAATCACAGGATTGATATCAAAGCCGTGGAAGTTATTGAAACTGAAGCGTATGATTTGGGGGGTCAGCCTTTAGATTTTTTAATTCATAGGAGACAGCCTTCTCTCTTCCAGTTGTCTGCTCAGTTCTCCTGGCTTTCTCTCCTCTCTCTGATATGCCCTATTTCAGAGTGAGAGGCAACACAGGACAATGGGAAGCACAAAGGATTGGGAATCTATTTAAAGTTTATATAAAACTCAATTCTCCACCATATGTAAAGCCTTAATCCTGTGAATACCTTAACTTGATTCATACAAGCAGCCCCATGGTAACCAGCGGGGGTCCTCCCGTACTTGAAGTTTGCCACTTACATAAGTTACTATTGCACGTCAGAAATGTTAGCCTGTGTCACAGTATTAAGAATTAGCTAAGAATGAAGAGGTCTGTCACTCAGTTTTCTCTGTGATTTTGGGCAAGTCCTGAATCATTCTATATCCCAGCTTCCTGCCCCTTAAAAAAGGGGGTAAAATTTGTCTCTACAAGGTGCTTAGAAGTTTCCAGACATAAGATAATAACATTCACATAATTAATATATTGTCATCTTCTGATGTAAATTGAATTCTAATGAACACAGCTGGAAAGAATGCTTAAAAATCAGTGAAAAGCATTTCATAATTAGATTTCATAATAAAACTGAAGCCATGGAATGGGATTTAATCCACCAAGGATCAAGTCTGACTCAGCAGTCAAGAGAAACGGAGGGCTTATTCTTCTCACTGCTGAGAAGACCATACTTCTCATTTCACAGACATTTGCACTTCAGCAGGATAAGCAGGACCCTCTTCTGAAAACAGCGGTTCCTGGGAGCTAGAAATGCTCATACAGGAGTTTATCAAGATCTAAACATTACTTCACTTTTTTCCTACACAAAATGCTCAAATTCCTCTGAATTAAAATTGCAATTTAATTGATCCTAATTTAAATTTATCCTGAAGGTAAAGTCCATTTTTTTTTGAGGCAGCAGTAATGCATTAAGATGAAATGACTTGTTAGAGAAGTACTCACTTAAAATAATGGAAGGCTTTCATCTTTTATTAAAGATTTGAAATTACTAAAAGATACTACCTCAGAATGGCTTAGTTTAAAGAGGCAAACTGATAGATTTTTGTTAATTAGACCATTAAAAAGCTCATTTAGGTGTAAATAAGTCTAGGCCATTAAATCTTAATGTATAGTGTCAAAGTGAAACTTCAGTCTTCACACCTTCTAGTAATGTTAATTCATGACCCTAAAAATTCATTAAAAATAGAATTAGCATCAAGGAACTTACTTGACAGAATTGACACTGAAAAGTATTATAGAAAACAAGAGAGAGAGACCCACGTGTAGCAACATGGGTGAAATGGCCTGTGCTCACTCCAGTCCTAAGAAAATATCCCAAGGACACCAGAATCCCAAAACTAGTGTAAAAGTGAGCAGTAATTACCATATATTATCATACATAATGGTCACAGATCAATAATAAAATTGTCCACACTATAACAACCGGTGAGGATTCTTGCTTTTCCTGTGTACGCCCTTTAACAAAAAATTGAAAGTCCGTTTGTTTGGGTTTTTTTCCCAGCTGTCTAAACTGGAGAGGACGAAAACATGTGAGTTCTGTGCAGTACTAACCAGGTTTACAATGCTGACACAATACATGGGGGAAAAAAAAAGAAAGTGAAATCGTGTGAAGGCTTTAAGGAGAAGGGAAGATTTTCAGGTGGTAGTAGTGATACGAGGTGAGCTGTAATGAGTAACTCAGTAGCAGAATGAAGGAAGGGTTATCCTAACTCCCATCAGCAGGGATGCTGCTCAGCATCTGCGAGGACATTCTTTGGGTCCTATACAAATCTACATTTGCTTTCTGTCTGGATGCCTGGTTGGCATATGGACACATTAAAACAAAGATTGAAAAAAAAAAAATAGTTGAAGTATTTTCAGCCTTCCTAATTTACTTAAGCATGTTACGCTGACAAACAAAGGTCCCTACCTTTTCCTTATATTCAGACTGAATGTTTGTTTTCTAGATAGTAATCTTCCCACAAAAAGACGGACAAGAATCCTTTCACTGAAGGACTGTATTAAATATGGTTGTCCCTGTACAGATATAACATATGTAAATTGTTCATGATTATATATGAAACCATATCACAGTTCTATAGGAGAAGTGATTGCTCCCACTGCACACATTCTTTGGAAGTGTGTGACACATGCACAATCAAGCATGACACAAGAAAATTCATCAAAGAATATGTAAGTATACCTTAGGGAGCCACTAAGTTTTCTGATGGTTTTACAGAAGGAAAACTAAATGCGTCTGCTCAATAAACTGTTTTTAGAAGGGTTTATTTCTGACAGTGCTTTTCTTTTTTTCTTGATAAACATTTAAAACAGTCTACTTAAAGAAACTGATAATAAAAATCAGAAATGACTGAACGGTTTGTTTCTTCCTTTGTAGCTATTCTTACTCGTTCCTACTGATTTTTTTTTTGCTATATCAGAAATGCATAGAAATTCTTGTTCTATTAGGGCGGCATCAGAGTGGATGATAATGGACAATTATTCTCACAATGAGTTTACACCCTTTTCTAAGACTTAAAACTGAAATCCAATTAATTGTATAAAATAATAGATTGAAATCACTAATAATTCTTCTGGTAAACATAGGTTGTTATACTAAATACATTTGGTTTTACTAAGACTATGAGATTTTCATGTGACATGGTATATGCAGAGCTTGAATGCATCCATTTAATATTAGGAAATTCTGTAGTTTCTAGACTATTGCTGTCTTGGAAATTCTCTTACTTAGTTTTCAGAAATGTGTAGAAAGAACCAAATAAATACTTCTTTTTGTTGTGGCTTATCCAATTATCTGGTGGGGCTATGTGACAGACAGGCTGCAGTCTGTAGTCTGATATGGTCAAATTTGACACTGCTTGATGCTTTCTTAGGTGGCTGTTTGACAGATTGTGCTAGATGTACAAAAGCCCATGTGGAGTTTGCTGGATTATACGATCTTGCTTTACAATTTATCCAAAAGAATATTTTTGCTAAGGCGATTTACTTCCTTGATAAATCTGAAACAAGTGATAATACTACTGATCTGTTTACACACCAAATTCAAGCTTTAGAGGACCATGAAGCACTTAAATTGGAATTCTTTGCTCCCCTTGAACAGGTGAAGATTGATTCCCGTGGCCTACCAATCAGACCATAAATCAGGATAGTTGAGATTGACAAGATTTCATTGGTATGAGCAAGAAAAGAGTCAGATTATTCTTTGCCAAGCTATATGAGTATGGAGCTAATGCTAATATTTCTAACTCTCTTACCACTTCACTATTGATACTGTGACAGGATTTGTAATACCATTAGGCTGTGATGCCAAGTTAAAGAGTGTGACACTGAATATAGGCTCTGGGAAATGATGCCCTCGGTTAGAAAGTATTAATGTGACAGAACTCTTCCAGAACCTTTTACAGAGAATATGTCTTGACCAAAAAGTGACAAAAGAGAAAATAGTGCTTGGCCTTGTGCAACATAGCATTGAGACAGAAAAATCTCAGCTGAAAATGCCTATTTGTTTGAAAATTGATCTCGCTGTCATTTATAGTAACATAAATCAGAAGGAACCATTGAAATCAGCCAGATAAATCAGATGTCATACGAATAAAAAAAAGTTGCAAAATATTATTATTGGGTCGCTTAGCTCTGCTCCATAGTTTTATTCTAGCTCTAACATTTATCAGCTTTGTTTGCCTAATCTAACTCTTACAACAGAAATATTTTCTGCAATTTGGCAACAATGAAGGTTCTGGATTGGGTATTCACAGAGCAAGCAAGAGAGGATTTGTCATAATGGGTCCATCTACTGTTCTACCCATAAAACATCTGACTGACTCTGAAATGACAGTAAGAAAAGAAAGAAGTGTTCCCTTTTCGCTGTATTTCTCTGACGCATAAGATGTGATCATCTATATCATCACAGCTACAAATAGTACTAGCAAACATAAATCACCCAGCCTCTCTACACAGACATGTTCTCTGTCTTTTTGCCATTGAAACTCCAAGGGTTAACTATTTTCTGCATAAAATATTTCATTAATTTCATGCTGTGTAATGCAGAAAATGCCCCCATCACTATTCCGAATATCGTGTTGCATTCCCACTACTTCCTGTTCTTCCCAAACAAAACCACGCTAGGATGAAAATCTCAGTGGTGTGAACTGGTGAATGATCCAAAGGAGCATTTTGAATCCTGAATCTTTATAGTGTTTGAAGTGCTTTATATGAAAATCTTACTGAAGATCTCAGTAGCTTTGTTTCCTTTTTATAAGCTTTCGCAGTCTATATTTCAGTTGTCTCAAAACTTGAAAGAACTCATAGAAAAGAGAAGCACTGCTTTTGAAAAGCATCACTGTCATACCATGATGTCATGAAAGAACCGAGATAAATGAGAACTTCAAAATTTCTAGTTATTATACTGAGCTCACTAGAAACTCGGCCTCTCTTCTGTTTGTTTTTTTTTTGTTGTTGTTATTGTTTTGGGGGGGGTGGGGAGGGGTTGACTGGAGGCTCTCTGTGTGTGTGTGTATGTATGTTAAAGAATACCCCAGAAAGACATATTGCCATGGGTTTTTGAACCTGTAGAAATAATTTTTTCTGGTAATAATTTATGATCCCTGAAAATACATCTCCAGTTGTGATCCAGTTTGTATTGTAATGCTGCAAATTGATGGAGTTAACATTAATACTGCTGAAATTGATAATATTTTATGTGATTATTGCTTCATTAATCACTATGTATTCCACTCCTATCTGTATGTAAGATCATTAACATGGTATATGTATAAACATTAAGCTTAATGAAGTTAAATGATGATATAGAAAGGTGGAATGGTTAATTAAGGATCACCCCAACAATTAGTACTCTTTGTTACTAATTCACAAGCTGTACTATGAGGAACTGCTGCCTTGCAGAGCAAAACTCAGGTATCTCTTAATTATAAACAAGCTAGGGACTTGCAAAAACACAGACTACCTTTTAACCTCCTGTTTCCACAGACTGTTTTTAAGGTTTTCAGCAAGACTTTTCCTAGTCTAAAGAAAAGGTAGTTTAAAGGAAAAGCTTTTCTACTACTTTTATTGGTCGCCTTTAAGTGAATATTTGACTGATGGGACCTAGTCAAGTTTTACATTTAAGAGACACTTAATGAAAAGGTACATCAGTCTTAAATGGCCCTTAATTGGTTCGTGTGATATGTCTGTTTTGGTACTTAGCACAGGATTGAATTTCACACTAAAGGCTTATTTCTACTAACCCTTAACTCATGCCGAGTATCCCTCTCTCCCTTGTGCACAGTCTCATTGATTTTGCCCAGAGTAATTGTCTTTCTCTGTTCTACAATTTTAAATCTTTTTCTCTGTAGTTTTTATAAAAGAACAAAATCATTTTTCTAGATATTTTAGGTCCTTGGATTGAGTAAATTAATTCTAATTTTACTATGCGACAAGCTATAAAAACCATCTATATGAATTAAAAACATTACCTTTACTGTTTTCATCTTGCATATAGACTTTAAAATAATACCTTGTCTCCCCTCAAATGCAACTCTCAGTATTTCCCAGAAATGTGAAATCAGCACATGATCTCTGTAAGTCCTTTAATTAGCATCACTGTCTGTGGATCAAATAACCCATTTTATTTCTCTTATGACACAAAATTAATGTTTTTTTGATTTTTCCACCATAGGTTCTCTAGATTTTTCCAGTTACTAATGCCTTTAAGTGACCACCTACAGTTGTACTGGACACAAAAATGTTCAGTGAAATCATTAACTTGCAAAACCTAAACTCAAGGCACATTTTTCCAAGGTATTTCAACAAATACTAACTTGAGGCAAAACTCAAAAGCTTTTTAGACTGCTTGGCCTAATCTTTGATATATTGCAGCTCCTATTTTGAACATAACAACTAACTTTTGTACATTTTTTTTTTTTTTAAATAGTAATAAAGAACAGTATTTCAGTTATTTCTCATTATCCTACACTGATTTGATTGATAATAAATTAAATTTTGGTTTTCCCCAAGGCAAGTCTATTTTGCCCATGACGGTAACTGACGAGTGATCTCTCCTTGTCCTTATCTTAATCCATGAGCCTTTCATTGTATTTTCTCTCCCGTGTCCAGCTGAGAAGGGGAGTGATAGAGTGGCTTTGGTTGGCACTTGGTATCCAGCCAGAGTCAACCCACCACATTCAGGCTGATCCAGTACAATTTATCCTTGCCAAGTCTGTGTTGACTGTTCTCAGCTATCTTCCTACAATTTGTCATTTTTGAGAAAGAAAATATCACCTCAGAATTGCTACGTCCTCTTGGTTCAGGCACATCTTTATGGTCTTCAGGGGCAGATTCTAATCATTGCTCCAAATGTTTTAAGTAAATGTTCTGATTATCAGACTGCTGACTGTTCTGGTCTCTTCACTTAGTGAAAATTGTATCCTTTTAGGAAAAGTTCCCTGATACAACTTTCATGATTTCTTAGATACTTCCACTTGAACAATCTTCTTCCTGATGAAAAAATATTTCTGAAGAAATGTTCATATTCGTTCAATATTAACAGCATTTGGAAATGCAAGCAAAGAAAGGTAAAAACACAAGAGGAGAAAAGGTTTTCCAAACATTCTAAATGAACATCATTGCCTGTATTCAGTAAAATGCAGTATCAACATCTTCTCCTGTATGTAAATCTGTATGTCCCAATATGCATGTACAAATTCTCCTATTCACTGTACCTCACATTCACATATACACACGTAGAACGTTTAGATCCCAAATCTGCTCGGGGTCATAGGCTACACCACCCAAATCCACCAAGAGTGGGGGAATTTTGGGCGTCAGGATGTGTGGGAGAGGAGTCTGGTGGACAATATTGTGAGTAAAAAAAAAAAAAGAGGTGTAGATGCCTCCTGAGCTAGGCAGCAGGCAAGCAGGCATTTTCAGCGTTGTAATTTTGGAGATAGGTACCTCAGATCCACCTGCTTCCTGAAGCTTGCCAGACCACTGCAGTTATTTCGCACAATTCTGTCACTTCAGCAAGCCAGCATTCAAATCCTCCCTGTTGCACCTTATGTGGACACACCTGCCCGGTTCAATGTCAAGCACAAAACCAAACAATGGGAGTTTCCTGCAGTTAAAAATAAAAAAGGACTTAAGCTTGATTTGACTGCTTTTAGGATACCATCCAAGATCTCTCTTGTGGCTGTCTCGAATTTTAGCAAAGTTTTGTTTCTTATGAAAATAATTTCATAAAACATACAGCAGGAGAACAGATCTAGATTACTCCTTTACTGAATTCACTTTAGTTACCAGTAAGAATTCATTAAAATATCTATTTTGTATTATTTTTCCAGCCTACCGTCTTTTGCAAAAAAACCCGTATTTTGTATGCTGAGAAATACCATGTTTCATCATAACAAAAGTTTTAATAGCTGAGCTATAAACCTCAGACCCAAGGGTTTATAGAGTAAACATCTTTCCAACAGCTACACAAACACAACTGATAAAATACAGCAAATCTTATTTAATAAAAAATTGCATCACAAAGATTAAATATATATTAAAGAAGCATTTTAAGGTGCTTTTTTTTTCTGTAAGTGGCAGATGTTATGAATAATGACCCATAAAATCCTCTGAATTCTAAACAAGCATATTCCATAAAGCTTTAATTTAAATCTCTAATAGAGCTCAAACACACTTAACGGTGATAACAGTAAAATACTACTAGTAGTAAACCATTAGAAATAACTGAATTGAGACTTGATATTTTAAAAATCACTTAAAGGGTAAGACTTCTCCCCTCAGATCTCCTTACAGCACTTTGTGTAAGCCAAGCAAATGTAGCTACCTACTAAATTATAGCAAATTCTGTTCCACAAACAGAAGGATATGTACATTTCTCTGAAAAAAATACACCTGTCCTTTAATAGGCAGGAGAATTTAATATGTTCACCGTAAGAAAAAGACAGTGACAATGACCTTACCCTTTTTATCACTAGAGTATCTTGGGGAAAGAAAATGAAACAACACAAATAAAATAGAGGCTTAGTGGAAAACTAAACATCTTTAAAAATATTGTCCCAATAGATCTTAGTTTACAGTGGATCAGTAGTGCTTAAGGATGAAGACAAGAGCAAGCTATAAACTGCTTCAATAAAAGTCCATTAACCCCTCATGCTTGCTGCTGTAGCTGTGGAATGTGCACCAGACAGGGTAACTTCAAATACCAAGTGGTTAAATGAATACTGCAGGAATAATTACCCACCGGTATCAGTAATGCATATGCAAAAGCAAACATTGTGCTATTTTGCGGCTTAAAAAACCGTGTTGTATAATATCATAGAACCTCTTTTCCAATAACCTCCCACTAATATCCCCAGGCTGGAAGACCTCTGGAAATAGATATAAATCAGGTCTTTTTTAGATTAGAATATTGTGTATGAATGATGGATACTCCTTCCTGTAAAGCAATACAACTCAGTGAAAAAAAACAAACTTCTGGAGTCAGAGATGACTACAAAATATTTTTCTTATTAGAATCTTAATGTGAAGATATCATGTCTCTTCATTAAACTTATTGTACTGGAATGCGCTGCAAGAAAGCTAATGGTTTCAGTAAGTGTTTTTGAAACGCTAACTTTTGTTTAAAGATCAGCCAAGTAGTATAAAAACGCTTTGCTACACAGTAATTCATTTTACTTGTGTGTCACTTTCCACAGTAATTCTACACCTTGCATTTGCAAAAAGCATTTTCAGAAAGCCGTGTCTCTGCCAAAGCTGATCCTGATAAAGGATTTACTTCATGAAACTCCCACAAAAATCAGCCACAATGGTACTATATTCTTTCAGTCACAAATAAATTATCCCCTCTCCTAGACACAATGTAGCAGCGATTTAATTTTGTACGGCAGTACTATACACTAGAAAGTGGAAATAAATAAGTTTACAGGATGAATTAGTTCAGGCAGAATTGCATTACACAGCCATCTGATCAAGGTTTCAGCGCTGATCATTGCGATGAGTTGTCTACACACAGCACCTAGTTTGTAATATGTAAAAACACAAGGAATTCCCCACCTACTGTAGCTTTCAGCACCTTAAATTTACATTTCATCAAATATTCACCACTTTCAGTCATAAAGTACTCTCTAATTTCATCTAGGTATTGGAAGAGTGCTACCTGCCAAGTGACTCATTTTCTCCTTCATTAGACTCCTAGATTTCCATTTGCATTTTCATCTGTGCCCTCTCCAGCATCTTCTCTGATCATTTTTGGATTAGGTCATATATTTGAATGATATATTATCTTGTAAGCCATCTGTAGTCTGAATCTAACCTCTTCTTAGCGCCTGAAAGAGTTCATACAGGAACAACAGCTATGCACCAACTTAAGTATTTACTTCAATGTTTTGAAACAGTCAAATTCTTCAACCTTTACTAAAAGCTGATCAAAACTCATCGCTGATGCCTGAAAATGAACTGTGCAGTCATTTATTTGTGATCACACTGGAAACACCACAGCACTCGGAGACCGTGCAACCAAATGTATACAGTAGAGCAATCAGACGCGGAGATTGCAATTGAAGGAGGTTAATATTATATTTGCTCTTGCTAATTTATTGCTCACTACAGCAACAAACACAAGACTGGTGTGCCTCTGCTCCCTGCTGCCGAAACAGACAAATTTCAAACCTCAATATGTACAGGAATAGTCTGTGACTCACTTAGAAAAGATCATGTGAATGAATTGAACTACTGGGTGTTTTGCTCCTATAGAACCAAAATATCAGATTCTTCCCTTGGGTGTTTCAACCTGACCCCCAGTTAGATCAATGACATTTTATACAGTTCCTACTTAGATCAATGACATCATATAAACATAACTGAAGGAATCCATTTCTTGGCACTTCTACACATATTTCACAGAGTTAATGAAATGTAAAAGCAAGCTACATTCTGAAACAAAGAGGTAACAATTTGGAGCACTTTCATTAAAAATTACAGACTTATCCTTAGCTGTACAATACAAAGAACAGACCTTTTCCTGATTTGACTCCTGGTCCCTGGGATCCTTTCATAGAACCATAGAATATCAGGTTGGAAGGGATCTCAAGGATCATCTAGTCCAATCTTTTAAAGTAAAAAAAATATAGTTTAAATTTAGAGATGGCCCAGCACCCTGTCAAGCTGAGTCTTAAAACTGCCCGGTGCAGGGGAAGCCACCACTTCCCTTGGGAGATTATTGCAACATCTAATTTTTCTCATGGTGAAAAATTTTCTTCTGGATTCCAATTGGAATCTCCTCAGGAATAACTTGTACCCATTATCCCTGTCTCTTCCATGTGACTCCTCGTAAAAAAGGAGTGTCCACCTTCTTGGTAGTCACCCTTCAAGTACTGGTACATGGTAATAAGGTCTCCCCTAAGCCTTCTCTTCTCAGAGCTGAACAAACCCAGTTTTCTCAGCCTTTCTTCATATGGCAGGTCTTCCAGTCCTTTGATCATTCTTGTGGCCTTTCTCTGGACCCTTTACAGCCTGCCTGCAACTTTTTTTTAGTATAGCTGGGACCAAAACTAAACAAGGTGTGGTCTGAGTAGTGTTGAGTAGAGTGGGATAATGACTTCTTTATCTCTGCCGGCGATGCCCCTGTTAATGCGGCCCAGCATTCTGTTGGCTTTCTTTGCCGCTGCAGCGCACTGTTCAGTCATGTTGAGCTTGTTGTCCACCAAGACCCCTAGGTCACTTTCCACAGAGCTGCTCCCCACCCAGGTGGATCCTAGTCTGAGCTGCATTCCTGGGTTATATATTCCCAGGTACAAGAACTTATATTTGTCCCCATTGAACTTCATAAGATTCATGCTAGCCCACTGCTCCAGCCTGTCCAGGACTTCCTGGCTTTCTCTTCTGGAGTGTCAACACTCATTTTGGTGTCATCTACAAACTTCATCAGGGTGCTCTTGATCCCAAAGCCCAAATCACTTATGAAGATATTATATAGCGTTGGGACCAATATTGGTCCCTGGGGGATCCCGCTTGTGGTTGGTTGCCTGTTTGAGAAAGAGCTATTTATGACCACTCTCTGGGTATGGCCTATCAGCCAGTTCCCTGCCCACCGCACAAACCCATTTGTTGAGGTCGTAACGTGTCCCTTTCTCTAGGAGGAGGCTGTGGGAAACTGTGTCAAAAGCCTTGGAGAAGTCTATGTAGACAATATCCATCACTTGCCCTGCATCAACCGAGCCAGGCTACTTAGTTGTAGAAGGTGATCATGCAAAGACGATTTGCCCCTGGTGAATCCGTGTTGGCTTTTCCCAATCACAGGCTTCAGTTTACTTGTGATAGCCCCCAGGAGGATTTGCTCCGTAACTTTCCCAGAGATTGAAGTGAGGCTAATGGGTCTATAATTACCTGGGTCCTCCTTGGAATCCTTCTTGTAAATTGGGGTGACATTAGCCTTCTTCCAGTCTTCAGGCACGTCTGCCGATTTCCACAACTTCTCAAAGATGATGGAGAGCGGCCTTGCAAGGACAGTAGCCAGCTCTCTTAACATCCTCTTTTGGATGGCATCCAGGTCCATCGGTATGTACAGGTCAAGCTCCTGTAACAGTTGATCCACCAACTCTTCCTTCACTGACAGGGGGTCTATATCTGCATCAATCTGGATTTTTGTTCCCATGGCCTGGGACGCAACAGCACTGGTAAAGATAGAGTTAAAGAAGATGTTGAGGACCTCTGCCTTTTCAGTGTTGTTGGTGACTAGTTCACCTCTTCTGTTTAATAGTGGATCAATATTCTCCTTCTGTACCTGCTTGTTGCTAATATATCTGAAGAACTCTTTCTTGACATTTCTGATATCTCTGCATACCCTGGCAATGTCCTTGTAATTTTCAACAGGTAATGTTTCTTTTTTCCATGTCTGATACGCTTCCCTTTTGATTCTGAGCAGACCCAGAAGCTTGCAGATAAGCCAAGGAGTCTCTTGCTCTGCCTTCTTCCCTTGTCTTTAGAGGACATGAACTGGTTTTGTGTATCTAGGAGAGTATCTTGAAAAACTCCCAGCACTCACTAGCTCCTCTATCCCATGGGTTAAAGGAAGCTTCCCACGGGATCCCTTCAGGCCGAGCCCTGAGATGATTTTCTTTGTAGTCTAAATTTGATTTTTCCATTAGCATTGTTAACGGATAATGATTGTGTCCATCATTATTTACAACCTCTACTTTTTTCCTATTACAGTTGCATCTCTCTGTCGTTTCGTGTTATACCGCAGAATTTGTCTCCTGTCACAGAATTAGATGGCAGTCTGATAATTCATTATGCTTGACTTCATTTAGGATTAATTTGACCTGAAGAATTCTAAAGTACTAGTGAAGATTGTGAAAGTGTCAATAAATCCAGTACAGTAAACCTCTGACTTACAAGATTAACTTTTGTCTTAGTCTAAATGTAGTGGATAAAATGTTGCTCTGGGTAACAGTTGCACAGACCTCAGTAGGGAATAAGAATGTAATTAAATCAGCACGTGACCCTGACAAGAAATAACAATGAAAGTAAAAACATCTGCACTTTTTCTGTGCATAAGATGATTCTAGTAGGAACACAAAATAAGGGAAAAGTATTTTTCAAAAAATTTTGTAATTTTTTTTTCCTATAGAATTGTAGAAATTAATCCCTTTTATTCTATTTTGAGAATAAATACAGCAGAATATATATCTGGAGAACTGAGAGTTTAAGCCACACATTTTCTCTTGGGTAGAGATTTCTGGTGCAAAAAATTGAAGATGCTGTTTGCATAGATTTTTGCAGCTTGCTTGTCAGACCATTAAGAATATAATGACTGGTATTTCACCCTTTAAGACAGTCTCAAATTGTTACACATCTGTTTGCTTTTAGGAAATACTGTCAGGGATTAGGTAAAGAAAGCTATAACTGAAGTAACTTCTAAGTTCTTCCCAAGTGGTGTGCCATGGATCTTCATTTTCTGTAGACTTTTCCAACAAACCCAGGTTTCAACACGAACCAGTAAAACACCAGTAAAACCACGTTCACACTTGCTACTACCTGACTTACGCACAAGCTGTGGCACCCCATAAGGTTTTGTCTTCTGCTTCCTCCTGTGGCCATTCTGCACAGTCAGCAGAAGCAATGTTCTGGAGTAGTGGGAAGCTACAGACCCAGTAGACAGGGCAGGAGTTTGGCTCAAAAAGGCAAAAATCACAAGCCAGAGGAGTGAAGGTAGTTCTGTACAGATATGAGCAGAGACAAAAGGGTAAGTCAGACAAAGGAAGCAAGAAAGATACCTAATAAAACTACTGTGTAAAATATGCATCACACATTATGGAAATTACAATGACATGGGAATGAAAACTAACAATCCAATGAAATATAGCCATGAAAAATAAGAAATTTACCATTTCTGTGTTTAGTTCCTTACTTCCTCTAGTTAATCTCTTTCCTTACAAATTTAACATTCTTGCTAATGCTGACTCTAGAAAATGCTGCGTACTGTCAGCTGTTCTGTTAAGCTTCAGTAAGAGGTTAGTAAATTAGAAAAAGTGAGGAAGCAAGATAAAGAAAAAAAAAAAAATCTTCCCCCTGCTTTTTGTCCTAAAGTCATTTCCCTTTGGGCTAGAAAGACCTGGCTCTCCCGTATGGGCTGTATTTGCAAACAACACCCGTGATGCAAATAACTAAAGGATGAAAATAGATTTTGGAGGAAAATAATTTGGTAGAGTACTGAGTAATACTAGATGATTCTTGAGAGACTAAATTATTTTCAGAACTGCCAATGTGTTTCAGGGCTCAAAACTAGATTTCCAACGGAAATTTTTCATGGACTTTAAAAACAGATGGATGAGGTCTATGCTTACTGTTCGGTATGCCTGGACACAAAGCAATCAAAAAGTAACCAAAAGAGTATGGGTATTGGAATCAGCGCTATCAGCCATTATCATGACATTTACCCCAAAAACTATACGAAAAGGAAAAAAAAAAAAAGAGTATTCTCTATAGTACAGCAGGATGACCAAGAATGATTAACAAAGGGCTACATGTAGTCAGCTTCATTTAATTCTTCTTGTAGTTGTGCACAAAAGATGCTACTAGACGCAATTTTCTACATTATTTTCCTTACGTGTCAGTTCTGAAAAGAATATGGTCTTTAATATTGAGGTTTCACTGTTGATGTAGTGACGGCTAGAGAGGAACCACGAGTGCCAGGAGAGCTTGGTCTCATCCTTGGTCTCAATTTTTGAGATAAGTTCTACCTGGATATTGAGAATTATCGTTGGCTTAGATTTTTGAAGTAGAAGAGTTCTATTTAATAGCACCTGTACTCCAGGATCACATGTGTATTAAGCACATTTCTGCTGGGAAACTGGTTTGGTAGGCCCAGATATTTACTGTTTGGCAGAAGAAATATGCTGTTATCAGTACTTGACAGTATGTTTAGAAGAAAAGTCAATGACAAAGCCATTGCTGTTATGACTGCACACTGAACCAATCCCATTATACAGCATTAAACAATTAAATAGCTATGAAGAAAAAAACCTGCTACATCCCCACCGGTGCTGTTGTAAATGTTGCCCTCTTTCAGAACCAGTGGATTATAGGTGCTAAGAAGAAGCTGCTACCAAATGAGTGGGCAAAAGTAAAATGAAGACCTTTAAATTTACATGGATTTCTACCAGCATTACAATTGTTAAGGTTACAATGTTTGTGGAAACTTTACTGAAAGTTTATAAATTGATTACAACACAGTTCTGTTTTGATGCAGATATGCCTGTGGAAATTCTAGGAAATCATCTAGATTAGATTAAACTCAAGGTAGTTAGCTGAAATAAACAATGTTTTTTCTTTATGAAAAGCTCAAGCATTTCCTATACAATGTACAGATTAAGTCAGGTTATTATAATCAAAGAAATCAGACAGTAACGACAGACAAGATCATACATGCACCAGCCCATAAGTTTCCAAGCGTATGGGAAAAAGGGTATTAGTAGTAGGGAATGCACTACACTTTCCAGATATCTGGAATGCAGATTAATGGTCTCGATTAACCTTCACAAATCAATGGCAAATAGAAAACTGTTTCAAGCAGCTAGCTAAAGTTAAGAAAATTGATGACAAGGTGGTGGAGGACAAAGTGAACTTGAATCATCCCCAACACCAGATAGGGACACGTTCCACTGAGAGACCCTCGTCTTTTCTGCATTTTTCTCCTTGAGATATGCTGTAAGCTAATTGTAGAATATGCTACCATTTGTCAATGGACAGTTAAGTTTTTAGAGGATAGAAAAATGGTTTTACTTCCTCTCATCAATTGTTTTCTCCTATTGATTTTGTCTTTATTCAAGGAGAATGTATTCACAGGATCAAAGTAAATGATTAGTTTTGTGAAATCTCTCAGATTGCTGAATTAAAATCCAATTGGGAGGAGGAGTGAGAACAATTGTGTGTCAGCAATTAATTCAGATTCCAATTCTACCAACATTTTCTCTGAAGAATGTTTTATCTACCTCATTTTTTTTCCAAAGAAAAATGCCCCTTCAAAATTATGAATTTGGGAATCCTTTAAAACAGTCGGGGGTAGTTGAAGCATGTCTACTAAGAATGTCTAGCGTATCTCTTTTTTCAGCTTCTACATAATTAAATTCATGTGCAGTCTGAGAAAAAAAAAAGGTTAGTTCAAGCTTTTTCTATAGATTTAACTGTTGCTAGGGTTCTGCTACATATTTGTACACCTGCCGTTTTAGGTTTTCTCTTCCTAAAAGAGCAAATTATATCAACCTTTTGTTTTTAGGCGTATGCGTTTTAGAACTACAAAAAAAAAAAAAAAGCAATAAAACTTATGGATTCTTTCACAGCAGGAACACTTCCCAGTATGATGGAGAGCTAGTGGTAAAAAAAATCAGCCAACCTGTTTCTATTTGATAGCTACTAGAGAGGTGAAAGCAACACAAAACTTTCTAAATAGAGATATTTGGGTATTAAACTAGATCTGATCAATTCGAATAGAGAAGAGAAAGACTCAGGATCAAATCTCTTAACTTTTGGATAAAAGCAGAACATATCTGAGTGGGATAAAAGAAAAATAAATTGTTTTCCTGGCTGATAAGAAAGGAGAAAAGCAATGAAGTCATTAGCTTAATTATGGGGCAAAGCTGTTTAATGAAATAACTAGCAAATATAAAATGTAATACTAATGAATATAAATACTAGTAAAAACAGTGATTCAGAAAAGATTTTTCAGGACTATCAAAACCCGAAGTTATAGGACAGGGAGCCATCATTCTGAGGAGATTCCAGAGACTTCCGTTACTGCATCAGGAATACAGTCTTGTACAAACATTTGGCTGTGCACACTGAGGGAGAAATGTCACATCTAGACATGCCTGTATGGAATTACATATGAAAAGAAAATACGAATGGCATTTTGTTGAACTCATTTGAGGATAAACTCTGAGAAACTAAAGATGGAGTGATAGGTTTGTAAGACACCTTTTCCCTCCATATATTTTTGTGAACTATGGGACCTATCCATTGTATAAGTGGAAATTAGATTGTGTTCCTCAGTAATGAGAACTCTGTTCAGTGGAAAAACCAATGAATCTTTTTGTGAGGAAGCCCTGTGTCAGCCTGATCTTATGTCTCCCAAGTTAAATAGAAATGATGAAGATACTGTGCCATGGATCAGTCAGGAACAGAGAGCACAGAAGTATGGTTCTCCAGCATGAAGAAAAGGGCTATCTTTTTACTCAAAAACAGTTTGGAAGAAAAATCTGCAAGAATCTATAAGCTCACTGAGTTCTATTTCCTGTCTGTCTCATCTCTCCTTTCATCATTTATATGCCCCTTTAAAGCAAGATTTACAGGCTCTATGTGAGTAACACTTATTACGGCCTGATGAAGTTGCTTTGTAAAGTAAGATAAAAAGGAGAGAATAACAGAGGTTACCAAAATGGCTAGATAGGCAATTATTTCTGTTCATACGACCAATCTTGCACTTTAAGTCCTCTTCAAAAAACACCATTTACCTAAATTATCTGAACTAATTAGCAACATAAATATTTATTTAAGCTAATATAGCAGAAAGTTTGCCCCTGAAAAAAAAATTAAAAAAAATATTCTGCATATATTGGCCTAAGCCTTTACATTTTGTAGCCATTTCTAAGGTAAAATCAAATCTTTAGCAGCCACCTCAATGAAACTAACAGGTTTTACTGTTACTCTTCCCTTTGGTCAGTCACTGGATCAACACTAGATGCTGCAGCTTCAAAGCCTGAAGAGCAGACAGAATCATCTTTAACATTATCATCCGCTAGGTCTGTACTTATTAAGAAGTTCTGTATCTTGCAAATCTGTTTCCACCCATCTGGGACAGTTAGAGGCAGAGAAATAATTTGATAAACTGTAATTTTATTTTCTACTACTACATAAAGTTTTATGGGTAGCCTTTAATAACACACCAAATAAAATCTACCAGAATAAATGACAAGATCATACAACACTATCACTGACCAAAGGCAAGAACCAATAACTTGCCCTTCAGTTACTGGGTAAGTCTATTAATCAGCATAGGCATGCTGAGTACTTCAGATATGCACTAAGAAATTTTTACTGTTTTTTCACAAAGATCTTATGACTCATTAATTTCACATAGCTATTTATTTCACTACCTAGAGCAAGTAATGAACAAAGTCGTTTACCCGATTCCAAAGAAACTGTTCACGCCCTTTTTACTTGCTATTCTATACGACCACCTACAAGAATATAGGAGATGAAAAAGGTAACTCAATACAAAGACATATTTTCAGAAATGTACTTCATAGGCCTAAGAGAGCTGGACAGATATAGAAGATGACAATAGCTTCTTGTGTTCTATCACCTTGCTGGGATTCCCAATGCCTCCAAGGGCTGTCTGGGACACCTTTAACAGCTCCACGGGTTGTCCATGAGCTGTACAAGACTAGAAAATCCCAGCCCTGCCTCTCTGGCATTTTATTGTGCTGAAGCATTTTGTCTGTAAAAATTTGCTTTATAACGCTGATCCCTCCACAAGTAGCCTAAACTAGACTATTTTTCTTCCAGAAGTTAAAACTTACTCAACTCAGCAATGTAGATTTTGTTATTAATATTACAAAATCCAATATGATCCTTGAAATACTGAGTTCTATACTGAGGGTAAGTTACAGTGATGTCATTTCACATCTCAAAATTAGTCTTATTTCTAGCATTAGCATTGGTATTCATATATGTTTTCATTTTGTAGAATCTTCCTTTGCAGGAAGAGTACAGAAGTTCTTTTTTAAGTCACGATCTCTGTTAAGATCTTCTAATACATCTTTTTTTTGGTCCTTTCAGTATCAAAATATTTAAGATTCTTATTCATGGTCTTATTTCCTATCCCCATATTTAAGTGGTAGAATCACAGTTGCTGCATTAACACAGAACCATGTGAACAGGCTCATAAAAATGGATGGCATGACCATATCTGGAATTTACACAGGACCCTATTCAATAAAGCATATTCTGCCCTTACTGTAATACCATCCTCCAGAGATTTAAAATCTTTCAAGTGGAATAAAGATGTTGCTCTAATGACAGTGAATGTAATGAGATTAAATGTAGTTGGGAGTCAAGGTAAATGGCCTTACATCAGAAAGAGTGTTGTAACACGGATTCTTATAATGAAGACAAAGGATATTACCAGCACGTTTTCGCTACATTTCTTTGGCAAAGGAAGGCCACAGCAGGACATGCCATGTAATATGGATTCTGTATTCCTTTCAGTATTTTACATTTAATAAAACCTGCATGCTTTTAGACATAAAGGAATAACTAAAAAGAAATATTTTCAATGAGCATTGAGAGCTGTAGTAGCAACCTGTAACTTCTCTAAAAAGCCTGACAATCTGGGGTTTAAGAATTAAAAAAATGTAATGTAAGGAATTACATTAGAATTAGGACCACTTTTTTTTTTTTTTTCTGAAATCAATATAATCACAGTGGAGAATTTGAGACCCAACCTAAGGTCTGTCCAACAAAATACATGCACATAGGTTTTCCCTAAGTTTGCACATTATTAAGCAGACCTTTATTCCAATAATAACACCCAATTGATTCTAAAATTTACTTTGATTCTGTGACTTCTAACATTTCAGAATTAATTTATTAATAATTTTGCTCTATTTATCTTGAGATTCTACCTTCCACACATGAAATAAAAAGAGATGCTCAGAAGTCTTACTTATCATAGACGTCAACAAGGCTGCAGACTGTTATCAGGTAACCAGAGATTTTTGAAATAATATTACCTTGCTTATGATATAAGCTTTAATGCTAGCAATATCTATCTGAAAATGCTAACCTACAGCAGTAAAATATGACAATCTGGGTAATACAGAGTTCTGATAGATAAGATTATTTTGAGCTATAGCAAGTCAAATACCAGTGATTTATCACAGCTATACCGTTCTATTTCTGTAGAAAACATAAGTTAGTAGTCACAACTTTCATGAAAATTATTGAGCAGTGGTTTTACTCTGATTATTTATTTCAGCTATCAAAATCAATAATTGTCAAAGATGAGCTGTTTCAAAAGCAGTACCTGGGTTTAAATGAGAATTTGGCATCAAAATCTGCCAATTAGCCTTAAAAACAGAAACTCTAAAATCTGAAATAATTTCTGTAAGGGTTCCATTTCTCAAAGCTTCAGATGCAAGACGTTCCCTGGAAATGCACCAATGGTAGTACATGAAAATTAGTTTTCTGAGCATGTGAATAGCTAGTTATGTCTGTGAGGAATAAACCCCTATCTCTGTAGATTTTCATATGTGCAATGACAAGGAAATTCACATAGTAAAATCACTAGGGATTGTAGGTGGATTGCTTAATACCTTAATCAATTTTGCAATTTATGTGTCTAAATATCTTTGCCCATCTACCTGATTAGAAAGCAAGTTTTCAGGTAGACGTTCCTTACTCAGCTGAAACAAAAATGGAAACAGCAGAATCAACATAAGCAAAGCGCACAGCTGAATGTGTGCACCACATAATAGGCATTTATTTAATAACTACTTTTGAAATTAGAAATATGCTAATGTTTATGGTTTTTTCAAAAGACCTTAATCACTACACAAAATAACTTGACTGCGAAAGGAAAGCAATAAAACAGAGTTTAGCCTTAACAGGTTAGAGTCTTAGAAGGCTGCTGCCACTATAGAGGAGCATGAAATGAAAACCTTCCCACTCAGCTAATGCACAGTGTAGTATCACCAACATCAATTAAACAGACTGCTTTAAAATCCTGCCTTAACTGATGCTGATATCACCTTTGATTAGCACAGAAAAGCAAACCACTCAAACCCCTCCGCATTTCTTCCTTTTTGATTTGATGTTCTGCTTTTCTTCTCTGGCTAGACTAGCACAATAATTGTGCTATTTTTCCACAAGACAGCTTGAAGGCTTACTATTTTTTCAGATGCTGCAATTTATTCTGCATATCCAGATGTCCATAAGTCGTTATGATCTACACTAGTAACAGAACAAGGGGCAATTCATGTCCTGGTACCACCCGCTAATCCATCCTCTGTATCTCATCAGAGGTGGTAATTCACACAGCTTTATTTGGCCCTGCTGTTGAAGTTTTTTCTGTCTTCTCAGAATTGACATAACTTTAAGGTTAAGCAGCTATCAACCTGTTTACTTGACAGTAGAGCTACCTTCTTACAGATTTTGTGGTATCAGACAAAACATGCTTTGTTGCATTGGTTTTCTTATCTATGAAATGAGACCTGTGACAGTAACTTGGCATGGCTAGTGCAACCAAAACCAAGGTATTTTGAGAGGAAAAGTGTAATACAGATGCCGAAGCTCAAGAATGCTGCTATAATCATCAGTATCTCATACAACGCCCTATTCAAATAGTTGATCCAAATATCTTACCCCTATTGCCGACACACGCCACCCTTAGCAAGACAAATGAGTTCAACTTGCGTAGCAACATAGGAGCCCTCAAGTCCCCGTGCACAAAGCATTTTATGTAAAATCACCTGGCAGAGCCTGAGTTCTCTGTTACATGTCTCTTCATTAAAACTTGCCTTGCTCCTGCAGAGACTCTCCTCTTGTGAAATTATGTTGTGATCAAACCCAGTCTGAAGAAACGAGATTACAAAAGCCTGACCTACTTCCAGTCCTTGTTCAAGTGACACGTGAAGTACTAGAACGTCATGAAGCCTGAAGAGGATTTTTGTAGCAGTTTTTATATATCAGCTTACGTGAAAGAACAAAGATTTTATCATCTTCTATAGAGAGTCCTTACTGTTTGCAGTCTTTCATAATAACCCTTACAGTTTGAAGTTGTAAATTAGTGTAGGTAAGTGTTGATAAAGAAGGAACAGTACAATTTAGGAATTCAAAAATGTAATCATATAGGAAGTGCTGCACTAAATATGCAGTAACAAGTGCAAGGGAGGGAAATGCTGCATTTCTTTACACACTCCAGATGAAAAAAAATAATTACAGCTGTAGCAATAAAATGTTTTTTCTTAAGTGAGGATCTAAAGGACACACCTCTTACTTGCTCAAAAAAATTAAACTTTGTAGGAGCTCTTTGGAAATGAAAACAACACTTTAGCTCACAACTAAGTGCAAGATTTCCTCTACATCTTACCTTTCTTTCAATATGGCTCTTGTCACTCCTCCCAGAAAACCCTTCAGAAATTTAATTAAGCAACATAAATGCTGGGAAGGTCAGAAGAGAGGCAGATGCTGGAGTTTTCCTTTTTTTTTTTTTTTTTTGGGTTGTTTTTCCAATATCGTGGCAATAGGGATCAAATAAAAATGATTAGATTAGACAGAATAAGAGGTTGGAAGTGACTTTGTGTCACTAGCATTTGCATCTAAGAAAACTTCAGCAAACATAGCCTATTATTACTCTGTTCTGGTATGTTTTGCTATTTTGTAAGTAGAAAACACCAACAGTATTTTATTCCATAAAAATTAAGATTCTGAGAGCTAAATTTGAGCTTTATGGGGAATGTGGTATGTGGAATGAACGTTGCCAGTAGTAATCAATTGTGTTTTACAATGACTTTAGAAAAAAAAAGGAAAGAGAGGGATATTCAGTGCCTCCTCTGTCGCTTGCTGCGTGTTTAGAATGAAGTGACTCATTTGTCTATTTTCTTCCTTTTGAACTTGATGAGTGTTTGTTCCCTTCTGTGTTTTTTTTTCATCACTACTATCTCCACTTTACTGAAAGATGCAGTTTTACACATCCATAATTTTACTTTTTTTTGGTGGTTTTGTTGTTAGGGTTTTTTTGTGATGGTGGTAATTATCAGAAAATAAGCAAGAAAACTGCTAAGGAGTCTGTGTTCTTTCATATACAAAAGAGAATATCACCTATGGGAAGGTCCCAGACTGATTCTGGCAGGGCTTCGGTAAGCACATCTCAAAGCAAACTTGGAAATTACCTGCTGAGTACAAAATTGGGATAATATTTAAGAATCCAATAATTTTTAGAAATATGAGTTCTAGTTTACTTGCCTACTTTCTCCTTACTTTTACATAAACCCAAATTATGAAGAGAGAGGAGAGAACATCTATGGAAAAGGGTAACTAATATGGTGTGATGATGTTTCTTCTGTCAGGAAGGCAAGTATTTAGTAAGATACAGCTACAAAATGCCAGTCTAAGACTTATGAAAACTGGTTCTTTTCAGCATGCTCTGCACATCAGAGCAGGTGAGACCCAAAAAATGTTCTGCAGTATAAAATACTCTCAGGAAATACTTTAGTAAGGGTCAAACAAATCTTCGTAACAGTCATGAAAATGAAATGGGGAGCTGTAGATCTCACTCTGAACATTTCAACTCCTTCCACTCTGCTGGATTCCATCTCAGGAACAATTTGACCTTAAAATTCCTGTCGGCATGCTCTTGAAATCTTTTGCAAGAACCATTTTAGACTCACTTATAACTGTATGCCAGATGGGAGCATCTGGGTTTATGAGCAGAAATATTCACTCCGAATAAATGGCAAGAACCACACAATCAAAACTCTTGTGTGCTTTGAAGAGCTTGTACTGTACCTTAAAGTTTGTTGCAGCGATACTACAAGTTGAAGTGACAAATGCCAGTGCAACCAACATCACCTTCGTGTGCAGATATATCTGAATTAGTCCATTAAAGGCGCAAAGACTCGGAATGGTCCCGTATCTAGTAACACCCTAGGAGTTTTGTAGTGCCTCTGATGTTAGTGGTACTTTATTCTACTCCCAAATGACTGATTTTCAGGATAATTTTTATTTTGCTAGGTATTTGTAGATATGAGGAAGGAAAAAAAGATAAGTCAACATTTAAAAAACACTGCAACATATTCCATAACAATGATCTACCTCTTCTAAAGCTTAAGACAAACCATTTTTTTGTTTTTCTCACTTTGATTGGAAAATAAACAATGATGCTAAGCCAATTTTAACTTTCTGAATAGCATCAGGCTCATCTTAGTGAACTCTTAGACATTATCAATAAGAATTTACAGAAAAGTAAATGTTGATGTAATTAACATAATAAATGTTGATGTAATTAATCCAGTAGCTACCTGTTCCTTGAGTATTAAGGTCTCATACTGTGTGCTAGAAGGACCAACTGGTAAAATTACTTGAGACAATGTATATTTAAGGTTTTTTTTGGTTAATTCCATTTGATGTCAGAAGTTGAAGACCGCTGTTCTTAAAGTAATGATCTTGCCTCCAACTTTAGGTATTTGTTTAGAAATAATTTAAATCTGTCTTACAAAGTTTTCAGCTTAATTTTCCATGATTCAGAAATTATTTCTGAGCAGCTATAGAAAGGCATCAACACTTTCTACTTATTTCAAATGAAATTTTCTGAATACAAGGTCAACAGTTATGTCCATGTTAAAAGTTATGAAATATTAGGTCAATAAAAATAAGCTTTGATTACAATATATTACATTCACATTCTATGCAGGTCTGTATATCTGACCTTTTCTCTCATTCTAGAAACTTTTGCTGAATTAGAATGAAATTCTGACAGCATGGAAATCACACTGAGTTTTGCTATTCATTTTAGTGATGCCATATTTCACTCAGCCTTTTTATGGCATAGCTCTCATAACAACCATTGATCTGCTCTCTTCCAGAAGGTATCTTTGTGTGTTGGGGGTTCTGTATCCTCCCTGTTGGCTCAGCAGTGCTCCTGGGTTATGAAAATACAAATCTGCAGGTCCTCGAGTGAATCAGACTCTGTTAAGCCAGCTGAAGATGCCAGAATAATATTCAGCCCCACAATTGCTAACCTCTCTGTTACTTTAGAACTATAGAATGAAGCATCAACAATTTCCCAGCCAATTTGAGATACTTCGTATTATTTGATTAAAAAATGAAAAGTGCCCCCATAAAACAAGCAGAAGGGACTGTCCATAACCTATCATCTTGACCAGCTAGTTGAGGTTAGTACAACATTGCTAATTATACCATGTTTTGTATAGAAAACATATTATGTTTGAATAATGATTTTTCCATAATGGCATTAAGTTGAATTTGTTTCCTTAGATATCTCCTTGCCAGTCTCACATTAATTATTCAAGCAAGGTCAAATAAAATGAGAAAATGGGACACAGGCTGAATTGCAAAATGGGAATTCTAGTTTTTCATCATCTGCAGTTCTTTGCCATTCTGACTCTGTCGTGTGATTTGCAGACACACAGTCGTTGTTGTTCCAGGAGCCATATGCTCCAAATGGAGCGCAGAAGGGAACACTGAATGTTTAGAAGTGAGATGTTGAGTTACTGTTTTTTAAATTTGTTTCTTAGAGAATATCCACACATATACAGAGAACTCACAGAAAAAAAATTTTCCACATTGACTAAACATCTGCAAGACTGCATAATTCTGCATGACTTCTGCCACATAAACAATGAAGTAGAGAAATAATATTTTGAAATCTATGAAACATTTTAAAATAGAAAAAATTTCTCTTTGCATTGATTCCTTTCATAAAGCAGGACACAAACTATTCTCCATGAATAGCAGATCTATAGTCCACCGGGAGTACATTCATTTCTCAACTGAATCTTTTCCATGAAATCCACAAATGAGCTAGGATACAGATGGAGTTCCTCAACAATATGAATTGAGAGTCTTGCCTTGAGTTAATATACAGGCATCCTCTTGTCTTTAGCATGTAAGGGCCACCAGTGCTGTGGTAAACAGAGTCTACTAAGAAGAAAATGGTCAAAGGAGATAAAAGAAGGACAGAAAACTGTATGGTTGAGAGTTAAGGTACCGTTCAAAAGGAGTAATATTATCATAATTCCTTCAATAATGAAGATGTATATTTAATGTGGAACAGTCTAAGATTAAAGTGTCATTGGATATATATCTATATGCGCACATGTATAAGATTAAATTTATCCTTAGATATGTGGTGAAATAATTACACAGTATCATTTATGGATTACAACCAGTATTAGAACTTTGCCTCATTCTAAACAGCAAAAGCACTAATATTGGTGCCAGGGCACCTAGCAAAAGGTTAATATATATATATATATATATATGTATGTATGTATGTATGCGTGTGTCATTTTCTCCACAGAACAACCATCTCAGAATGCCATGCATAGAACATTATACACTTGGCAAGGGCCTGGAAGAGAAATGACTGCTATTCTTTTGTACCCGTGATGCTCTCAAACCTCTGTTTTCTGCCAAGGTACCTAGGTTTACAGTGACATTAAGTTTTCTTTTTTAAAAATAAAATAAACAAGTAAATAAATGACAAAAAAAAAAAAAAAGTAGAACTATAATTTTAGCTGGAGAGTGCCAAGTTCTGCAGAGTGTGTGAAAGATGTACATGCCTGTTTTAGGAGTTATTGTCTTGCAGTTGCTACAAAATACAAAAATACTCTTTCAATATTTCTTTTTCAAACTAAGTAGAAGAACTACTCTTCTCCAAGGAATATTTCAATATCAAGTTTCATTGCTATGTTTGCTGCAAACCTTAGAACATGGTAATATTTTTCTAATTTACCTGAACTTATAAGAAGAACTTAACTTCTCCTTTTAGTTAATTACAGAAATTACCTAGAGACAGAAAAGAAAATCCCAAATTGTGAACATTCGGACAGTTATATTGTCTCACCCATGCAACTCTGAAATAAAGCAAGTAAACTAGCTATTAACATGAAGTGTTGCTGTAACATATAACAGCTCTATAATAAGGTTTTTGTTGAACAAACTGTATAAAGTAAAGAAAAGGTTTCAAGTTTGATAAAGAGAGGAGAAAACATCATTGTTCTAGACTGGTGACAGAAAAAAGTTTCATTCATTTTGGTTGTTCTCATCTACATCAGCAAAAAAAAAAAAAAAGGCACATAAACAGTGAGGAACAGGAAAAAAAGCACATAAAATATCCTTCCTTTTGTTCCTCTCTCATTTCCTCGTTTTTGCCTGGGAATAAGAGAATTATAATCATACAACTTAAGCCATTACTGATATTTCTGACAGGAAGCTGAAATATATAGCTATGTATGCAGACATTTTGTGGTTTAAGAGTTAACAAAATGAGGGAGGACGGACAGTGGTAACTGTAGGACCCCGAGGGCTCAGAAGGCAGCTGGTATTCCCTCCCCTTCCCTGACACACTCTATGAAAGGACAGGAAGGGGGGGTTTCGCGCTTTTTTTTCTCCTCACTCGGGCTCTGCTGCTGCTGGGGCTGCATCTCAGCACAGCCGGGCCTGGCTCTACCTGCTCTGCACAATCCATCCCCATCCCAGAGCTGGTGGTGTAGATGCTTGTATATCCCTCTGCCCTTCCTATTCCTTTTCCCTGTTTATCTCTGTTACTTACTGAATTTTGTTGATAGTCTTAGCTTCCAATTTGGTGTGAGGCACGCACTTCCTCATGCCCCTGTGTATCCTCCCTTGGGAGGGAAGGGGGAGGGGGAGAGAGGGCCCAGAGGAATCCTGCTCTGTGGGCCTTGCCCTGAGCCTTAGAGGGAGACAAGACATCATAGAATATATACATGCTAGAGAGGTAATTCTTTTTTATTAAAAGAGTAAAAGCACTCACCATCTGTATAAAAATAAGTGCTCGGCCATTCTGTCACAAAGAATAGCTGCTCCAGAGGTACATCTCCAGGTACCCTAATTGATACTTAGGGTCTAAATAGCTATGGGTTAACTTCCCGTGCAACACTACAGAATTTATCAAAATACCTACCCCAACTAACAAGTATGCTTGTATTCCTAAATGCAGGTAGTGCATCTGCTCTTCAGCAACAAATACGAGGTCCCGCTAGGAAGTAAACTTTTGTCCTCAGTTCAGTATTGACATTTCAGGTTACTGTCATTTTAAAAGTTTTTAAAACTTTTTCTTGGAGCAACCCAAGAGCACAGATGTTTTTTATAAGCTATACATTTACAATCATTTTCTCCATTACATCAGAAGTTTTCTCCTTAAATATTGCTATCAGAAGGAAAAAAAAGAAACCCCTCTATAGCTTTGGCAACGAAGTATCTTAATGCCTTTTCTCCTTGTTATTTTATCATTGATCAATAGACCTAAATGCCACGCATCCATCAAACTGCAAGGCTTGATTGCAAAAGCTGTCTTAGCTCACGGAGCTTATTGCTTGTGTCTTACACTCCTAGAAATGTCACAGTGGAGGAAATCCTAACCCTACATATGTCAGCCTTTGTCAGATGAACAGAGACCCTGAATAAGGGCTGGCTTGGCATTCTTTTGTCTATCATGCATGACTGGAGCAACAGTTCACTTCAAGGCAGAGAAAAGAAATAAAGATTGCCTCCTCAAAGCTCTTTTTCTGTTCATTATGAAATCCACTATAACTTTGCTATCCTAATCAGGAGCCTTTTTCAACTGCAGTATCCTAACGCTGATTGACACTCATTGATACTATTATATTCTACAAAAAAGTTTCCCTGATCCCAGATTGCTGGAGAAGGAGAAGGGGGAAAGAAAATGGGGGGGGGAGGGGGGGAATCACAGACACCACATTTGTTTATCTCAAAGATTATTTACAGAGAAGATTAAAAAAACCATAATTGTGTAAAGTTAAAGAATTACAAGATGTAAAAGTACTTCCCCATTGATTTGTCTGTTTTTCAGATGGGAGGAGCTCTCAGAGGTTGAAGACTGGCCAGTTTCTCACACTCAGCCTAAGAGACAAAAGTAACAGAGGGGATTATCAAAGTGTAAAGTGAGAAGATTCTTACAGCTTGTCCTCCTCTATGTTATTGTTCAAGTTATCTCTACAGCGCAAATCAAAGATTTAATTTTTAGCAGCACTGGATATGCTTGCAAATGCCTTATTTTATTGTGATAATCACCTATGTACGTGTTCAAAAAGCCACAGTCTGGTTGATGCTAAGATAATATCTACTCTGATAGAGTTCTTAGGAAAGTCATTTAACATTTCTCTCCCCTCACTGGTAAAATGAGCAAAACAACATGGATTAACATGAGAGGAATTAACAAGAGACAGGAAAAAAGTAATTTTATTTATCAAAGTCTGCTATTTTCATTCATATTCTTCTGAGCAACATTGCCTGTCATAAATAATGTAAAAGCTCATATATGTTCCAGAGAAGGACATAAACTGCAGCAGTAGAACAGAGAAGATGAACATATTAAATCATATTCTAAGCTACTTTTAGAGAGCTAGGTGAGACTGCTATCAAAGGTAGCAAATTTTACATGGTTTAAGCAGAATAATTAGGGCACAACAAATTGAGAGCAGCATATTACAGCTATTTCAGCTGGCAAAAAGATTTTGCTACTTTCAGAACATGCTTTATGTGGTAGAGAAACCCTGAAAAGTGTCCCAAGGGGGTTTATAATTTTTTCTTCAAGCTTTTGCCAAAGAATAAATAAGGTTAAATGTCCTTTACCATTTGTGCAGCAGTGAGCACACTGCCAGTGCTGAATTGGCAGCATACGGGACAATTCTCTCGCTATTTGTTATAGGAAGACCCAAGTTTAGCCAGATGATTTATAACAAAATAGAAGAATTCTTCCAAACCTGAAAATATCTGTAACACAACTTGAATAGTTTGGAGAAGTCACTCATCAGGTCCTATATGTCTGCGGTTAAAAGCCTTCATCATCTCTAGCGAGAGATTTTGATTCCTAGACAGAATGAAGAGCTCCTTAGAATAGCTTGTCTTTATACCTACCAGGTGAGCCAGAATACATGATAGGCTTCCTTTCATGCTATTTTTCAGGTTTTTTTCTTAAACAGCAAAGCTCCTTTTGTTATGAATGGTGGATACGTGGGCAAAGCTCAGCAGGTTGGCCTCTATTGAATTTTGCATTTTGGTTTTTTTCTGTGATACCATATAGTTGTAAGGATAGACTTGAGCACCAGCCATCATCTTACACTTGTACAGGGCTAGATATCTATTTTATACTACTCTTCCCTCACTTTACCATTCTGTAACTGTTTTACTGTTCTGCAGCATGTGTATTATTTGCATGTGTTTATTCATAGCATCTTAGTTTAAACTATTGACTGATAAGAATATTGAATCATAATTTAAGAGAGATTATCTCATTAATTTGCTTGAAAATAATATTTTATGTAAATGACTCAGAAAAAGGAATATTCTCCAAAATTATATTATACTCTTTGAAAAAAGATTTATAATCAATTTTCTTTCAAGAATATTAGTTACTGCAAAGTTGTCGTCTTTGAAGATATAGGAACTATTTATCTCTGTTGCTTTCGTCTAGAGATGAATTAGTTTAGTTGTTTAGAAAAAGCTTTTCACATGTATGGGGAGTGCACTCAATTCTTTGTTGTTCTTCCATTTTGATGATACAAAATAAGTTTTTTTTTCCCCTGCATCCTGATACCTAATTGTATTTCCAGAACCAACTTATCTGAAAGCAGTGAAATCAACAGCACAATTCTTTTCAATGGGATGAATGTATAAGGCTTTTTCAACATAACAGATTAATCCTTTTGATAGCCTCGATGTCTTTTAATTCAGTAAGAGATAATGGTAGTTGCATTTTCTTATTAAATTAGTCCTTGAGCTAATACTTTGTCAGTTTTGATTATTTCAAATGTAAAAGGGGATAGAATTTTTTCTTGTTGTTTATGCAAGAGTAAAATATCCTTATTTGTAGGAGAAACGTCTTAATTCTTAATTAACATCAATACAGTTTTCACCAAAGGTTCTCAAATACTCAAAGAGAAGTAAGCATTATCATTTCTTTTTTTTTGCAGATGAGGCTACGGCAGTTGAAAGACCAAAGTCACAAACATTTGTTAATAAAGGTTAATGTATCCAAAGTATATTGAGAACTTTGGTTGTTGGTGTTGCACAGACACTGTCATTACTAAGAAAAGAAAAATTTTACCCTTGAAAGGTTGAGGGTGTCTAAAGGTGGTAAAGACTGACGAAATCAAGAGAAGAGTCAAGCAGAGGAAGAGGTTTTGCAGAGAGGTTGTGCGGTATTCTGTCCTTGAAGGTTATGAAGACCTGTCTGGGTAATGCTCTGAGAAACCTGGTCGGACTCCATCATAGTTAAAACTGCTTTGAGCAGGAGGGTTGGACTAGAGATCACCAGGGGTCTATTCTGATCTGAAATCTCTTGTGATTCTGGAAAAATTCTTTACTTTTATTGTTTGCCATTATATTTTAGCAATATTTCCCATAGAAGATTCATTTGCAAGGTAAATAAACCAGTATTTTTAAGGCTATTGTCAGAAGATCTTGCTCTTTTCCTATAGCTAGTTATAGACAATCTTACCTCCATATACAGTACAGCTCTGCAATGGGTATTTTTGATTTCTGATACAGACACTTTTGAGCTCAGGCTGCTTTTTTTTCCTCATTACTGTTGCAGTTCCCTTAATATCAGACTTTTGGTTAATAACCTTACAACCACCACTGTAGAGTCAACGTCTTTGAAGGAATTTTTTAAGGGTCTTAGAATGGCAAAAGGTTGAAAACTATTGTTTTAGAGAACTCCAGAAAGAAATTAGCTTCTTTGACTTGTATTAAAGTCAAATTCTGTCTCTGGAGACATAAAGTAAGGACACTGACCTTTTCCCAAACAAGTCATATGATCTTCTGCAAAAGACTATTTTTCCAGATTGAGTCAAGTTTATCAGTATACTCTCTTGACAAACCTGTCTTGGAGAGACCAGGAACAATTCTGTGACAAAGAGAGAACAAATATGTTATTTAACTTTTCAGAGACCCTCATTTTGCAAACACAGAATCTTAATTTTATTTCCTAAAAGAAGCCTTAATATAAGTCACAGTGCATACAGAGTAAACCTAGAAATGTGTTTATACAGGCTACTGATTAAAGAAACTACAGATTAATGTTAGTTTGGATAATTTTATTTAATCATTACTAGCTATACACTAAGATCACTTCCAAATTTTTGTCAATGAAAATATCAAAGGTCATTTGTAGCAAATTCTCTGTGCTTGGATATTTTTTTTCTCCCCTAGGAGTTTAAACATTGTTTTATAGATACATAACAGGTCTGGAAGGGACCTCAAGAGGTTATTTCATCCATCTTCTCTCCCAAGGCAAGAACAAACATATCAATCTTGACAGATGTTTGTCTAGATGATCTTTTTAAAATCTTCCAGTTATGGGGATTCCAAAATCTCTCTAGGCAATCTATTCCAACTCATCACTAACATTACCTTTAACAGGGCTTTTTTTCTAGTAACTAATCTGAATTTTTCTTGTTGCAGTATAAATCCATTCCTGCTTGTTCAGTTGTCATTGATAGAGAGAATTCATTGTTTTCTTCCTCTTATAAATCTTTTTCTAAAAAATATTTAAATAGCTCAGAAGATAAAAAGCAGATTAGAGATCCAGGAAACACAACTATGAGTGGGCTGAGAGAACCGAGTCATTCAGCTTTAGAGAGAAAACAAAAGAGGTTTAAGACAAATCTTTACAGATGTAAAAATTCTTCTAGCGCCCTATACTTTTTCATTTGACATACAGGAACTAAAATTAGACATAGTACTATAGGTGAGGTCTTAACAACTACAAGAACAATTGAAAAAACAAGTTAGTTTTCTGTGTGCTGGTTATGCATCTACTGATACATACTACAGAACGCCTGCTGCACTCATGACAATACTTCTGATAACTCACATTAAATTTAGAGCCTTCAGATGCAAACTACTATCCAGCCATTTATTCCTATCTTGTAATCCTGCCTAAACATAATACCTTGAATATATACACGTTGGACTGCTTTCCGTTCTCTTCCCAAACAATATTTGCCAAGATAAGTTTGAAATCTTTCTTGTGTCTTGACTGTAGACCTCCTCTAGGCAGCAGGCATCTACTCACTGGCTTAATCCCCTGCATTTACTGAGGAAGGATGAACAAAGACGTCTTAAAGCTGCTCAGAAGGTTCTACCTTAATTCTCCTAGAAATTTCCTTTCTTAGAGTTCCCTTTATTTAATAAGCTGGTAATGTTTGATGACTGTGATATATTTGTTATCTGATTAGTCGCACAGCAGCTACCCAGGAAGTTCCTTGCTGACTTGGGCTTACTCTCTCCAAAGTCAATGGCAGTGAATTCAGTAACTTGACTCTTAAATGTCCTAAGTAACATCTCTGAGGTAACGATCTGTTGCAAAATTATCTTTTCTGTTCCTTCCATGAATATACATAATCCAGAACAGAACAAGATACATATGGTAATCAATCACATTTAAAGACCTCAATTGTGTAAATCAATACACTGGTTCCAGACCTGTATGACAAGAGTTAAACAGTGAAAGAAAGCTGGAAAGGTTTGGTTTGGTTTTGTTCTTTGTTTTTTTAGAAAGTTTTATAATTAGTGTTGGGGCACACTGGGCACTGAATTCATTTTATAGTATCACACATAAAAGCAAACTGAATTCCTCTCAGTGCAAAACCAACCTCAAGCTACCTTGACAACAAGATACCAATAACCCTGTAATTTCAATTGTTCACTCTTTTTTTATGTGTTCTGTATCTCAGTGAAGTCTCATCTTCCCAGCCAAGTGCCATAGGCTAATAATCTGTAACAAAACTCACCCTCAAAAAATGTCAGATATAATGAAAAACACAACTTCACAGATGAGAAAGTTGGCCTTAGCTAAATCCTAAGGGCCCTAGCTCTCAGATTCTGTAGGTTCTTCTGTTTCATCCTCCAACCCTGAATTAGAAAGGTATGTGAAACTGAACTATTCCTGCTTCTTTCTAATGAATCACGCATTATCCATCAAAAAAATAACAGGCTCCCAAAGAATGAAAATTCTATTGCCAGCTGGGAAAAAAAATGCCCCTATCAGTTGAAAACAGAACCTGACTACCCACCTTAATGATCTACTAAGTAATATTATATAGAATTTGTAGCATTAAATGCAGATGAACACATTGAACCTGCCAGCCCAGATGTTGGCCACCTTATATGTCACTCAGTCATTCACAACACTGTAGGGAGTATAACATCCTACGGATCTAATTCTGTAACATTCTGTGACGGCATACATTAATTCCAAGGTAGAAGACTTTGAGGCAGCGAAGAAAGGTAGAATGAGGATTAGGAATCTCATGGACTGAGAAAGAAGCATAAGAAAGACAGCACAATTATCAAGAGAAATTCATTAGATAAGGCTTTCTTCATTCTAAACAGCACCTATTGTGTATTTTTTTGATAGGTTTTGGGAAAAAATAGAAAAAAACTGATCTTAGACTAAACATATGTTAAATCAGAAAAAACAGGGCTAGGGTAACAGAGCCTTACATTCCTCTATTATCACTAGTAGTGAATACTGGTATTGCTATTCATTTGGTTCTCAGCTGCTCCACTGATAGCCAGTGAATAATGCCCAGGTCAGAAATAATTACACTGGCTGTGTTTGAGAGGTGGGCCCATGCCAACCTCATAAGATTCAACAAGTCCTGCGTCTGGGTCAGGGCAATCCCAAGCACTGATATAGGCTTGGCAATGACTGGCTTGAGAGCAGCCCTGAAGAAAAAGACTTGGGGGTGCTGGTGGGTGAGAAGCTCAATGTGAGTCATCAGCGTCCGCTCACAGCCCAGAAAGCCAACTGTAACCTGGGCTGCATCAAGAGAAGCGTGGCCAGCAGGTCAAGGGAGGTGATTCTCCCCCTCTACTCCACTCTCGTGAGACCCCACCCAGAGCACTGCCTCCAGTTCTGGAGCCCCTATTACAGGAAAGATATGAAAGTGCTGGAATGTGCCCAGAGAAGGGCCACAAGGATGATTAGAGGGCTGGAGCACCTCTCCTAGGAGGACAGGCTAAGAGAGTTGGGGTTATCCAGTCTGGAGAAGAGAAGGTTGCAAGGAGACCTTATTGTGGCCTTCCAGTATCTGAAGGGGGCCTACAAGAAAGCTGGGGAGGGACTTTTTAGGATGTCGGGTAGCGATAGGACAAGGGGGAATGGATCCAAACTAGAGGAGGGGAGATTTAGATTGGAGGTTAGGAGTAAATTTTTCAGCATGAGGGTGGTGAGACACGGGAACAGGTTGCCCAGAAAGGTGGTGGAAGTCCCATCCCTGGAAGTTTTTAAGGCCAGGTTGGATGGGGCTCCGGGTAACCTGGTCTAGTGGGAGGTGTTCCTGCCCATGGTAGGGGGGTTGGAACTCAATCTTCAAGGTCCCTTCCAACTCTGATGATTCTATGATTCTATTTGAGATCTGATGATTCACCCCATTAAAAAGTAAATGAGGTTAACACACCACGTCTAAACAAATTTTGGATACTCATGACTGTACCCAACTATACTTGACCAAATTCAAACAAGTGTCCTGGAAGTGGAGGACAAAATGTTAGCTCTAATTCGAGGAGTGCCTTGTTTTGAAATAGTGCAGCTTCTGAGAACAAAGGGATTACCAACAGATCTACAGACCAGTATCTTTAACATAAGGGGTTTTCCATTTTTCTGTGGTCTTAACTAACAAGCATAATTCTTTGAAATATGGTCAATGTCACCACACAGATGTACTAGCTTGAAAATAGTTCTATATGAAATGTTCAACAATATCGCATTGATTTATTCTATACTATAACACAGTGTGGCTACTTTATTGAATAAATAATATACCACTGCTATGAATTTGATGGTTTTCCATGTCATATTTTCTGTTTCAGCAGGTTGCTAAATGTCAAGTGAATGCTTTATGCTGACTGCAGACCTCACCAAAAAAAATCTTTCAGAGCTAACACCACTAACGAAAACTGAGGCATAGCGACGTTTTTCTTTCTTTTTCTTTTTAATTTTTTTTTTTTAAAACAGGCCACAGAAAACAGCCAAGATCAGCATTTTCTACTCTAAATGAAAAATCCAGGCATGTATATTTAGAGCATTTAAGAATTTCTTAGAACCTGAAATTAAAAAATATTTTCCCTTCATCCTTTTTCAGTTGATTGAAACTGGGATCAACATTTTTATAAAAAGCAATCAATTTAAAAAATAAATAAAATCAGGACTTTTAGTCCTTCTATTTAAAAAGATATAGCCAAGCTAATGTGTATGAAGCTGGGGGTGAAAAATTCCGAACTAACTAAAAGGTAGTGAAAATGGATTTAAGTAAAATTAATCAAATTAATTAAATGTTCAAATATTCCCATTCCTGCCTTATGTTAATAGCTTTTCATAATACTGTAAAGTTTGTTTTAACACAGAACAAATAAAGAATAATAATATTTGTGATATATTTTGATTAAGAGAAAATAGATTTGAGAAGGCGATTTTGGATTTGTATAGAGATTGATTATTAATTATACATTTTATTAATGAAGATGTAGGCCTTCCATTGCCACTTACAGAATTTGAGGGGTTATAACTGAAAAATTATATATTTTCTCCTACGTAGGTGTTTAGAGTATTTAGATTTGTGATTAAGCATTGAGTCCTAGTTCTAATGGCCTTTTATCCACTACAAATGTAGAGAAACTTCATTTTGTTTTGTGTTAAATCAGTCGTTTTCTCTCTGCAATTGAAAAAAACCACCCCCAAATGCTAGTTTGCTCTCGGCTTTTTCTCTGTCTAGTCTAAACCCTGAAAATGTCAAGTTTGCTCACTAATTAAACATGTCTGTCTTAGACTCCACTTGTATCTTTCATCATAATGGTGCAGAGTCCCAGGGAGACATTATACATTCATGTTTTCAAACACAAGATGTGAAAAAATACAAATATAAATTTAGTGCCATAATCTCATAATGAGCAAAGCAATTATGGTGTGGGGGAGATGAAGGAATTAACCTTCTAAAAACTTCTCAATATATACAGGCCCAGGGCTTCAGAGTCTGGTTGAGACATTTTTGTATAGATCCTCTATAGAGAAGTAGAATGAAATGTGAGTTATTAGTGGGAGTCAGTCATAAGCTCAAAAAAAAGAGAGGGTTGAATTACAAGGTGCATTAATTTCATAACATAAATGGTAAAATACTGAATTTTCAAGACTGAGATTGAAATCTTGAAGGAAAAGATTTGTTTTAAATATTCTGGCTCTTCTGTGTCTGTTTAGAAATCAAATTTTAAAAGAAGAGCCCAAACCAACAAAGAACATTGCAACAACTAACCCTGAAGATTTGCATTAGTCATTCAAAGCTTCACCAACAGAAGCTTTTTTTTTTTTTTTTTTTTTTTTTTTTTAAAAAGTCCTTTTTTAAAAACGGCTGATGCTTCCTGGTGTTTGTGTAATGAGGTATCTCCTAGTTTATGGCAGCTGACACATTTATAGCATAAATTCCCATTTTTCTGGGTTTTTGACATTTGCTTTGAGGTCTCTGTGTGGTCGCTGATCAGTGTGATTATTAAACTGAATTTAACAAAAGTTCAGATACAACCAGGAAAACAATAACAGAGCATAAATATGTACAGACTGTTAGCAGTTTTCACAAAACAGGAAGGAAGGATGCATGAAAGGGATAAAGGGTATTCAGACACAAAGAAACTGTAATGATGGAATAAATTCGATACGTCATGAAATGTGCAATGTAACCAACTGGGGAAATTAGATGGAGAAGAAACAAAAGTAATTTTTGTAATCTACCAAGTAAAAATGATCATACTAAAGCGTGCAGAATCATCAGTGTTCTTCCCTTAGCAGGACACTAGATCTCTGATACCAAGTAAACGGTTAGATACATCTATTCTATTAATACAGTTGTTCTGTTTTGCAGAACTGGATTTCTCCTTTTAAATGTGTATCAGAGGGAAAAGACCATCTGTGTGTCACAACAAAATAGATTCTGCGGAATAGACTCAGTGCAGATACAAACCAACACAAGAAAGCAAAAAGTTCATAACTGCACAGAGAGCTGTTCTGTAGCCACCTCCCAGAATATGGTTCATGGACAAGATCTCCTGAGATCAGTCAGCGACTTTCCTTCCTTTATGAAACGCAAGCTCTGACATGAGCCTGTCTACTTGCTCTCTTGCACAGTCCCACACAGCACACAGTCACAGGCAGATTCAGATGGGAAACACATGTTCAGTTATATTCCACAGCAAACCTGAAAATGTAGGTTTTGGCAAACCTAGAAAAACAAGCATTGCTGGCCAAACATGCTGTGCTAAAGGTAAACTCAGCATCTTGATCAGAAACATGGCACATTGCTTTTAAAAACAGATTTAGGGAAGGTACCAGACACACAAGTATTGAAATCTGGTATGACTTGTAGTCTTCTCCATGGCAGCATGTACTGTACTCCAAAATTCGGTACAGCACTGGAGAACTGACATACAACAAACTACCAGGTATCGGTCTCTTTCGATACTTCAACCTCTTCGAATTTTCTGTAAGGGAGCCCTTAACAGAAACTCATCCATGTAGGGCCAGAGCTGCACCACACAAAGGACTGCTCGTCTTTCCTTCCACTCCCTTTTCTAATTGGTGTGGTACAGTGGGTCCCGAAGGAGCAGGGAATGGCAGTGGCTTGGGAAGCTCAAATGCTTGACGAGAATAAAATGTTGCAGAATTAGAAGGTAATGTGTGGGTGAAAAGAAAGAGTATGAGGTTGTGTTGTCATGGGAAGAATAGAAGGGAAATGGTGAAGTGAAATTTAGGGCAAGAAATGAGATTAGGAAAGTGGTGTTTGAGCAAGGCTAACAAAGGTTTTAAGGAAGAATGACTAAAGTAGTATTGAAAGAAAAGTAACTATGCTGGGTTTGAGCATCTGCAACTAAAGGTTGTATTGACAGAATTTTATTTTTTTTTTACTGCTGAGGGTCTTTCAAAGCTTATGTGAGAGGAAGAACTGAAAAAGATTAGTTCAGTTTTCAGCTTTAAAACAAGTGTTTCAGAGTGGTTCTGCTTTACAAGCATAGGCAAAAAAAAAATTAGTTTTATTCCAATACAGAACAGAAATTAATTTTTAAAACTTTAAAAGCAGAGTTGTTCTTCTCCTGATAGCAAGGCAAGGTGTAGCTGGGTTAATAATGTTAAGGAAAAACAAATAATTTTAAGAGGAGTGATGAGAGAGACGATGTGGGAGAAAAATAAAGGGCAACAATGTCCTGTATTCAAATTAACTTCAGGGAATAGGCTTGATTCTGATTTCATTTATAGAATCTGTCTCAGTTTCATAGCAGTTACCTTCAATTTAATTGTGATTTAGTGGAAGTTGAATTAAGAGTTTGACTTTACTGTAAACTACCAGAATTGAAGATCCATTTCCTTGTCTGGCAGTTAACATATAGATCTAGCAGTTGGCATTTTTCCTCTGTTAGCTGTGTTAAAGGGACAAGGATGTAAGCACTTCATGAAAACTCTTTGCAGTGGTAGGGTAATTATGAAACAATTAGCAGAAGATTTAGTTTAACCACGTAGACAAAAGAATAAATACCTCTTTTGTCATACACCCTGGGACATTTTGCCTGTTCATTTATGCAAAAGTACAATCTGCAAATAGATATAATGTGTTCTGGTTTGGTATTCTGTCATATTTCTGTTAAACTGAAAATAAACCGTATTTTTCTGAACATATATTTAAATGTGGAAGTTGCTAAAATAATCTCTTTAAAAACTGTGCGAGCTTACCCTGATCAATTTAATTTAAATTAAATTCATGGGCAAGTCTTTCAAAAGCACTGAAATCCCATTTTCAGAAAGAATACATGCACGTAAAGACCTATCTTTCAATGTAAGCTAAGGTTACTACGGCTCCTAAAGTATTTAGGTAGTTTTGAAGAACAAATACAAGATTTTCAGAAGTTTTTGTCCCCTCAAAAATACTTAGCTATCAGAACAAAATTCAGATTGTGTTCTTTGGCTGCGACAGAAGAGAACTCAGCAGCCTTGAAATTTATATTTTTTTCCTTTCATGGTACCTTTGAATGAAATTAACTTCTTCAAAGAAAGAAAGCAGCAGAGTAGCCTTTTCTTCCTCCATCCATCAAAAAAATACCTTTGGCATTTTATCCTGAACTGGAATAGATTCCCTGTATTCCACTGAATGACACATCTTCACACTTGCAGAAACCGTGTTCTACAGGGCCGGATACCGGTCTGCTTGAAGCCAACACAGAACCTGTCACTGATTTCATGGGGTCAGCATTTCATTCACCAGATTTCATACACATTTCCTCTGAACATATAAGGTGCACTTTTTTTCTTCAGAAGCATGCATACTTAAATGTCTGTAAGACTGTGTGTAGTTAGAGATGTATGTAGCTACAGTTTCCAGGTCAAATACGTTCTTAAATCTTTCCTACAGTCTGCATCCCTGGCTGTGGTTGCACACCCAACACAAATACATATACAGAGGTTTTTCTTTGGTGAGTGTACACTTTAAAGGTAAAAAACAAAGGGTCTTGATAAAGGGTGTAAAACACAAACTGAAGAGGATGATGAATAACAGAGACCAAACTTCTCTCTAAACAGAGATGTCTTATTTGTACAAGCCAAACTAAAATGACAGATGGCTTGGGGTTTTACCGTGAAAGCATTTTTAAACACAAACAAGAAAAATGTATGCTTTTCATTCACAAAGCTATTTTGTATGATTTTCTCCTCTTTTTAAAGTTTTAGACCATCTTTTATAAATTGCATTTGAAATGATTCTTTTAGTTTACTATTAAAAGAAATTAAAATAAAAACTCAAAAGTAGTAGCAGAAGTCTCACCAAATTGAATGAGTTTTCAGAAGGTGAGCCCACAGTTTCTCCTGTACTTGTCTGACTACTTGGTACAAAGCATTCCCCACTCTATGCCTGTATTACACAATAGTTACACCGCCAATTTGTCTTCTAAGTTCTTTGCTAATTTTGGAGAATTCGAATTGTTGCTAAGAATTTATGCATGAACATCACTATCACCCTCATTAATGACTCCTTTATCCCAAAAAAGTTTAGATTATAACCACAGTAGTCAAGCCTGTATTTTCTATAAAAAGTATATGTATAGTCTACCTTTGTCTGTTTACCGGTATTTTTTTCTGATTCTTTTTTCTCTCTGGTCCTCTTTGCCTTTAGCCATGTTCTTTGCAATTTTTCCCTCTTTCTGTTTTCTATACATACTTGCTCTCTCCAGACTTCCTTCTCTAGGTCTAGCAAAAGATTGCCTTCCCTCGGCACAGGATTGTAATCTTAAAATATTTTCCAAGCCACGTCCCGTCGATTCAACAATTCACTCAAGCATTACTTCTGTAAATTTATTAATGGCTTCTGACCGTGATAATTAAACTACTCTTTAACCTCTTTTTCTCATATAGGCCTCATCTCCACCACCTTTTTCATAAACTCACACTTAATTTTTCACACCAGAATAACTTCCTCTGAGAGCAGCGAGGCAATTGCCCAGATTCTCACAGTGTTATTAATCATGGTTGGATGGTTTGCCATCCACTCGTTTAAGACCTTTCCATACCTTACCCTATCTATTCACTTTGTTTTCTTTTAAACAACTTCCAGAGGCTTTTCAACATTGTTACATGAAACACTACAGAAATTGTTGAGTAATTTGTACATTCCTTCTAGCCACCTTCCTTTTGCACTGTATCAACCCCACCCAATCAGTAGGTCACTGTCCAGTTTTCCTCCCTGCACCCTACTCCTTTATAAATTCTGATAGCATATAATCCACTTTTGAAAGATTCATTTTTGACCCTTTCCGTGGGAGACATTACTTCAGAATTTCATGGATACGGTTTACTTCACCTGCACAATCAATATTATTTAACAATGTTTTATCTCCTTCAAAGTATTTGCACTCACATCAATCACATGCTATTCTTCTCTCAGGATTTCTCTAGTTCCTGATTTAATAACCTTAGTTGGCAGTGCAAAATCTCCTATCAATAAGATTCCTACTAAGATATCTCTGCTGAGCTGCTACTCTCTTTGCTGACATCTTTTAATTCTGGTCTGCTGTCTTCATTTTCTGTGACCAGTTTAAAATATGTTTATTTAATTCTTTCTTTGGACTTCATTTCTGTCCTCAGAAATTGTAAATACTTTGTCAGGAAACCATTTTCTTACCTGATCCAATTCTTTACTGCTAAAATTCTCAGATATCTCCGCAGAGGTTACCTTAGTAACTTCCCCACTTAAAACTTAGCTCTTGCCTCCTCTTTAGCTTCAACAGTGTTTGCAAATGACTATTGACATCAGCCGTATTTGTTCAAACAGTAATTCAGTAAAAGTTCAGTAGATACATACAATCAGCCAAATGAATCACAGTTTTCTCCAGGAGAAGTTCTGCAACTGCAGATGAATGCTCTCCATGTTGACACCAACACAGAGTTATCTAATTTCTTGAACAGTATTTTGATAATCACTGGACAGCCTCTTCTAAAGAAGCAATAGTGGGTTTGAATTGACATGCTACAGCTATAGCATATTTTATTGCTACAATAAGCCTGTAACTATTAAACTAATTAAACAACGACTATGATGTGCCTGAGCTTTTAGCAAGTAAATGCGAGTTAGTTATTTTATGATATCTGACTCAGCTACTTCTGATGAACTGACCAGAGAGAATATCCACATTGCTAAGAGAGCACTTTCAGTAAACTCAGAAGAGAAAGTAGGCACATACTGAACTTTCTTTTCCTATTCCCAATGTCACTAACCTAGTTTAAAGTGACGTGATATCACTAAAGAAAAGACAAAACATACCTGAAGAAGAATTTTTCCTTGTTTACTGTATCTTAGTAAGACTCAATCCTGCAGACATATATGCCTAGGTGTAGCTGCATTTATGTGAGGAATATAAAAAGCGTTAGAAATGTGAAAAGCTGTTTGAATGTGTATTTGCACAACTGTGACTACAGCCAGTGAGGTCCCATGTCCTTTCTGAAGGATAAACAGTAAATCAATCCAAAAAAAAAAAAATATATATATATAATGAGGGCAGCTAACTGGTAGAAATCAAATTTCTTCTGAATTTTCTAGTACTGCCCATGAATTATATCTGTTTATAGTGAGTCAGGACTGTTTTTCAAGAAAGTAAGAACAAATTAAAAGGCACATAAGGAAATGTTAAGATCAGGTGACAGTAAAGGAAGAGTGGGAAAATGAAAATGAAATTTAGGAAACAGTTCTATCCTAGTAATTTGGTTTTAATAAAGTTCTTTGTGATTGTATTTGATTCCAACTGTCACAGTGAGATTTTAATTCACTTCCTGCATATTTTTCTTCCCTGGGCATATAGGGACTATAAATGACAAATCAAATTTTCCAGTACTTACTTTTGGATTTTTTACTGTCCACAATCTACAAAAGCCAAGGTCATAAAAAGTTGCTACTTATTGCTGATCACAATAGGTCTACCTTTCGCACATTTTAAAATTTGAATCTAAAAAGAAGAGTAAAAATGGAAAAATACCAAGTATTCAGAGAATGAAGAGGCCTTAAATGAACTTCTGGATGACAGGAGGTTTGTTTTTTTTAAGAGGGGGGAATAAATCAAAACTCAACTCTGCTTCTAAAGGACCAGGAACAAACTATGAAAACTATCTTCCTTATTTAATCCTGCTGTGTTTATTAAGGCATCTCCTCACCTGAAGAAATATTCTCTTATGAATTTAAAGTCCCAGGGATCATATTGTGGAGTTTAGTAAAATTCCTGTGAAGATTTCATTAAGATGAAGCTTTATTTTTTGGAACTAAAATATTTCTTTACACTGATGCTTATACAGTACTAAGGTACTGTAAAGTTCCAACTAAAGCACAAGCATGCATGATATATGTACTCCATTTATAGTACACGCAGACCATTTGTCAGCTACACTAGCAAATCTAATTAAATGTTCTGTTTTGTATTTATGTAAAAGAAGTAAGTTTCCATGGTGCTTTTTTATCCCCCAAAGGAAGTGTAAGAATAATACTGTTTGTGTTACCGAGATTAGAAAGAGTTATAAAATAAGTACCTAGGATGATTTGAATAAACAGTATCTAAAGATTTATTATTCAGAAGCAAGAGAAAGAAGCTGTTGGATTAGATTATCATGATGTTACCTCAGAAAAAAAATTCCAAACAATTAAGCTATCAAGGGAAAGGATACAAATTATTGCATGGGGATTTAGAGGCATAGCCATGTAATGCACTGTAAATTAAAGTCATTTATAAAGTACAAGTGGAAACCCTATATGAGAACGACTGCTTAGTCAGCAAAGGTGAGTCAAATTATTTGCCACTGCAAGAATGATTCCATGGGATAGTTCACTGCATGTTTATCAGATGTTTGCTCTCTTAAAAATATTCAAAAATATTAATATGCCCTGAAGATGGCCACTAAGTTCATTATCATTGGAACACTCTCAGCTACTTTCTCTGCAAGGATAAAAGAGGACACAGCCAGACGTCTCTCTGCATAGATATGACACTTTCCTCTCTGTTCTCTGCCACTATTAAAAAGGTCAATTATAGGTGGTAATGATTGGAAGGAAGGTGCTTGAGACAGAGCAATGATCTAAAAGAAATATGAAAGATAAAAATAAGTGAGTTAGTGGACAGTTTTGGAGCAGGAAAACGTAGCTGCTCCTCCTTTCGTGTGAAGGATTTCACATTGGGCTATCTAGTATGGATGTAAAAGACCTCCATCCAGTCTGCAACTGGAGAAAAGCTGATTTGAAATTATTTTCCTGGGGAGTCTTCTATCTTGTCAAAGAGAAAAAAGATAAAATTTCCATTCTTCAGTACAATTCACAATTACCTGATACCTGGGTACTAAATCTTTAGGTTGGTCAGAAGAGAGATACGAAAATGGAAGTACTTTTAGGTCAGTGAACAAAACGAGTCTATGGGTTCCCTATAGTCTATAGGGAGGTCTCTAGTCTCTTTCAGGCTTGCTTTGCCCACTTCATTCACAATTTGGAGCCAATGACTCCCTCTCATTTCTCAAGTATGGCTGAGAAGCCAGGTCAGGCACTGTTTCAAGAGGGTAAGCTGAGCTAGGAACTCACTAAGAAAACAAGGCAGGCAGCCACAGAGGTTTCACGGGCAAAAGGACAGTCTCACCATTCCAGAGCAAGGCAAGCAGAGCAAACCTAGTGAGGGAAACGAGGTTTAGCCAAGAGCCCAGATCACCAGACTGATCAAAGTTCAAGGCAGATAATCAAGTCTCTGGGACAGAGTGCAGACCACCCAGGACACGGGCAGAGCTGCAACACAGATCAGGCAAGGATCAAGGCCAAAAGCATCAGCTTAAGCACTCCTGCTGAAAGAGGAGGTGCGACGCTGGGTGAGACCATTTGACAGAGCTCAGACAGCTCTCTTCACAGCCATGCACCTGCACCATTACCTAACGCTGGCTGCCACACTCGGGCAGCTAAACCCTCAAGTGGAGAGGATGTGCTCGAAGCCTTCACATCCAAGCTTCACACAAATGTGCAAAACAAGGGTTATTATACAAGAGCACTACACAAACCTTCCCTGGCTGGGGGAGTACCAAAAGACCAGTAGCTGAAAGGTTTAAGCAATGGAAAGAAATTCTTTCTTGGCCCTCCTATACAAAAGGAAAACTTCACAGTAGATCTTTGTCTCATTTTTGTGGTACTACTAGTAAACACAAATGTGTATAATAATACATATCTTGTAATATTGCTGTAAAATATTATGTATTTATTTTCATTAACAATCCCATTTCATATCACTGTATTACTTAAGTCAACATACTATCCGGTATTGCATAAGAGTGCTCATAATTGAAAGCATAACTAAAGTCCCCAAATCCCAATATTGTTTAATTTTTATAGATTATAGGATATGTTACAAATAATAATGTGTTCTTAGAATAAAGCAGAGAGAAAGAATGAAAGAAAAAAGAAGTCATTCTCACAAACTCTAGATGTGCCATGCTGTGAGAGTCATTCTCATATTTTCCCTTGTTGTTATAGCCTCTTCATGTTTTAAAAAGATTTTGAAAAGCTGGAGAACTGTTGAGAGTATAAACTGTATTATACAGAGATTTTTTTTTTTCCCTGAAAACCTTATACAATATAGTCACACTTCTAAAGCACGAATACGTGTTTTTCTTTTAATGGCATTACAAGGGCAAGACAGGTATACTAAATAACAAGTGATGCAATGGTTACCATGGTTAAGATCTGCAGTCTTTTTATATTGAATGGTAAATACTGAAATATTTGTATATAACACAAGAAGTGGACAGAGCAGGAACATATCATCCACGTGAACATTGATCTCTTTCTCCTCAGTTTAACTTGCTCGTCTAACTAGCATTCCCTCTCACAAGTGCTGTTATTTTCTTCCCCACTTTTGAAGAGAAAAGTGAGGTTTATTCTTGCCTCTAAAAAGGAAAATGATAAAATGAAGGTTATGGGCTACCTGTAAACCCACATTTAACCCAGAGGCGAGAGGTTCTCCGTATTTCTCACATATTTCATTATCAGAGGAATGTTTATTTCAGGTACTCATTATGATCTACAGGGGTTTTATTTGACCTCCATAAATAATATACCAAAACAATAGATAAAAGTCTTTTGAATTAAATCAAAACAGTTCTGTTTATGGGTACCATGGCATTAAAATAGAGATCTTCAGAAAATTATATAATCTGTGAATTTTATGATCAACTAAGGAAACTTGTAAAGCAAAGTGAAGTAAATCAATTATTTGAATAACTAACTCATACAAAGCAGACATTCCATATTTAATCGTAAAACAGTATTAGAGAATGTCTTGTATTTATTTTTAGATGAGCTGACACACAGGTGATAATCTGAAGATAACATTTAGCTTCATGTAGGTTATAAATGCTCAGGAACTCAAGTCACTTATTTAGATGCTTATACTGGAATTTAGTTGCCTCTAAGAGTCATTGAAAGAAGGATATTGCATTTAAATGTTTTAAAATAATTTCACAAGCAAATTAAGTGAGAAGGGAAGAACATTTTCAGAAGTTTACCCACAAAATATATTTTTTTAAAAGACAAACACTTACAATCCCATGGGATACATGCACTCTAGCACTTGATCACATTTTCTGAAGAAGATAAATTAGCGATAGGCTACATCATAGGCCTAAGCACAGGGCCTTCAAATCACTCGTTAGGCAAAATGAGGGCTTGGCTCATGCAGTTGTCAATTCACCAGGTATTTTTTTTGTTTATATCATAGAAAACAAATGATTTGTGCTAAATGCTAAATTATCTTTACATCAATGAATATTTATGTTACACTTCTTTTTTTAGAATATCTGACACTGCTGTCGATTTGGAAGTGTTTTTGCAATGCCCTGCCTCTGCAGCCTGGATTGATTTGTGGAGACGGGTGGCTTGGCAAGTAAGAGGAGAAGATGCTTTTTAAACCTGGGAATTTCTATGTATTCTCTAGTATTTGAATTGTATGTCCTTTCTGACAAAAAGGCGATTGCCTCCTGTGAAATAGATCAATGGGTGATATTGTGCACTGATTGCTATTTGTTTAAGAGAAATCTCCCTGACTGACCCACTTCTTGTAATGCATAAAAAATAAATGACAGAAGTAATATTTCTGTTCTTGTTTCACTTTCATTCATCTTATTTGATCAGCACTGAACAAAACTGACATCTCGTCAAACCCAAAAGTGCATTTCTGCACTAGGTTCATCAGAGGGTGGCATTTAAAACACAGACATTGCAGGAACAAATGTATTTGCCAGCTCTGTCCATCGATGTAAACCTGACCTTTATCCTGTAGATTTATTGACACTGTGCTGCTTTGTATCATATTTCATTACTATGTGAAAAGCCTGGAAGGACCTCCCTGTAAAATCACTTGATTTTGATCTGCAAATTTTTGCATCTGCAGTAAATTCATCTAAAGACTGAAAAAAAACTAAATATGTCTTAATCTTACACAAAATGAGATGACTTAATTACACTTTTTTTTTCCCCCCCCTCTAAATGGCTCCACCTTGGTCTCTCTTTCAGTTGCACCAGTCCTTAGGGACATCACACAAGGAGAACAGCATTTCCTACAGTCTCTTTTACCTTCCTCCAAACCCAACACATTGATAACCCTATTCCAAGAAAGAAGAATGTAATGCATGTAGACTTGTAATTAGGATTTACATATTTAAATTAGTCCAATAAATTCCACATACAAAATATGATCTAGGCTCCAATACTACATTACTAAAACGGTAATGGTTTTGCAGTATGCTTTTATGCAGTATGATTCCACTTTGTTCCTACAGTCACCTAGGAGATATGGAAGCCCTTTAATGAACAGGGTATTATAAAACTTCTTCAGATTGATACATAGCTATTTTAACTATAGATAACAGCTTTGCGACTGTACATTTTGTTCCGTATGGGGAAATTTTGATGAGAACAAATAAAAATTAATGAAGCTAATTCCAATCATGCTGAAAAAACACATTTTCCCAACTAATTGACTAAATAATGGTTTGCATTTCATTAGTATGTTCTTTTCCTAAATTCACTGGAAGATTTCCAACAAGCCAGAACACTGAAGCACCATGCTGGTGAGCCCTATGTGAATCACATCTGTGTCCTTGATTTCAGCCTTCCAGGCTTGAACATACTGAAACAGTCAATGCTTGGCAGTACAGCAAATAGGCTATTTTCCTTAAAGAAAGAAAAATCTATTACTCTTGTGATGGATTCTCAAATCCTAATATTTACCTTTGTCTAAATAATGCATAATTGAGCACTAACATGTGCTTAACTAAAAACTCCAGATTCCCTTCAAAATCGTTGTTTCCTTTTTTTTACAATAGAAGTAGAAAGCAAATGAAAATCATCCTTTCGTTCCTGAATTAATTGAGGATAAAAGATTAGACCTCAGTCCCTGAACTCAAGAGAAAGACATAGGAAGGGTACCAAGAAAGGGGCAGAGGGATTTCCACTTGTCCAAGTGTCTAAATCTATGCAGACATCTGCATCTGAGGTAACTGCCTGGGATCCCTTTACAGTCAAGGGAAAGAAATGGGCATTTCTAAAGAATAATTTCTCTGAAATATCTTAAACATCTTCCTTTGGGACAGGATAAATCGATATATCCCAAAGGTAAGTACTTCATAAGCTTCAGATAAAGCCCAAGGCTACGTACACTAATTTCAGTGAGGCTCTGAATTTGCATATTTTCCTGCTCAGGTGAATTTTTGAGATTTAAAACAGAGCTTTTCCAATGTCAATTAAAAGAAAAAATCAAAACAAAACAAAAAACCACCACAAAGTCAAAAGCAGGAAAGTGTAGGTTTGCGACACACACACAAAAAAGTCAATTCCTCATTCACTAAGTTCCTCGAAAAAATACAAGCATAAATTTCAGTCTATATAATTAAGAAGTCCTGTATTTATTCCTCTTCATCAACATTACCAGTGCTTTTAGTTTTGCAGACATTATGGGAAACGAGAAAAAAAGTCACCTTCAGGATTAAGATCAATTAATAACATTTAACTGGTTTTATGAAAAGAAAACACAAATGACAGTTTCAGTAGTTCATGTAGAGCCCCATCTAGCTGAAGCGAAATAGAAGTGTCTCCAGCTTTTAGAGAGCAGTATTTGTTGGCTAGAGATAATTACTTCTGAAATTTTCTTGTAGTTCCTATGGTTTCTTCATGAGATTTTTTTTGTACCATCAAAAGTGAATTTTAATTTGCTGCAAATGCTGGTTTTGGAAATTCAAAATAGACGTTTAAAATAATCTAGTAGATATGACGAAGTAAAAGTATCTGAGAACATTTTTATTCCTTTCACAAATGCTGTGGGTGTGTCATCTTCAGTAGCACTTCACTCACTAGCAATGATGTAAAGGTAGTGAATACCACTCATTTTAAAATATTCTGGCTACTCATTGGCTGTGTAACTTCAAGACCATCTTCATGTGAAATGTTATAGATGTTCAGCCAATCATACAGGCACATGACTGTGATCTCTTCACATAAAATTTTAAATAGCGAAGTTAGTTCAAGTGATAATGATGCTGCCAGTGGGGAATTGAGGGATCCCTGAAATGGGTGTTTTAATAATATTTGGAATATATTGTCTTGAGATTACTGTGTTGGACAAAACTCAGCAAGCCCATACATGCAGTTTACATGAGTTTGTCTAAGGATCTAGCAAAATAAGATCAATAGTCAACATACTGTTCAACTTATATGTCTGCGTCAATCTTTTCTACTTGATTAAATATGCAGCTTCTTAGAATATGTTAGTAGAAATAGACGTTGTTTAGGCAGAACTTTCCTTCTGACAAATGCTCAGTTTTTAGTGTTAGAGTATTTCAAGTTGTTTTTTGAAAACATTTTTAAAGTTTCAAACGTCTGAATTAAGAAGACACTGTAGCATGTGTTTTGCCAGCTCAGATCGTCTGTGGCTTCTTCTAACTAGAGAAGAGAGTTTCTAATACTTCGTTTCACTGCCCAGAGAGGTAGCTGGCAAAGAGCAAAGACTAATTGAATCCCCTGTTGCTTTTGAACAACTGAAAAAAAGGGGATTGTGCTCAGGGTCAGGTGAAGACCATATGAAGTGATATTTACTTTTGCAAACTTCCCTATCCTCCTCATGGTACTTGAGCTCTGGTTTATATTAGCAACTATGAAAAACATTAATGATCACCAGTAATGTTACCAAGACAAAATCCAGTGAGCACTGAAAAGAGAAATCTTTTGCAGACTACGTTGGACACATGTTGATTTTTACTTCTAGAATTAAAATTTTTCTGCAACAGCAAATATATATTTTACTGAGGATAAAGCTGGATTTGACAATGAGAACATTAATATAAACTTTGATCATCCTTATCCCAAGTATTGAAAAATGTTTTATTTGGTTGTCTACTGTACTGATTTTCTGGATATACCACATTCAAGGTATACTCTGCAAACAGTTAAGCAATGATTCCTTGCTTTGGGATTGAGAGTCAAATATTTGCAGATGCTATTTTATGTCCTGGGTCAATTAAGAGGGAAGGCTTGTGAGAAGCAGTTTTTATGTGGTCCTGATAAACTGCTTGACTAAGCATACTTTTTGTTCTGCCTGCAGATGTTTATCTGACTCATAGATTCATGAAATCTGACAGAGATGACTTTGAGGTCTCCATGTATATACCTGATGTATGCAAATACAATTAACATAGTAAATATAAGCCACGCTGGGGCATTAATTACTAAATTGCTTTATGTTTCCAGATATAATGTCAGTAATATTTATGCAACTCCCCCAGATTATGTTTTTCTAAACATTTTATACTGCTGTTCTTTTCTGTAAAAGGCAAAGCTTCAGTGCTTTCCTTAACACTTTCTTGTGATTGCAAGAGTTATCATCATACATAATCAGAGAACAGTAATAATATCAAAAAGGAAATAGCTTTTTTCTTGCTGAATGACAGTAAACTTCTGTTCATTATTATATGTCAACTTATTTCAGGAGTGAAGTCCCACCAAAACAGTGACGAATTATTTTCTCTCATGTAGGAACAGAAGTCTTCACTGAAACTTGAAACACAACTAACCATAAAAATAAGCACTACTAGTAGCAAGTCTGTAATAGTGGTCAGCTATAGGACATCTCTTCAAGATCATTCTGCATCTGTTAAAATCTATAGATCAATTTCATAGTACAGCCTCTCAATCCTCTATTTCCTTCTCTTCTTTCCCTGTTGTATTATGCACGGGTGTTTCATCATGATTACTTGCTTCTCTCAAGACACTGCTTCTCCCAGGGCCAACTCTAAAATATTCTTCTGACATATTCTCAGATGTAGAAGTTTATTGTGCCTACCAGCAGTATCTGATGGGCCTTTTTACTCAGATTTTCCTTTAACAGTTAATTGCAGTACTTTTCTGTATGGTTTTTCTGTAGATGTGCGTGCTTCAGGAGATAGCCCATAAGCATGCTTCAGCCTCTTCTCCTACTATGTCAGAGCATTCCCATTAGTCGTACTACAGTAATAGCATTGCAACTTCTCTAGTTCTTCACATCCCCACGCTGGGTTTAAAGAATCGAAAGGTGTCCATGTCAGCTGTGGTGGAAACACAACTGGTAGGAACTAAGGGGTGGAAAGGGCTCCTTGAGGCCCTGGCACCATGTGGCCTTTTCCATTGGCACAAACCAATTTCAGCAAGCTCAGGCCAACAAAGTCTGTTTATGAGCCAGTACTGGCCTGAGCCAGAAGTGATCCCTCTAGAGCTAATGAATACAGTTTCGTATTTAATGTTGGCTGTTACATGTTCAGTATTAATAACTATACAGATAGAGAACACATACTAAAGAAAGCATCACTCATGATCAAATAGGCATTCGGAAAGAGAAACTCATAAGCTAATCACAGACAGGACCTTATTTGCTTAGCCTTATTCAAATAATTTCAATTCTTTTCTTTATTACTAGTCTGTAATTTGGCAGTATGATGATGTCCTATTTTATGGCATAAAGAAGAATGGAAGAGAATGTTTCAGAAGTAAAACAGGAGTATTCAGAACTAGAATTGAAGGAGATACGAGAAATAAGTATATCTTTAGCAGAGTTTATACATCAAATCATCAGTGCTCAGCTTTTGTACTAGTTATAACATTATCTAACATTGGTTTAGAAAACTAAACAAGTGATATTTATCTGAAAGTTCATTTTGTGAGATCTGGGAGAAATATTTGCTAATAGCTCTGATACACTTCCTTTATGAAGCTAGTTTTGTGGGAAACCAGCATTGTTTTCTGTCTTGTTCACTCTTCAGCCTAATTCCTGGAGTATAGGGATTCGCCATGGAGCATACACACAGAAGCAGACAACAGCACCACAGTGTCAAAGATAAAAACAAACTTCTTACCACAAGAATGTTTGCAATCTAATACGGTTTTGTTCACTCACCTTAACAAAACACAGCTTTCTTTGATGGAAAATCTGCAGTTCCAAGACAAGCAGCAACATCGATAACTGGAAGGTAGAACAAGAGAAAAAGGAAAATCACTGATGGCAGGATACATTTATACCCTCAACAAGGTAGTGTACGTGTGCTGTAAATAATTAGCACTTTTCATAGAAAACAATTTCAGGATTTGTTACTTGGGAATGAGGTGAACTTGGTCCCCTGGTGACAGTGGATCAAGCAGAAATAAGTTAAAAGTTAAGAGAGTATTTAGCCTCTCGAGCAAGACAAGTTTTGCATTTCAGATTATTTAAAGTCCTCAGTCTTACCCGACCGTTGCAACACAAATTAATTGAAAAGATCAAATCGAGAAAAAAAATTCCACTTTAACTCCAGAATTCAGAGGGAAAACGTAATGCATATTTTAATTCCTTTTATATTTTGCAAAATTATTGCAGTGCAGTTTAAGACAGACATATTCAGCACTTAAGTAATGGTGTATCCCCTGCCTCTTGTGCTACTGAAGCAGTTTTTTATCTCATTAACTATTTCTAAGGGATCAATGATAAGTGTTCTTAAGTATCTGGAGGACATACATACCAAGAATAGGAAAAAACTGTTTAATGTAGCCCAAGGGCTAGGAATAATAGAATGAAACAGAGCAAAGGCTGGACTTGGAAAGGAAATGCTAGTAGATGTATCTGATATCGGAATAATCTTCTAAGGGAGTTTGTGAAAATGTCATCTAAGGTACTTTAAAATGGACTAAACAGTTGGAAAATTGCTGGAAAGAATTATTCTGTATTGACACCAAGACAGATAATATAATGACGTAAGTAAATCTTGTTTATTTAGAATTTTTTTTTAATTCCATGAATTCTAGTTTTTATTTGCTGGGGAATGATTGCTTCTTCTATATTTACTTGTTACATTGTTTTCCTACCACTTCCATCCTCTGCTCAAATTCCTTCTGACATGTTTCACTTCATTGGAACACACCAGTGTTAGTTTTTGGGAGAAAGAGTTAAAAAGTGTATGTATATGTATATATGTACAGAAACTCAAGTTAGCCTGTTTGGAAATTCATTCATTGCAACTGAGGAGAACGAGTTGCTTATGCGTAATATTTATTTCCGTAAATATCCCATTCACCTTACCTTAGCTAATTGGTATTGCCCTGCTAGACTGCATGGATTTAAACTGGAGTTCCTCATAGGGGAAGGAATCTGTAAATGAAACTTACAACAAAGGAAATATAAATTTCTAAGAGGAAACAAGAAGAAAGCTGCTAATCTGGATATATCTGCTTCTGCCTCCAAATCATTCCTCTTCTTTCTATGTCTTGCCCCGGAGACTCATACGTACCATTACTGATGTTGTACTAAAATGCTCTAAGGGAAAAAAAAAAGTCATTGCTACAGCAATTCTTGTAAATAGCTAGTAAAATCTCAACAAATAAAAAGCCTATCACTATTTTCCACAAAGGCTTCCTACGCTATGATTATAACCAATATTATTAGTAAACTATTTCATAGCCAGAAAGAGAGAAAATGAATATCAGTATTAAATATTCTGATAGTAACAAAAAAACCCAATTGTAATCTAAATAAAAATATTTTCCAGCCTTTCTGAATTTTTCACTTTGGGATACATATCCTTATTCATATTTACATCAGTTACATACTTGGGTATACCCAAACTGTATTTTATCATTCTGTAAGTTCAATTTACAATGACTCCTTCTAAAAATAAATACAAAACAGGCAAATATATGCATATGCAAATTTTTGTCCAAAAGAAAAAAAAAGAAAACATAACTTAAAAAAAAAGTTCTGCATAACCAAACGTAGTCTTACACGCAGGTGCATTCATATCATAAACCTAAATTGTTGCCACTAAACTGCATAGACACGTGTGCAAAATGCATATTTCTTTGTGGAAATGGCTGTGCACAAATTTAGAAGCAGTATTTAGGCACAGTTGTTATAGTTCTATGGTTTTTTTCATTGTCTAATACAACCTCTTATGCCCAAATAGTTCTGGAAAAGACAACAGATTCACAGCTAAGGGAGCAGCATAAATTCACAAAGCTGCTGGTGAAATGTAATAAGGAATTTATGTCTAATATTTACTTTAAAAGATACAAATCCTCTAGATGAACATGTTTATTGAAATTAAATGATAAAATAAGGCAAGTTAGAATTATTACACATGTTTTTATGTCTGAATTGACTGATTTTTACCTAAGCGAGTGTAAGTCATACAGAATAAAACAGATGCTGGAATTTGTTTTTTCAATGGTCAGTGACAATAATGGTAAAATATATTGGGAAATATTTGCTTTTTTGATGTGAAAGGCTGAAATATTACAGACTGAATATAAAAGCTAAAATAAAGATATGTAAGAAGAACAAAAGCACAGGAAAATTTGGTGACTTACTTGCTCAAATTCGTGTAGTAGCTCACTATCAAAGAAAAAAATGAAGGTACTTTTATCCAGCCATATACAGGTAGTTGTACATTTTTCCTCTATATTACAAAGCATTTTTATATCCAAAAATTCCAATACAAAAGCTATGGAGCTACGTCAAGCTAAGATACCACATCTCACAGGGATGCAGTAGTTTTGGTTCATACCTAACACTGCTAGGCTGTTTCTGGTCTGGAAAAACTCTCAAGAAGACCTCACCATTGCTTTGAGATGGCCTATAGCCCCGTGACTAAACATACATGTATTCATCAAAAACTGATCTCTCACAGAGGGAGAAACGTGGAGGAGTGTTGTAGTTGGAAGAGCAAGTTAATCTGCTGTTGGGATTAGCTGTAATCACATTAAGAAAGACAAGGCCCACTGAGGTGCAACGAAGTGTTCAACACCTCCCCTACAAAAGACAACGGATCAAGAGCAGACTCTGTGAAAGGCAGTTGTTGTTCTGCCTTGAAGGGGTTACTGACCAAGGGCCAAACTCACTCTCCGGCTCACAAGAAAACTGTGCTGACCCAGGACACCACTCAGCTAAAATTATTCATGATTGCTGTCCAGCACTGTGGAAAGTCCAGTGTATTAGCAAAGGTGAAGAGAAAGAAAAAGCTTAGACACAGCTACAGAAATCACTAAAGATGGGGATTTTTAAACTACTGAACTATTTCAGGAAAAGCTGTGATTTTCCATTAAAAGAATGCAATGTAGTCACAATTAAAACCTTGCAGCAGGTACCCAAGCCACTCAAGAATAAACTAGGCTATATAAGCAGCATTTAATCAGTGTTTTGGGGTTGGTGTAGAACATGACTTTCTCCTTCTAAACCACATAATTTAATAAAACAGTATAAGAAAAGCTCTTTGAAAAGAACATGGTGCATGTTACTAAATTAGAATGGGGAATTATATGCTGCCATGATATTTGATTAAGCATCAACAAGGAAAAGTGGCTTTTTAATGCCCAGTGATAAAGATTAACACATATATGAGCAACTATAAAGGAGAAAAATTCCAACAAAATCCTTACTGATCAAATGGTGTAGGGAAGCAAACAGTAAGATAACAAAAATTTCTAAGAGCGGGATTACTTCAGCAGCTTTTAAGCAAGTCAAATTCCCAAAATTTTACATATTTTATTAATGTTATACTACACAAAAGTAGGTGCTGGACTTTGAAGAAGCTAACACAAAAATCAAAGCTACTGATATCTAGAAAAGATTTCCAGGAGCTCTGTACTGTTAGACACAATAAAAATAAATAAAGTAAATGAAATTATCACAATCCAATCTTTGAAGTCCCTTGATAAACGTACAATTCAGTGAATACAATTCATTAAAACCTAATTACAAAAAAATCAATAGTGCAATTTAGCCCAACCCCAATCTTATTGTAATGCACTGAACATCCGAAAACTCAGGACTTTGTGAACACGGCTTAAGTGACATTGTATATTACATCGTAGAGTGTCTCTGTGCAGCAATTAGCACAGGCTGCCTGACTTTACTCAAAAAGGATATTACAATAAGTAGCTCTAGTAATAGTGCAATTGCAAACACCCACTCTCAAGGATGCAATGAAAAAGGAAACAATAGTACTAACAATAGTCTATATACCCAATTAAAAAAGAAGAATCAACTACTCATGCTCCAAATACATACTCTCCAGAGTTCACTGTTTTTATTGCTGAATTAAATGGTCACATTTTGGTTTTAGTTATAGATGAGGAAATCCACTGACATCTTTGACAATAGAAAAAGTATAGTCTGGACTATAGTCACTATTTTTCAGGAAAATCAGACAGAATTGATTCAGAGTGCTAGTAATTAGTTTTTATTGGAACTATTTTAAAATTTAAATACTATAATATTTTAAAAACACTTTAACCATCCTAAAATGTGAAGAAAATTGCCACTATAGTAGTTGGGTTTTTTTTAAATTGAATATCACAGAATAGTATACAAAGATTATTTTCTATTACAAATTGGTCTAAAGTGCTCTGGAACCATGTACTATGGTCTCTCTGTCTCTCATAATGTGTGGTTATATAATTTTAATCCATATGTCTTTCTCAGACTAAAAGAACTGATGAACCATTTGAAGCCACATAACTAACTTACTTACTTGTCAATATTTTGCAGTCGCCCTTATTTCAATTAAAAGTGACAGTTTCACCTACCCACAACACAGCAGGTAAGATCTACCAACTAATTTTGATGCTTTACTTGGACCTCTTTAGTAAAAACATTTTGGAATTACAGTTCGTCTGTCCCCAGTTATTTTGTAGATTTCCCTTCAGAAAAAAATACATGCCAACAATTCAGCTGACAGCTGTAGTAGTGACTTGCTCCTACAGAACACTGAGGCATTAATGAATATAATCATTGCAAATAAACAAGCAGAAATAGTTTGTCGATGACCCTAGCTTTCAAAGGCCAAAAGGGTACGCCACTGTCTGGGACTAGACCCTGGCATCATGTGGATCTACATACAGCAAATCCTTGAAAGACAGTTGTGTGTCTCAGCCATGGCATTAGCCTCCACTCAAAAACATAATAGTCTTTTCTGTTTTACTAACAGAAGATGTAAATGTGAAATGAACTGATCCTTCTAGGAACAGGTTTCTGTTCTGCCAATACACTTCAGCATTGAGTTGGTTTAGGAAGCAGCACAGTGTCCACCCTCTAATTCTATAGTGGAAAAGTAAATTCCCAAAATATATAAAATAAGAGATATGTGCAATTAGAGAAAAGACAGAGTTTGAACAGGGGCCTTAGATTTATAAATCCCTGACAGATGAAAATTGAAATTAGCTTACATGCAGAAATGAGAAGAGTGGTCTAGGAAGACAACGTGGGACTCGGGAGACATGGATTCAGTTTCAAAATGTAGTTTCAATGACTCAGATGCCACAAACCACAAAAGTTTATGCTAATGATGCTTTAAGGTAATGCTTCTACATGTTGCAGTACACAGCACGGACTTTACGTAAGGTCTATCCCATAAGTGGTCCTCAGGCAATACCAGGCTTGTGTGGTACTACATCTGTAGTCATAGGTGTTCTTGAGACACATGACTTAGCAACTCAGTCATAGCATTGTGCCACCACAAATGTGCTGTTCTCATGATCTTCACTGTTTGGATTATCTCTGTAGTCTGCTGGCTGTGTGCCTCAAACCTCTACAACTATTGATGACAATAAATAACAGTAATGCTTCTTTATGTTGCAAGGATGTTGTGAGAAGTAATAAATACACCCCAAATTACAATCTGCTTGGGTGACACACACTGAGGCCACATGACCGCCAAACAAAACGTAGGCATAATGATAATTGAAATAACAGAGGGAAATCACACCTTTTGCTTTAGTATAATGCTCCCAGGGTCACATCAATAATTTTCATCTTCTTCACTTTATCTTGCAATAGCTGCTTTTTTTTTTTTTAATTATCTCAAGGTTTGTCTCAGACAACCAAAACTATTCATCTCACACACTGCACCCTCTTCTTTTTGATCTGTGTCAGTGGAAGAAAACAAACAGACCAGAAGAAGGTGGCACTATACTGGAGGTTAGGTGGAGCATGCAGAGATCTTGCTTATGCTAGCACACTCATGAAGTCATTCCAGCAGGGGCTGTACCAGCTGTATGACATTTATGTACATTTCTATTACATTTAAATAACCTAAGAGATAACACACACACAAAATTCCCAACAAATAAAACACCACAAAATGTCACCAGTGCAACAAAATCTTTACATAAACTTTTGCTAGTTTATAAGCATGCTTCATTATCCAGTTAGAGCTGAGAGCTTAAATAACCTCTAATAAGGAGCAATACAGATCTAAAAATGAAGCATGGTGACAATGTGTTAAAAAGGTAACAAAACATTCCTGTACTCGCTATAATTGCAATGAAAATAGCATATAAACTAATAAGCTATAACATTTGGAAGAAGGGACTTACAAGGGCAGAGATAACAAAAACTCTATTAAAAGAGAACTCAATAACGTCACTAATACTTCACAGAAGAAGGTCAAGTCCTTCAATAATTCCAGATAAGTACTTACCAACAGTTTTCATAGCAACATATTTGCTACAAGAGTAGAAGCACAGTGTTAAGCTTTGAGTCAGAAGATCTATTTCAGTGGGACTCCATAACTGCTCAAAGGTGTTCTAACAAGCTAAATTTGTGTTTGGTAGTGAAGTTAGAAACGCTTTGCATGTATCTGAGTAGATATATGCGGTAGTCCAGTGGGTCAAGGGAAGTTCTCCTCCCCCTCCACTCTGCCCTAGTGAGACCACACCTGGAATATTGTATTCAGTTTTGGGCTCCCCCGTTCAAGAGAGATGGATCTACTAGAGAGAGTCCAACAGAGGGCTATGAAGATGATTAAGGGACTGGAACATCTCTTACGAGGAAGGGCTGAGAGACCTGGGGCTGTTCAATCTGGAGAAGAGAAGGCTGAGAGGGGATCTTATTAATTTTTACAAAGATCTGAAGGGTGGGTGTCAAGTAGAAGGGGCCAGTCTCTTTTCAGGGGTGCCCTGTGATAGGACGAGGGACACAAACTGCAACACAGGAAGTTCCACCTCGATATGAGGAAAAACTTCTTTCCTGTGAAGGTGACAGTGCACTGGAACAGGCTGTCCAGAGAGGTTATGGAGTCTCCTCTAGAGACTTTCAAAACTCTCACATAGTCACATAGGCACTATGATTTCTGTCTGGATGAAACAAATATTGAGCTGAAACACTGATGCTGTCCATGGGCTAATATTCAAGTACATATATAACAGAACAACTTTATTTGAACTATTCTTACAAGATCTTGGGTGCTCTCATCAACTTTTCACTACCTGAGGTGCCATCTGACCTGCATACACAAAATAGGCCTAGATTTTTGTTTCCTACCTGGACCATACATTTTTTGTGTTCTAAACAAAGGCTGAAATTAAGAGTACTTTGAGAAGTCAGATTAGAGCTTCTGCTCAATTCTTGGAAATCCTTATTCAGTATGTATGAAAACCCTTCAGGTTTTCCTTAATGACAGAGACTATAAATACATAAGCTATAAACAGATCTAGAGGCAGCAGCAATACTGATGACAAGCTCTCATCCATCAGCCTCTCACACAAAACAAAACGTGCTATGCTGGGCAGCAAAATTAGAAAACCACAATCTTCTCAGTTTTCTTCAGGAACACGTGAATTTGTCTTTTTTTATTCAATATGTTATTGTAGGGCCTAACTAAGAAGTATCAATGACCTTCCACTTCTAAATATAATGCTTTATTCAAACTACATTAGACTTCAATATGTATACTGCAAAATTAATCAGAGAAAACAATGGATCCAAAACCACATAACTGAAACTAGCCAGGCAGAATTCAAAGAAAAAGCTAATTAGATTTTGTGAGCCATTTATGTTCCTGAAGTATATAAACATTGTTACTATATATTTATTATACACATATATATATTAAACCTGAAAGTAGAGAGATCAGCATTTGAAAAAAACCAAACCCAAACCACTAAAACGGTGGTTTTCCTCCAAGTGTATACTTTAATAAAACAACAAACTCTTCCATCTATCAGGAAGGCTCTGCAAGATCTTTAAAGAGTTTTGAAATGTCAAGGTTACATTGCAGAGACTGCAAAATTCTGCTTTAACGGGAACAGAATTTATTATTTTTGAACAAAACATTAATAAAAAGCCTATTTAGAGACCATCTGATGTTCTTAAATGAGTTATTACAGAATAAAAGTTAATAGTGCAAATAGGATTTCAGCCCAAAGCATATCCTTAAAGGGTGATTCAAATGATGAGCCACAAAATATAGCAGAAAAAATTGCTCATGTCGCCAAAGGGACCTTGATAAGAGTATGCTTCTCCTGAGAAGTCTTTTAGAAGATGACACTGGCCACAAGGGACTTCAGCAGTGAACATTTTTTGACTCAGAGAATGTATCTGGATGTGCCTGCACCACTGAAATAGCCAATACCAGCTCATCTGCATTGCTTCATTGCACTGATTAAGTTATTCAGAATATCCAGCAGCTGGCAATTGTCCAGAAGCTGTTAGGGTATAGAAGTACCAGTATGTAAGTCCACATTCTTCCATGGTATATAGTCACTGAAAATTAGAAAATGAAAGCTGAATATTAGGAAATTCAAAGGGCAGTGTTAGATCCAGACCTTTAACACAAAGGTGTATTTTTCGTCCAAATTTAAAGAATTTGCAAATTTAGAACCTGCAAGTATTTTCCTCCTGCTACCACTCATCTACCTTTTCATTCTCCTCCCTCCTGCTTTCTCTTTATTTCTTCTCTCCCTTCATTTTCATGGACTCACTGGCTCTGCCCATTTGTTTGTGACCTGAGAACTCATTAGGAAAAGAGAATTCGTACTCCAGAACATGAGAAAATAACAAAATTGTTCCAAATTAGACAGCTCCCTGGTCAACAAACTGGATATTATGGATCACCGTCTTCAGCTCTAGCTCTGTTTGTGCATTGTGTTTATCCAAACTAAACATCTAAAGTACTTTCTGCACTGTGCTTTTTACACCCAGTCAAAACTGAGTACAAAATAACAGAGACATACTGGTATAACGCACCTAAAAAAAACCCCACACTTGGATATTCACTCCAAGCAGTTCACTAATCCTTCCAAGCACATACTATTAGAGACAATGATTTAGAAAGAAATGAATTAAACAAGAAACAATCACTAAGGTTTCACTTCAAAAAAAAACAAAAAACAAAAAGGAAAAAAAAAAGGAAGATTCTAAAGAAGGATTTTGAAACAACCAGAAAAGTTTAGCAACTTTTGGAAAAGTTGGTGGTTGTTTTAAAGCTAAGTAAGAGTAATATAGGTTCTAAAGAGGCTTAAATTTATTAAATTTAGAGGAAATTGGTTTTATTATTTTTGTGTTAATTTTGTTAAACCTGTTTAACATCACATTACAGAGTTATGTGAAAACATTTCATGTTTCCTCTGTATTTAAGCAGTGCATGAAATGTTATTCATAAACATAGAGGTTGCAGGTTAAAAAAAATAGCACAATACTTTGAGAGGAAAAGAAATATTGTAGAAAAATAAATCAGAAGCAAATCAGATGAAATATAGGGGAGCACAAAAAAAAAGAATACAGCTTATTAACAGTCAGTTAATGCAGTAAGATGTAAACCACAATCTTTAGCACACATCATAAAGTACAGTACAGGGACTAAAATCCCAAATAGTCTTAATCATAGCTTGACAGAACTTCTCTATAGTGGTGGTAGAATATATTTCTATTATTTGAAGATTTATTTTTTGGTTAAAACATGAAGATGTTTTCCAATTTGACTGCAAGTCAACTCAAATGAAAAACGCATGAAGGTCAGCTTCTGTCATGAACATATTTTAATTTGCTATCACTTGGAGCATGACAAAGAGCTCACTTGAAAAAAATGTTAGGAACTACTGGTAACTGCATTTGTTCCTTTCTCATGAAGAAAATATTTTCTCTATTTATTTTCATTTCTACATAAACTTAGTTTTGTTCACTGAATTTTCTTGAATTATTTAGCTTATCTTTAAGGCAAGATCCTACCTCTGACTCTGCTGGGACTATAGTCTCACCTTAAACAGCCTTCTATATTGGCCTTTATTTATCGAGGTAAGATGGAACAGGGGCTACAGTTCAGCAAAGCACCCAAAAATTGAAATGCTTAAGTACTTAATGTAATTCGGACACAAAATGTTATTGCTTTCAAAAACCTCAGTAGATGAAGGGTCATTTTCTTTCTAGTAACCCAGTTACCAATTGCTCTTCCATTGCTTTGGAAATATTCCAGAAGTGATTATAAAGTCTTCTATTTTCTGATAAGTAGCTAGTATATCTCTTTTGTACATCTATTTATTGAAAAAAAATAACCTTAAGCTGAAGAGCTGATGGACTCCTGAATACTTGTAATTAGCTAAATTAATAATTTAAAATACCATGATTATTTAACAATAATGTATTAATGCATTAGCTGGTCTTCAAAAATTAAAACATATGAGGAATATTCGTATTCAAGTGTGACACATGGAGCAGTCTGTCTTTTTTTTTTTTATTTAATCAGCAACCAGCTCTCTATAAGATTGTTCTGCAGCTAATCATTTTGCTGCCAGCAGTAAAATAAAACAGACTCCCCTGAAGTAAGTTTATCTTGGTAAGGTTTCAAGATAACAGATTGTGACACAAACCTCCTCAGGTTCATACACTTGCACTGTTGTGCCTTTTTAAATAAACACTTCTGTTAAAATGTTTATCCACTAAACATACAAAGAGCAGTTTCATCACAAGCACAAACATTGTTTTTATACAGATGAAGTGAAGGACTACACACAGTTTAGAACCCCACAGTAAAGAATTTCTTGATACCACAAGCAAGCCTCCAAGAACTTGTGCATAGGTGAAAGACCCTGTTTTGTGCTTCCATAAAAAAATATTAATAATAATTAAAAAAATTTTTAAAAATCATCCAATACTGGATAGGTACTATCCTAGTGAATAGTTTCTCACTTTGCAAGAAAGTAAAATAATGAGCAAGTTTATAGTATCATGGGGTTTGACTTTATCATTACTCAATGCCCATAACTATTCATCCATTGAAGCATGCTCTCCCTGAAATCTAGAAATAATATCATACGCAATTGCAATATTATTTTCACACTTGTGATGGCAGAAACATTTTGTTTTCACACTTTGAAGAACCCACCAACTGTCCAGAGCCTGGAGCCAGCACTTTACAAGTCACAACTGATTCCTACTCGCAGTGATCACTAGAAAAGTCAACGCTGAAACAGATGTCTCTGAATTAACTGGGACACAAGTCCTGACGTTCAAATTCTCACAGAGGTCTTAATAAATTGCTTAGCACTCTAACAGTACTTGCTTCCATGACCTGCACCTCAAATGAAGGACATCTTCCTCTTCCTGAAACTCCTACGGCACTTCTGCTCTCTCTCCATGATTTGGGAAGTTCATTCCCCATTACATTCCAACGATGATGTAGCTCTAAGTGTTTTTCACTGTCCTTGTCTTAATCTTGGTGCTGCTGTTTGGGAGAAGAGTACACTATCTAAGGGTTCATAGCTGGGAATTCTGTTTGCTTCCTACAGACAATTTGGATTTCTAAAACAGAAAGAAATGAAAGGACAACTCATGGAGCTTGGGCGGAGCACATGTGTGAAAAGCTCTGAAGAATTTCAGTACTAGCTTTAGCACACACTAAAATCCTGTGGGGAAAAAGAATTAAAAAGAATCACACCGACTGACAAACTGTTACACCAGAATTTCCATCTTCATCAAACAAAACCAAATCATTTTCTATAGCTAATACATAATCAAATTTCTCAGTATACTGAAAAAATTTCAGAGTACATGAATATACACTAGTTTCTAATTGCTATCTGAAAAGTTTTTTCATTCATTCATTCATCTATCAGTATTGGTGTGTCTGTGGAAATAGGGCTGACAATATCAATCTTGGGGGAATAAAATCATTTAAAGGACACAATATCTTCAAAGGTAGGCTAAAAAGAAGGTTTTAATAAATCATTGTCACTATTTGCACCACAGAGAAAATTAAAATTACCAAGTCATTTTAATTTCTCTTTAAAACATCCATGTTTGCTACGAAAAAAAAAACAAAAAACACCAAAAAACCCACACCATACTGTTCTACTTTAGATACACATTAAGAAAACAGAGCCAGCTGCCAGAGAACTACTGTTTAAACAATCATTTCTTTTCATAGGAAATCTTTAAGTCTTGAAGAGTTTGAAGGGCAACACTTTCTTGTGGCTCTGTATGTTTGGTTTATAGACGAGTACAGCATCTGTCTCTGGCATTTAATTGAAAGAATGTGAAAATGAACTATAATCATTCTCGTTCTTTTAAAATCTTATTTCCCTTTTGTTACTTTAAGAGAAGCAAAGATATTCCTACAGCTTAAACAAAATTTGGCCCTTATTTTGCAGTGTTCTGTTAGCACAGACTCTACTGAGCTTAATAAAAGTACGCAAAGTTACAGAGGCTCACCCTACCAGACCTCAGAATATAATGAGCAAGACTTTTACCACAGCACTAGATCCAGAGGAAGATCTATGGCCTTGAATCACATAGAGCAGTATTTGGCTGACAGGGAATTCATAGCGTCTATTTTACATAGAGCTCAGGGCATGTGAGGCTAACAGCTTTAATCTACTCTATACTCAATGACAGTAAGAGGGATTTCATATCATAATTCAGAGCAGCTAAATTTGATCTCTAAAATTGGATGAATGCTTCTAATCCTATTTCTAGAATCCAGAACTATTGTTTATATGAGACTCAAAACACCTAAAGCAAAGATGAAGCTGGAGGGTTCGGAATGGGTTCCTAGGAAGCGTTTTAACAAAATCAGGAGATGCATAGAGATAACCAATGGGAAATACTGAAGAAAGGGAAGAAATACCTGTAATCTCAATTTTTCTTAGCATCTAGTCTATCTGTCAGGACAAATCCAGAGTCCAGAATCCATTCTGGAAGACAAATGAGGGTGTTTGTACCCATCACCTTACCCTACAAACTGGTTATAGCCCTGCTTCTTTTCCCTAGATGAGAGCTCTCTAGATCTAGGATTGTAAGCGACTCTCGTAGGATCATTACTGAGATAATTGTAGATGATGTTCAGTTTGCTAACGGTCTTAATTATCGGGTGATAGAACTGAAAAGTAGGAACCAAACAAACCTGGAAAACAAAAGGGCAAAACAAACCAGAAGAGAAAATGGCCTCACTATACATATTTAATGAATCAGTGAAAATATCCTGCACAATGGCTTAGAGAGTTAAATTGAAAATGTGTGTATGATAAATGGATATAATACTGTCTATGTAATGGGTTTCCTATTTAAATTTTGTGAGGATTTAATCAGTTGGGCACAGCTGTGCAGGATGCACCATAAACTACACTGAAAAATATGTAGACATGTACATTTATCTGCTACAAATTAAGCTCACTTAGAGGTGGTCTTAATGGACCATGTAGCGATCATTACAAGCATAAATTTTAAACTGTCTGTTTCCAGTGAATTTGCTTTGAAAAAAAATTAATGTTCATCCTTAGTAGAGCACAGTAATAAATGGAAGTACCCTTAATCTGTTAAGCACTAATAACCTAGCAATTATTCATTACGAACCCCATGCTGTATAATGTATGTCTGTTACAATTTTATTAGTGATTCTTTACTTAACCTGCAAAGGCATAATTTTTATTCCAACATACACCTTGTAATTATATGATGTTTCAAGTGATACGTCATTAAGTTTACAGAATGCCCCATCCCCTTGGTTTATCATAAAACACCTGTACAGGAAAGTATTGTTAAGAATAGTAATCATTTATGACTTTCAGACTCTCTACTTCTACAAAAGGCAGCAACACCCACCTTAGAGATGAAAAAACTATGGCTTTGTTACAATGCAGCACATAAATAACATATAAATTATTTAACATGGGAAATGAATAACACTGTAATCAAAGTGAATCTGTGACCCATTTGGAGCTGACTAGAAGGTCACAGCGGTTGTAAATTCTCCTATAGAGACTGTCACTTGAAGTCACTGGTCTGCCGCTTTGGCGTACCCGTCTTGTACGCTCACTGTTTGTCGTAGGTAAGAAGGGAGACCATCTCCACTCATTGAAGAGCCCTTTCTTGCCCAGATGCTGCAGTATGCACCAGAATACAAATTTTCAAACCACAAAGGAGGAAGTCCATGCTTTTTAAGTAAGTTATGCTGGCTTGCCTCTTTTCTGCCCTCTGTCAGTCAGAAAGGACACCATGTGCTCTAAGAAAGCAGATGAAACCTTCAAGCTTCTTGAATAAACCACAGAAGAACTTGGAAATAGCAAATCACGTGCTTAAGCTAGCACTAGGACAAGTTATTGTGGAGAAGTGACCTGTCACAACTCTATTCATTGAAATTTGGGTGTTCAGCACCTTAACAGTTACTTCATTATCAGTTTTCAGTTACATTAGGTGCAGTGCATTTTCACCAAAAAAATTATAAGGTTTTATGACTTATTTTTATTTTATGTGTAGTCAGCACAGCCATATAACTAAGGTTGTCTAATACTTTTCTTCATGAAAGCTTGTTTGCTAGTTCTTTGTCAATTTAACTGTTTAAACTGCAGTTTTCCAACATGCTCTGCTTTGTCTTTAATACATTTGCCAAGTATTCCATCCAGCTTTAATCCAAACTGATGAGGACAGACTTTGACATTTCCTGCTATCGCCCTCTGAGAAGCAAGGAGCTGCTAGCTCTCCTGCATTTGCAGTATTCCCTCAGCTGACACTCCTGGCAAGAGAAGCAATCTGACCGAAACACGAGGCGGGGAACCAGAAATGGCAACGCATGAGGCGTGCTCCTGCAAAGGGAAGGCGGAGGGGGGGTGTGTATGTGAAGTGTGATCGTTTAAGTATGCTTCAGTCAAAATAAAAATGAGAACAAGAAAAGAGACAAGTACATATGGAAACAAGACAGGGAAAACTCTTTGATTACATGAGAGGCTAGTACTTACGTGGTAGATATAATGAATACTTTTTTCAGTTCAGTGGTTGATTCAGAGACACTGTCACATCAGATTCTCTATATTGCTCTGAAGGATCCTTGTGCTGAAATGTCAGCTGGTCATATCACCTAAAGGAAAAGAGAAACTGCCTTAACATTATGCATATAAATTCCACTGCACCATCCTCTGTAGCACTATTTTCTAAGAATAGCTGTTTCAAAAGGAAGCTCTTCTTCAATGTGAGCCAGAGGCAACTGAATCTTACCCTGAAAGTGGCTATAGGCTTTGTGGAAACATTTAGGAATATTAAATATTCATATATTTGGTTTAGAAAAAAATCAGGACAGTAAAGGCATAAACTGGAAGAGCTTCAGTGTAAATATTTTTAATATTTACTACTGCAACTTGAAGTTTGAATATTCTGACAAAGTAAAACACCACCAAAAAATCAAATTCTTGGAAAACTCCCTTTTTCTTCCTACATTTAGTAGATGTTTATGAATTATTTTTCATCCATAAATGGCAATGTCCAGAAAACTGGTCTTCTAACAAGAATGTGCAGTGCAAAGAACCATTCCAGATCCAGAACTTTTTCTAAGTTCAGTTTCCTTGGGCTCTGCTCCTCCTTTCTCCACAAGGAATTCCAGAATAGTAGCTCGTCATTTTTGCAGACCTAGAACTACATGCTACCCTCTATCACTGGTGTAAGAAAACATTTTTTAAAATATTTCCAGTGAACTGTGCTGCTTCACACTGCATAATACATCGTTCCTTGTATCTAGAAGGGAAGCCTGAAACTGGATGCCATAGGTGTCACAGAAGAAACAACAGAATCTGAAAAGAAAGAATTTAAGAACTTCTAGATTATGCTTCCTTGATAAAATACTATAATGACCTTTAAGATTAAGGAAATATGGTCTTTTTGAGTTGCTGCATCCAATTTGAACACTTAAATTTTCATCTTGTCAGAACACAAACTGCCTTAACGTGGCACGGATTGTATCTTACTGACTTCAGAGAGCACACAAAATCATACAATCTGCAATATGATATAGGAAAATTGCAATTTTCGTGGTCAGAGCACCCCATGTCCATTCTATGTTTATTACTTTTAAGAGGACAGATGACTTTCCAAAGAACCAGGCATGTAAAACAGTAGTGCTAGCTGACCATCCAGCAGGAAGCAATAGGCACGTCCCCAAAGTCCATGACTGGTGAGCTAAAATTTAAGTTAATTAAATGTTTTTGAGACCAGGACCAACTGCTATGTTCCCAACATGTAGTTAAAAGAGTGGTAATGCCACGTTGGAGGAGGTTTGCTATCACTTTGCACCTCTTGTTTTAAGTTGCAAGTCATTCTCTCTGTAGTGTTCATCTTTCGTTCATCACTTCATCTCCAAGTATATTTGTGGAGCATTTTGTATGCACATGCAATCCTCTCTTCTCCCACATTTCATCTGAGCTGAGCTGATATGTCCACACTAGCACTGTGATGAAACTACACCCTGCATCTCTGAAGAAGTTTTTTGTTTGGGGTTTGCTGCTATCCTGTGTTCCTCCATAGAAGTCAATCAGGTAAGAACATTGGAAGAATGAGTTCTTAACTGCCTGCAAAAGAAATGTAGACTTATTTTATGCTCAGATCCAGCTACATATTTACTGTTCAGTTTCTGTAAATAAATGTTTCATTTACCATTACGTTCAGCAGAATTATTATGATCAAATGTAAAATATAATAAAATACTTTCCCCTGTGTCATACAGCAGATTAGACTGCAGAAACTGGTTCTCCCAGAATCAAGAATGATCTTAGCTAGCATTTAATGTTTGCTTTGAACTGTGTTCTAAACTAAAATAACCGTTCGCTTTTAACAGACAGACCACCAAGTGGAGAACTATAGTCTTCCAAAAATAAAAGCCCTTTCACTGTCTATAAATGTTTCCCATAGGGTATTGTCTACAGCTTTATTGTGGTAGAGGAACAGAAAGAACAACTACAGTGATATCATACAGTGTTAAATAAATAAAATTGAAAATTATTCTGTTTCAGTTTTTTATGCTTCCATTCAAAGCCATCACCTAGTTAGGTGTCAGGGCTATACTTTGTGAACAAATGTATATATTCCTGCGACACCACTGAAGATAAAGAATTTGCTTTGAAACATGAAGAAATAAATTAAGACTGGCCTTTTGTAGTGCAGCAAAGGTAGCCTCCTTTCACCAAAGCACTGCAGTTCAGCTGCCAAACTGTCACTGAACTACTGCTCACACCTAATGGCGCTGTGTAAGTATAAGAACACAAGCCAGGCCTTTCTTCTCTATTTTTCTTCCTTTTTTACCTTAATGAAACTTTTACTAAACTGTCTAATCTAAAGATCATTCTGGTATAACTTCCAAGCCAAAGTTAACAAGTACTCACAAATGCATAAATGCATGTGTGTCCCTGACCAGAACAGTCCACAGACTGAAAGTCAGCCTGTAAAACAAACTCTCTATTCCAAAACAAAAAATGGAATGAAGAAATCAGCAGGTCCTCATCACAACAGCTCTCAGGAAACTCAGGACGTAAGGCATGTAAGAAAAGTATTACCACATGTTCACATGTTTTTGTTTACATTAAAAGGCAAGAAAAGTAACACAGTTGAGTTGTTATCCTTCGTCATTTCATGGTTCAGGCAGTAGAAAAGTTTTTGAGTTCGGAAGACAGACATCTTCAGACAGCCTTGATGGTGGCCCTTAAAGCAATACAAATTGTATAGGTCAGTAACTTACTAGTCAGGGTAAACTGGTGGTAATAGTGAAAATTACTGGGGAATGAGCTGATAGGCAGGGAGGAGGGATAGGAAGATTTAACTCATGGTTAAAGCAGGCTTAGAGAAAAGTTTGAGCTGGGAGATACAGCTTCCATACTTTGGACACAAACTGACTGACAAAAAACAAGATCTGTACAGACAACTCTCTAGAGCAGTAAGAATTCCTCCTATCGTCTACATCTGCATGTATTTTAAACTCCCAAAGCAAACAGTAATTTGCTTCTGCTGCATAGTCCTCACATAAATAACACTTTATTTGGGGAGCCTAAGACAAGACGAATACCAAGAAACAGATGAAATGTTACACATTGCACTTACCTGGTGCCATTGAAAGGACAAACCATAAACCCAGACTGCCCGCATAGTTGGGTGTCTGAGAGTAGCTGTGCTTAGGTTACTGAATAACCCGAGAGAATGGGTTTGATTTCCAAAATCTTAAGGTGTCATTTCCACAAAGGGGAACTTTGCAGATCACTCAAGAAATGTTTTAGAGAAACTAGTGTAAAAAGCATTTCTATAGACTTGCTTCTTACAAGCACTCAGGCCCATGGACACGAAAAAGCAGAGCAGTTCAGTGTCTTTCAGACAGAAATTGGTCCGAATTGTTGCAATAGGATCAAGTGCTTGCCTAATTAAAAGGTCTAGCAGATCAGTTCTGAGTTGCACCCAGGTGAGGTGATCATTTTTATTTAATTTAAAGAAAGTTAATGACCAGCACTATTTCATAGCAGAAGTCTCAGGTAAATAAAGCACCAATAGGTCAGTGAAGCCCTAGTTCTTCAAAATATTGAGTTATAGTTACATCTTCTGTGCCTCTAGCCTTATTGTTATTGTTGTAGACATTGGGGTTTCTTGGCTGAACATTCTTTAAAAGGACTTTCATCTGGCCTTTCATTCTGCTGGTCCTCAGGTAAGTCCGGTAACTAGAGTCATCCAGATATAAGGCAAATCAGTTGAGGCTTGGTGCATTTTTTGGGACTCAAATTATGCTCTTTACCCTAATTGACACAGTCCCAGTATCTGTTCAGTGTTACTCTGCCTAACACGCTCCAGGTTGTGTACCCTTTGGACCGTATCATATTGTAGGTTTAAACACTCACTAATGCAAAGGAATAGGAATCTTTCTTTGGGGAGCATAAACATAAAGACAGTGAGATATAATTGAGAAATTAAATTTTTTTTTAAAATTAATGTAAAACAGTGCACTCTGTTGTATTAGAATTGTTCTCTAAGCCACCTCTAGCTGAAGTTCTTTCATCTACTCCTTAGTGTCCCTAATCACAGTTTACAATACTTTAAAAACTGTCAGAACGAAAGGCATTTTAGTTTTTATACTCTACAGAAGGCCATTAGGACTCCCACATCTGTTCATGCTTCTGTAGTAAATCAAAGGAAGACATTTTTCTTCTCTTTCAAGAATTTTAATGTTGTCTAACTTTGTTTATGTTACACAATTTCTCACGACTTATTTAATTCTTAACAATTTTTCTTGTTTTACTAATAATTTGAGATGAATTGTATGAAAAATTTTCTAAAAATTAGTAAAAGATCAGCACCTTGAGCTCCTGGCAAGCTGCTTGCAGCACAAATCAATAGGCAGGACATCAACAGAGTACTAAATGCAACTACTTGTATAGTTCCAGACTTCTTTCTCACTGCATAGTTACTCAGATCATTTACAGCTTGTCCAGTAGTATATGGATCTATGATTAGAGATGCTATTCTAACTAAATCTGCAAATAACTAAGACCTATTGAAAAGAATGGTAAGAAAGACCCAGCAGAGGTATACAAAGTCAGCAAGTATGAAGAAGTAAAAACAATCTCTGATTTTTTGATCTTAAATACCGATTTCTGTCACAAAAGAATTACTTGTACATTTAGATAACAGAGTTTCCAAGGTTCATTTTCAAAACAGCTAACAGCCCATACTCATTATATTTTTTTGGTCTTTTATAGCGTGACAAGCAATAGTAACATTTGATGTGAATATACAAATATGGAATTCAAAGACTATATCACAAACTTTGCCAGGATTCATCACAGATTAATATGAAGGGTTTTTATAGAGACTTTGGACTTTCACCAATAACAAGTTCATGTTTTAGTAGTAAAGACTGAGTTTTCATACAGTGTGCTGTTCTAAGATCCATGTCAAAACAGGCAATTTAAAATTAATCATATCTGACTGCATTTGTTTAAGTGTTGCTAGTGCTGCTAGCATCAACATTTTTAAAAAACTTTGTTTTTTCAGCGATACAGCAAACAATGTCTCCAGTTAAACTAAATCTGAAATATAAATGGTTTGTTTACAAGAAGATCTGAGCATCCTCAGATCTAGTTAAAGTCATGAAGTAGATGTTTCTGACTGCTTCTAGATTGCTGAAAATATTTGCAGGTTCCTAGAAACAGAAAACTCTTTGCCGTGCTGGGTCAAAAAATCCGGACTGCACTTTTTGGCCTCAGGATGGAAGCACAGAGGGGAAAAAGGGAAGCTTGAGACTTTGCTCCTAAGGCCGTGCAGGTTGATGCTCTTGCATCAATCAATCAATCAAACTAGTTATAGACTATGAACCCACAGTTTTTGAAAAAAAAAATGGTATTTGGGCATTTTTACTCATTAACTAAGAAAAATATGCAATATCTATAGTCCATACATGACTATAAGCTTAGTACATTTAATAAAATACAAGCCAAGTTTAATAGCTTTTTTTTTTATCTCATAGTAAAGAATTGGTACTATTGATGTACAGTCAGTAAATCACAAATCCTGCACCTGAACATTGATGGAATTCAAAGTTCAGGACTCTAATGCGTGCGGACAAAAAAATTCTACATTTAAGAGTAGACAGAAGATATTAAGTGCAATTTAGATCTCTTTGAATGGAAATAAATTATGAGTAATGGGGGAAAGTAATTTATAACAAGATAAAATCATCACACAGTAGGTCTGTGTGAATTTTCATGAACGCTGATTATGATTTTATGATTATAAATCTTCATAAAGCTTTAAACTCTTATAATAAAGTGAGGAAATACATTCCTAATTATATTTCAGTAGGTTTTTACAAAATTTCTATAAGCCCACACTTACATCACCACCTAGAATAATTTTAGTTGGGAACGGAGCACAGAATACAATTGGATCTTACGTAAGCTTGCTTCACTGGCAGACCTAAAAGTCTTCTGACACTTTAACTGGAAATAAATTCATATGTCCATTAACACCATGCTCGTCAGGGTAAGATTCTCACCTCCCCAAATAGACATGAAACAGTGTAATGCAATAATTCATGTTGATTTTTTTCCCAGGCTTATTATGTATATTTTTGACAGAATTTGCCTAAGCCCCTCTCATAAATTATAAGTGAAAGCATATTACAACTAAACCATAAACGCAACACTGAATGATGAAAATAACAGCAGAAAGTTACCAGAAGTCTGCGACCAGCATCCAAGTGTACACAGGCTTCTCAAATACTATATATTAAAAAAAAAAAAAAAAAAAAATCATTAAAGTATTTGAACTAGTTCTTTGCAGATATAGTTAGCCCAGTTATTTTTTAATCAAATTGTAGTGATACAGAGAAGATGACTATCAGAAGAACACAACTTTTAAGGCTATGCGTATGGAAAATGGTTTCGTTTTCTAAGGAAAAATACCCCAAAATTTAGGCATTGAAACATGAAGTTCTGTTACGCAATTTGTCACATACTGAAGAATAAGTTACAACAATAGATAAGATACTTGATGGGCCACCTAAACTAAAGATTATGAAGTCACACTGATTTATATCGGCTGAAAATCTGGCCAGTTGACTGTAATTAAACACATCTTTTACTCAGTAAGGAGCACATTTTGGTCAACCCCTCCCATATCTGCTGCAGTAACAAATGACAAATTGTCCACAGGATAAATAGAGAATAAATGAGGAGGGTAACTCAGCCTAATTTTTATTAATATTTTCACCTGATGATGTGTTAGCTGCATCCTTATTCTATCGCCTGGTTTGTTTTTTTTTCTAAAAGGAGACTGTTATATGCATTTGGCAATGGATTAATGTCAATAGCCGTTTAGAAGTAGCCAAGATAACATCCTACTGCCAACACCTGAGCTCTGGCAGGACTTCAAGTCGCAACAGCGAGAGACTGTTTTTCTCAGCATCTTGAGCTTAAGATAAAAAGATAAACACCACATAGTAAGCCTAAATTATACAAATATTAAAATCCCTCTTGTGTTTGTCACTCTTCTCAAGCACATGGTAATATCACTAAACAAATATCAGGAAGCCAATGGAGAATTGCCTTCAAAATCTCAGGGTGTACCACAACAGAACTAAGTATCCCAATTTCAATTCACTTCTTGGAATAACACAAACACACTTACTAATAACAACCAGGTATTTTTTATATTGTAGAATGAAAAAAAAAAATACATATTCTGGTTTTTTATTCAATTTCAATTAGATTAACCTCATAATCTGGGTTTCTATTTTACCTGCTGAAAATAAAAAAAACAACCCACACCTCAGAATCAGGCTGGTAACTCAGTCATGCACAGATAGCTGGAAACCATTTAGCTACGTGCTACTAAAGTTATTTTTTCTCACAATACACATCATGTACTAACATATGTGAAATATTTCAGCCACTATTAACAAGACAAGATGCTAATTTATTACTAAAGATCAACTCCTTTTTCACTGAATTTCATTTATTTGTGTTACTTTCTATCCAGATCAAGACTTTGAGCTGAGTTCAGGTAAGTCCACAGAGAGATTCTTTAAAGACTAAAACACAGTTCACAGTGCACCTGTTTTTGAGCTGTAAGCAAACATTCTATCAAGGTAGAAAAAATATAAGCAATGTCAAAGGGGATTTGTTTCAAATACATCTGGTACAACAACAATGCTGAAGATTTTCATTGGCTTTCTTTCAGAAGTTATTTATTTATTTAAGAACTGTGAGTATGATCAGATACACACTGCTCACAGGTACAGGATTTCATGGCCTACTGGACAGACAAGGACAGAAAAAAATACTTTAAGTTTAAAATGTGCTCAAGTTTACCGCAGAACTGAAAAATTAATTTTTATCGTGACAGAATCTTTGTGTAGCTTTCAATCATTTAGTCAGCTCTCTCCATTCCTCTATGGCCTTTATCCATTGCAGATGAACAATATTACTCATCTAATCTCAAAAAGAGGTAATTAGTTGTTGTCGGCATAATGCACTGCATGCATAAAACACTAAAATAAAGTTAGGGCACCTGCTTTCACTTTCTACAAACTCAGCTGATATCCCATCAAAGAAATATACTGAATTTTGGGATCCTATTATAGCACAAAATGAGAGGGCAAAATTGCCCTCTTAGAAAGATGGTCTCTAGTTTGGAGTGGGTGGCAGAAGAGTTTTGTCATTTGCTAGCATCTCATATGCATTAGTTTAAAACAAAAGTTACACATCTTCTGACTACTACTACAGAAAAACAAGCCCCACAAAATAAAGGCAAAGTGCAGACACGCAAAACTAGCTTTCTACTTAAGAGTATCTGAGGTTTTTCTAAAAGGGAGAGTAGAAAGGTCTGTGTAAAAAAAAAAACAATAATTATATTGTGTGTGTATTGAGTAAAAGAAGATAGGAAAGAAATAAAAAATACAAGCAGTAGAGAAACTTACGATTTCCCCATTTTAAAATGAGCAAATAAAGGACTTCTCATTTCTCTTTCTCAGTTTTGTCCAGTATGTTCCAAGTTTGTTCTTCCCCCATAGTTAAGTTAAATTCCCTTGATGTTTTCACTTTTTTTGATGTATGTAGGGTTGGCAATTTACATTTAAAGCATAAAATGATCCATCTTTCAATCTCATAATTACTTTTTGTCCCTCTTCATCTCCACACTTGTGCATGTTTTTTGTTAGGATCTGAAACATGAACTGAGACCCATGCGGAAGGCCACTGTATTTATATAATATTTAAGGTGTATTCCATAAGCGATATGTCCCTCCCAAAACAGTTTCTCCATGTTTCTAATTACTCCTCCTCATTTTAGGTGCTGAAATATATATTCTTCTGAATTTACTAGTAAGCTTCTATTCTATGCCTGAAGTACAATATGAAAAATTATCATTTAATCCACAGCCACCCACACCCACTCATTATTTCTACTATAGATAGTTTATACACATAGGCTTTACTCTGCTCTTTCTTGAGCATGCACAGTGATATAAGAAAAAAAGAGAGATGCCTTATCAAGTATTTTCTCCCTGCTGCACGTGAAAAGAAAAACATGAGATACAGGTCTGATGCAAGGCTGAGGGCCAGCCAGGATGACCAGCAGTGGTCCGTTACTCCAGCAGGGCATGGCCAGCTGGCACTGGTCCTTCTCAGGCCCCCTGGCTCCTGCCATGCTCATACTGCCATATGGCTCCGAGGGAGCGTTCACAGCTCCTTTTTGCAGCATAAGTAGGGACACCACAGAGCATGCTGTCTCCAGCAACACTGAGCTGGCCTGTCCTATAAGATATTTTTGTAGCGTGATGTAATTAGGAACCCCTTAGTCTACAACCAGTAAAAGCAGAACCCTATTACTGTTATTTATATTCTGTCACAAAGGTATGCAATCGTTTTATTTGGCCGCAATATATATTTTAGACTAGATCAGATCAGGGTACTGCTGCAAGGCAAAATGTGAAAAGTGAAAGCATAAAAAAGCTGAACATATGATGTACATTTTAGTTTAGTGGTTGAATCACAAAATAGAAACTAAGTTCTGATTATCAGAAACCTTTTCTTTGCTCTGAAGTGAAATGGCTTTCTGGTTTTTTTGTTTTCCTACATCTACTGTGTTTAATTCTGAATTTGATTACTTTTGAATCGGAAAAAGTTATTTTAATTTTAAAATCGAAAGGTTTTTAAATTACTGCAAGAAACATTCAGTATTTCTGAATTTTATTTTCTTTCTTATTATAGCAGGAACGTTTTGTTAAGATCAGCCTATAGTTATAAAATAATTTCATCCCATTGAAATAGCATTCAGTGAAAAATTATCAATTAACAACAATTTTGTACATTTATATACCTCAAAACCAGTATTTTCAGATCATCAAAAAAAGGAATAAATATTGTTTGAATTACTGCTATCAGAAACAGGATGGATATTGGTATCTCCTACACAAGAACAATTCAGTTAACCGAGATGATAACGTATGATTGCATGTCAAACAATGATCTGAATACAGTCCCTAAATCTCTCCATCATCTGCACCAGCACACAAGATCCACCAAACCTGATAGTAAGCAGTCTAAATTAGCCTCAACTCTCTTGCACTTAAGGACAAAACCGGCATATAGCTGGTACTTGGAGGAAATCTGAACACAGTCCTAATACATACATAGAAACCAAACCAGCGCAACAGCGGAAACTGCGATTGATCAAAATCTCTCTATAGGGAGCCAGCAGGTTAGGAAGAGCAAAGAAAGTAAGCACTGGCAAGAAGCAATCACAGGCTAGAAAGCAAGTTTCCAACACACACCACAGAGATGTATGTTTGCACAGAGACTCAGCCTGCTGCTGGGTGCTGCTTAAGAAGTTACATCCACCTGTATCGTGCAAGTCAGCAGTGAGAGGATGCAAAATGGTGCTTCTGTGGAAGTGATCTGTTAGGTAAACTGAGCTTTAAACTCGCACAGATAAAATGAAATCTAACTTGGAAAAGATGAGGGCAACCACCTGAATTGGTTTGAGCTTTATTTCTAAGGATCTTGTGACTGAATTTATGAGCGTGTGAGCTTTGAGCAGCCTTTAAAAAATGTTTTGGGAAGGTATGCAACTGTGCAGAGACTTTATGCTATAACTGTACATCTGGTACATCCTATGGCATTTAAGGCTCATTAAATTCTGAATCTTGTGTCATCTGTCCTTGGCTTAAAATAGTTTTGTGTAAGCCTTTTGTCTCTAACTTCCTCTTTAACAGAAGTTGTTTCTGTCAGACTCTTAGGTCCCTTTCTTCTCTATCACATCAGTTCCTCAGCAACAGCATAGACTCAGATTGCAGCCCAAATTCTCCACAATTTGTCTCTCTTCATGTTTACTTAGAAGAGACCAAAAAGAACTGAACTGTTTACAAAATTCTTCTATGAACAAGTAATAAATTAAAATCATTTCAGATCACTTTTTTTAAACTTTTTTTTTCAAATTACATTAAATTCAAAGTAAATTTGTCAAATTACTGGTTTAGCCCAGTTTTCAACCATATAAAATTCTAATTGTAACAGTGACACTTTCTATGCAAATAGTCTAGGAACTGCCTCAACATTTAGGTTTTTCCTATATAACAGCTCTTTAAGATCACTAAAGACACTGACATAACATAATCTGGTGTGTCTCAAGTTGCTGTGACATGAAATGTTTCTTGTCATAAATCAAGAGACTCATCACAACAGTAATGATACATTCTAAAATAACTTCTCATTTAATTACAAGCAAGTGTTTGAGATTATATAATAAGATCAAAATTCAGACATGTTTAGTGAAATCCAGAAATATGACATCACTGCTGTCTGATTTCAATAACTGTTTGAACGTACTGGGAGTAAAAAAAGAGTCTGCCTTATTACAGGCGAGCAGTACAGATTTTATGACAAATTTCTTCCCTGCTGTAAAGACATTATGACTGAAAAGGTACGATTCTTCATAAAATGAAGCATCTTTTTGTACGATAATACCTGTTAAGTTTTTCCTCAATGCTCATATGACTCTGGCTTATTTTGTAATTATATAACACCTGCAATGGATTGAATCTGTACTGTAACTGTAGCAGATAGTGTAAAAAATGTCAGTTCTCATTAGCCTGCATATAAATCTGCATTTTTTTGGTAAGCAGGATAAAAGAAAGACCACTGAACCGCTAGGAACTCAAAGCATATGTTGTTCATGCAAAAAGGACATTTAGCAACATAAGTCTTTTCCACATCATTTTCTTTCAGGACTGAAGAATGGTTTTTAGAAAGAAAAGGAAATATATAGAAATGCGTTGGTATCAAGTTTGTAGTAGATTTTTGTAATTGTTTGCTGACACAACTGAATAATCATAAAATATCATAAAGAGTAAATGAGTTGATAATGTAAAGCAGTAATTAGGATTTTGTGCATGCTTACACTATTTACATATTTTAGTGCTTTGATATTAACATGTCAATTTAATAGTATGTAAATGAATTCCCTTGTGTGAGATTTATCCTCCTCAGCACTAGACACATATTCATTCACAGCAACTGTAAATTTCCTTCCTTTTTTTGTCTTTTCAGAGAGACTTTTCAGGACCTTGCACAAAATGTTTTCCCTGCAATCTCCTGTCCAGATTCATTAAAGAGGTTTATAGCTCTAATGGATAGAAAAGCAGTAGCCACCAGCCCCACATAACGCTGTGCTATAAAGACACATACACGCAGCGAGTCTCTTTGTGCCTGGGGGTTTTACAACCATCTAAATAATAAGAGGTTATTCAGCCATCCAGCATTTACGTCTGTTTCTGGATAGTGCTGATGCTCACTAGCAATCTGATGTAACATACTTAAGCTGAGAAGTATGATAACAGACATCATAACAGTGATGCCTCAGAAGAGGCACATCCCAAAGGTATTTCAAAAGACTCAGGAAAAAACACGCCTTTCAATTTTTTGCCCTCCTTAGTTGCCTTCCTGACCAATCTTGTTTTTCTGTTGACTGTATATATATGGAAAGTTTTCACCCTTCAGATGAACACCATTTAATTAGAAACAAACAGTTGGAAAACAAAAGGTGTGGTGTGATTTGATTTTTTTTTTAAAAAAAAAAAAGTACAGCCTAACATCAGTTATTGCTTTATGGTGCACTGCAATTTAGTTCTGGGTGTACTGCAGAACCCTGCATAATACAGCAATAGTTGCCTGGCAACAAAGAGGAACTATATCAGAAAGCAACAAAGGTGTGAATGAATAAACAGAAGTGACAGGGACATGTGAAAATGCCCTATAAAACCAGGGCTAGAATGCCTGACCAGACTTTCACAACATTTCAAGAGGACCATTGGATCAAATTGTGCTCATCATCAAAGCAGGATTAAGGTATGCACTTATAAACTGGATCTGACTAACAAGCACAACATAAAATCTGGAGAAAAGGCAAATTACAAAAATATATTCTCATCGGTGTGAATACTGAGCACATTTATAGATTAAATACTGAACACTACCTGGAATAGATGAGGTGAAATTGATTAAAACTCCCGACTCAGTTCTAGGTGTTTATCAAGAACCCGTTTTGGTGCTAAAGTCCTGGAAACCAAGAACTCAGACACTGAATCTGAAAGATTCACATTTCTTTCCATTCAGAAACTCCTGCCCTGAGACACTGAACTGGTTCTCTACTTTGTACTTTATTATTTGCAAGATTCCTCTAACAAACTGCCACTCTAACATACAAGGTCCATCATGTACAATTACACTTCACAGTGAAAGGTTAATACTGTTTGGAAGTATTTGAGCTATTTTACTGCACCACAATATTTTCTTATAAAAGCAGCAGTTCCATTTTAATATGAATACATAATTGGGTGAGAATAGTTAGATCCTCTTCTGAAGAGGCACATGTTTCACAGTGAAAGACAATATAAGTATAGGTTTGATGTATGAAATATCCATGATTAACCCTTCATTGGGCACACGTCAGAGAAATTGCCATGATCCAGCAGAGCCAAGCTACTTTATAACAACCAGGGGTCTTACTCTGATTCACAAAACTGTGCTGAAATATCCGGCTAAATCTAAGTCTATCTTTTTCTTTTCGATAGGTAAGGAAGACTCCAAGACAATGTGATCCAGCAGAGATTGATTAGTCAGAATTACACTGACGTAGTGCTAGGGCAGAAAGTTGCGTGAGGTCATCTTCCTGAACAGATGGTCTAGAGATATTGGTTTTAACTAGCACATGGTTGAGTAAATAATGTTTAAGTTTTCTTTGAGAGCCTGGGGAGTGAACCAGATAGAGTTGAGCGAAATACCTGTGCCTCCTGCCCACATCATCTGCTACTCCTAGGGTTTTCATTTCCTGCACTGTTTGTGCTTTATCACACGGCTCACTGGTCAGGCAGTCTGTGCCCTTGGTTCAAAAAGCTTTTATTGGAAGATTGAGAGAGATGTGCACTTAGTTTCAATTTGTAATTTCTTTATATACGGAGCTGGCTCCTTTACAGGCAAAATCAGTCAGCAGAGACAGAAACATGTGCTTTTTTTCAGTCAGTGTGAGAAATTTCATATGCAGTAATAAATTACAGTAATAGGATAAAAATCTACATGATTAGTTGTATGAACAATATGGTTTCTGTTCAGATGAAACGCCCATTTGAACACGCCCCGATTTGTTAATTCTCACGATTGTCCAATATGGACATCTCTAAGCATGTGCATTTGTAGTATCAGAAGGACTATTCTTGTCCTTTTATTATAAATGTATATACTGTATAATATATCTCTGTTGGGAATAGATTAAAAGTGGTTGTTAATAAAGTTTAGCAGACTTCACTAAGACTTTAGTTCTTTGAACAGGAACATCTCTTTTCATAAGCAGCATTAAAACAACTGATTTTTTGATAACATCAGATTATCATGCTTGCTTTTCATGGTAACGATTCTGGGAATGTCATCATTATAACATTTAAATGATCATTTGGTAATCAAAAATTATACATTAATGATGAAAATAAAGTAAAATATTCAAATCCAGGATAATTGTTTACAGACAAGTAAATAAACACATAGAATTGAGATAACTTGACTAAAAATTATTTTCTAGTTTGCTGCATTACACAATATTTTAGTCTCTTAAAATGCCCCCTGAATACTACTGATTCATGACCACAAACTATTATTCTTGGTAAAGATCAAAAAAAAGTACAGAATTATCATAAAAATGAAAAACAAATCATAAAAAATACTTGCACAGGCAATGATGTTATATGGTAACAATATTCAAAATAAACTGTCTGCATTACCCACATAGAAAGAGCAATTAGATGTGTAGGTCATCTGATTATTCATTTAACTCTTAGTAAGAACTTGCTGTACCCTTCAGCTTCACTCTTTAAAATCTGCTGATTGCTGGCATAGCTTCAACATTTCTACTTTTTAAAAAAAATGTGAACATATTTTTAAGTGTACATATGTGTATACTTCACTCATCACTAATCTACTGAGGTTTATAATAAAGGCTAAAAAACAAAATCCTAAAAGAAAAAAGAATGGACATTCTGATTTGTTTCATTAAAGCCAAACTTTGAGCTAAAGAAGAGAGTCTAAATGGCCTTCTGTAAAGCAGCCAAGGGTGCAAAAAGGGAACAGCAAGAGAGACAGGTACTATTGCACGTATCAGAGAGAAAGAAATTCAGCTGAAAAATTCACTTGCAAATTTGAACTTTCTTTCCATTGTTTTTCATCACAATAGTTCAGGATACTATGATCTGGGCTGACTGAAAATTATCACAGAAACAATCAGCTTCCCCTGATTTTTTTATGAATGATTTTATAACACTGATGAAAGGATGAACCCTTGTGGCAGCAGTGTCTATGGAAAAGCTGCAATCAAAAACTTCCACTTTACTAAACCCTCTTATAAACATACCCACCTATCAAACTATGTAGTTTGCAATGACCGAGCTTTACCTGGGGCATCAGAAGCTATAAGGTCATTACTAATATTACTGCAAACAAGTGTTTTTCTGACTGTAATGTCATTTCTATTTGACTTCACTGACACTACTCATGACAGAATTGCTTATGACATAGTTATGGAAACGTATAGCTTATTATTGCATAATAACCTTACAAATATCATGTATACATCGTTATGCAAATTTGAATAGTTGAGCAAATGTTGTTAATGTCAATACGTCCATATCAGAATAAGTTAATCAAATGAAATATAGTCCAATTACCAACATGGTGGGCAATCTTAAGTAAAAGGAGATGCTCAAGGGAGAAAGGACTACTTAAAAGTTATGACAAAATTCTGATGTAACTTCAGGAAAAAGTAAAGATTTCTATTCAGTTGATCCCAAGACACTATAAGTCAAGAAATGATGGATGATATACACATCAAATGCTAAATTCTCTAAAGCTGCATGTCACCTAATGTCTGAAAGCTAGGAACCTAATCTAAGCTAGCTTTGTAGTTACCCCTGAAGGTAACAGAGAGGGGGATAGGGGGAAAGAGAGAAAGATAGTCCTCCAGAATCAAGTGTGTCACCTGAAACATTTGTTAAGCTGGTATTAGTTACCAGCTTAACAAATGTTAAGCTAATTAGTTTTTCTACAGTCTACCCCACTTTTTCACCATGAATCAGAGTCAAGGTGTATTATTTCCGCAACATACATTCTGTTTTAGATGCAGTCACAAAGAAATTGTAGTATAGACTACATCTCTGGTTTAAAACTTACGCTATTTCATATGGCTCAAAGTTTTCAATAAATACTCTTTTTGCCACACTATACTGGGCACATACAGAATAGTAGGATCTTATTTTTTTGAATCTTATTTTTTCTTCAGTCTGCATGGGAAAATAAAATTTACAGTCATCTTTGATTGAGCACCGTCCTCTTGAAGCTCCTGTGAGTCAGGAGACTAGTGTAACGTTGCCTCACCAGGTCTTGTTTCTACACATGCCAATATGTAAGGCAAGGGAGGCCACAGAAGAAGTAGTAAAAGAAATCAAGGAACACAGAGAGTGTTTTATTTCCATAGACTAACACATTTCTTATTAGCTATTCTATTTCCTACTGTGAGCTGAAGTACAGTTTGCCATTGATCTCTTCAGATGTCCTGGACTCTCCTGGTTGAAGGAGAGAATAGGACAAGCAGGAAGTCACAGTAGATGACCATGAGTACAATGTTGGGTGGAGATGTTGACAGGCATATGCATTCGGTGCGTCTCTCGATTCAGTGACAGAATCTAGGAATTATTTATATACAAACAGTTTCTAAGCATTTTAAAAATTATTATTATTTCTAATGCATCGGAAACTATTGGCACTAGGCCAAGAAAACAGGGATGAGACAGCAGAGCTGGGGGCTCAGTGTTCTCCTTTCCTTCTGAATTCAGTGCCTCAGTGGTACAATCTCCTAAAGAAAGTTTAAGATGCACATAGATGGGTCTACTGGGGTTCAATTTCTACTCCACACATAATGCTAGAGCACGTCATTGGGAAATCCATCTTCTCCTCAGACATGTGTGGCTACAAAGCTTTAGTACAAGATTTCGACTCTTGAATGTGGACTCTATGAAGACAGGACCCAAACTCCCAGAAAACACTTCATCTTCTATTCTTACATTAAAAGAAAAATCCCAAATGTAATAGCAAAGATTCACCTCACAGTTCTGGGGAAGCCTCTTTACTACACAATATAATTTGATGAAGAAAAATTTTACATCCAGTACTTGTAAGTATATTTTAAAGGTCTGAAGAAGTCAGTACTTATTTCTTGTTTCACTAGAGAGATATTACCTGCTACTTCTGGGAAGGAGGTACTGTATTTGTTTTGATGCCACATTAGAAGGCCCAAAGGATGCTTTGTCTTGTGACATTTGAATAGGACATATAATAGTTTTACAGATGTGAAATGAGACACCTCTGAAATGGCTATGGCCACCGCTATCACTTATGCAAAAGCCAATACATTTCTGCCATCCCAGAAGAAAGGCAGTCGTTGCTATTTTGGCTGAACATGTTACGTTTTCTGTCTGATAAATAATAGAGAGTTCTCTAGGGCTTCTTAATATTCCTCTGTACATCACTGTGATTAATGTAACAGAGCCAAAACCTCTCTGCAAATAAACAGGCGTTTTCTAAATCAATCCAGCCAAAAGCTAGATTAGAGTTTTCACATTCTCCTGTCCACTGATGCATAACTTCAATGTGGACAGCTGTTTGGGATGCCACATTCTGCCATCCAGGATCTAGCAAACATATTTGGTGCTTTTTTGTTGCCCAAACTTGTGACCATGTGTTCAGGTGGCACTCTGCCTACTCATCAGTTAGTCGTACAATTCAGACTATTTCATTTGCAGGAGGTGGCAAGTAAGCATGAGTGTGGATGGTCAGACTGCTCACTCCTAAAGAAACACACTCTGCCATATTAGGTCCTCCTGCTTCTGAAATTGCACTCTCATATTCAGTGCTTTGCTCACTGACAATTAACTGAGAAAAAAAATAAAAAAGGCAGATGGAAAAATGGTAAAGATAGCTATAGTTATTCTGTGTCAAAAAATTGTTTAGAATTTCTTCTCCTAACCATACTCAGAACAGCTCACCAATACCACACATCTCCTATGCACATCCCTTGCTCTTCTGAAAGTGAACAAAGTACAATATTTTGCTTAGATCCTGCTCTTTATCTACTGATACGACATATTGCAGAGTGTCTGTAACATAGAGGTTTCAATTCTGGTGTTACCATTCACATATCCATCTCTTACAGTAACAGAGGTTGAGAAATGCAATCTACTCTGTCACAATTTTAACTGCAATCTTTCTTTTCAATGCCTGCTACGCTTCCTCAGCAGACAGGGTAATGACTATCATGACTGCTATTTTTGTTTAAACACCTCTTTCCCAAATGTAAATGCTTTCTTTCAGCAGAAAGTGAGGTGCTTCTAGTTTAGTATCTATTTGGTTACGCAACAGTTAATTAGCTAGATTAACATGCAGTTCATTTAATTCCATTTTCTATTTTTCTGTTACCTTGTGGCTCAAGTGATACCAATTGCAATTATTGACTTTTCTATGTGTTCTGGTATCATCTTATTCTCTAGGGGAAATAACCACTCTGTAAGCCCATCTGAAACCACCTGTAATTTGAAACAGATTCTACTGAGGACCTAAAAATCATTTAGTTTTGACTCTTGGCCAGCTGGCATGACTGATACATTAAACTCCTTAGCTAGAGACTACAGTTTTTGTTGTCCAAGACTGCTTTAACACTGAAAAACTGCACCAGATTGTTTTCTATAACTAGTTGTATCTGTTAACACCAACAAAAAGAGCAATACCAATGCTGAGAACCAGTAAGGTCTTAATCAGTATGTTTCATATCACTCCCACAAAGCAATTCAGGTGATTCAGACAACACTAGCATCTCATCACTGCTGAAGCTAGTAGTATTGTGTTGGCTGTACAAATTTTGGCAAGAAATTTTGGCAGAGTTTGCTTCAAATATCCTCTAGAAGGTGGCAAGGTTATTTGGTGTTTATTTCTTGGTATTCTTTTTTCATTTCTTTCCTGCAATTATTAAGAGATTATGCCACATACCTTCAACTAGTCCAATTCTTTATTTGAAATTCCTTAGTAAGGGGTTTCATTAGGCAAAAGTACTTCAATACGATCTATTACCCAGACATATTTTGTTTCCAGGAGAAATGTCTCTCAAATGTGAGGTGAGCTTCTCTTTGTATAAGGTAGCTTCATTTTAAATCAAACTAACTGTCGAAAATCTGTGATGCCTCCCTCTTTGTCCCTAATTTCTGGTTCAAAATTATTTAGGTGCAACCTGGAAAAGATATGACATCAGCATTTTTCTACCTATGTTTCCTTCTACTGCTATTTGAAAAATGGGGATGGGGGAAATTATATAACAGCAATAAAATTAAAAAGAACAAATAAGTGAAATCATTACCTGATGTTTCCTTTTTTCTTACTGCTACTATTTTTTTCTTTCAAGTAGTGAACTAAATACTACAATTTTCAAGCAAATCTGTATGCATTTGTTTAGAGTGTAATAGTGTAATATGCAGTGTCAGCTCTGCAGCTCAGGGCTGACCTTTTTCTACTGCAGTCAGGACGTGAAGGTGAAGAGCATCTTTAATATTTTTCCTATTAATGAGCATTAAACATTCCCAGATGCTGGTCTTTTCAGAGAAAGGATAACTTCAGCGCCAAGCAAGAACAGAAGGGTACCTTTCTTGTATTCTGTGGTTCAGGCTTCACTTCGGAGATTATCTAGACTGATTATAATACTAGCTGGCAAAAAAAAAAAAAAAGATGGATGCAGTTGCACCTAAAATCACTTCACTGTCTCTCATAGGACTGGTTAATATGATGTGAAAAAGATTCTTGAAAAAGTCTGGTATTAAGAGAATTGGTTTGAGTTACCCAGTTAATTTTGTGAGGCCTAAATTTTTTCCCCAGTAAAATTGTTCACCATCCAGACCACTCCCTCGCACGTGTAGTGTACAATGAAACATGAGAAAGAAGAAATCTTGTCTAAAGACACTATCAGAAGCTAAAAAAACCCAACCAAACAGGCAGGACATGCTTCATTCTTACTACTGTGGCTGTAATGAGACAGAATTAAGTATCACTACCCGCACAGAAGTACAACTCCCAGACTACTAGCATAATCCTTAACCGCTTTCCTACTTATGGCTGTTACGAACATTTGAAACACACAAAAAGTGCTAACATTTCCTGGTCCTATTCTTCTCTATTCCTTGTCAATCAACACAATTTGAAGTGGCCTAGAAGTATCAAGCACTGCCCTCACCCAAAGAGTACATGGCGAGGCACAACTGGATGACAACCAGACCAATACTGTGAAGATGCATTTAAAATATTAATGGTTTTAATTTGCATAGCAACCTGTCCAAGGTATGAAATCAAAATATAAAGACAAAAACTCCATCTCCTCCAAAAGCCTTTTGTTCTAGATGTCTTTTTCATTTAAGAAGAAATTATGAAAATATGGCAACTTGATCATGGGGAAAGTAATATATACTTGCATTTTCCCTTTTAATATAATATGAAATTTTGTATAACTAACACAACTAGCAGCTAAATACCAACTATCTATGGGCTTTTCTAACACTGTAAGTGTTCAAGCAATTATTTGTCGACAGTAGCCTAATTAATATCTTAGTAGATACCAATTTTAAAAGAACTTCTCAGGTAAATATTATTTCTCTTCTATGATGTAGTAATTATTCTCAAGCTCCTTCTAACATCACTGCAAATTGACCACGCTTGGCACTTCATAGCAAGATCTCCAACAGCACTGACTGTTAGTGACTCAGGCAAACAATCCTCCTTGCTTGAAATTCTCTTATTTTAGGAAGGCCAGCAAAGTTTCGGCAAAAGTCTTTTCTTTAAGGGTGCAAGTGTTGTTGAGACTTGGTGCTGGTCTGACCTGGGGCTGATTTCTCACAAGCAGACAAATTAAAAGTATTTCACTGCTATTGTGAGTAGTGAGCAATTCATTAACCATCTCTCTGGAGGTTTTTAAAATCATTATTATTATTGCAGACTTCTTTACTGTGTAAGTAAAAATTAAATTAATTATTAATAGAATTGCACTTTTATTTTCCAGTTCCACTTTTCTCTATATGCATCCTGGTATGACTGTCCTCTTTACTATAGTGTTCAGCTTGCATTTCTATCTCTTTCATGTAAATCTTGACTTTCCTTGGTTAGCCACTTCAATATGGAGAGGGTATTTATTTTTAATATAAGGTGAATAAATTAAACATGTAGTGACTTTGCTTTTGATAGCAAGCAGCTATAAGACTCAAATACGACACATTTAAGTTGAAAATCTTCCTAATCATATCAGTGGAAAAGTCCCATAGAACTCAGAGGTAGGATGTCACTCAGGGAGCTGTATCTTATATCACAAGCAATTCTATGAATTTAGAGAGTAATTTTTGTTCGACTCACTTCCATATGATTTAACTCTATCACAGTGTAGCATAAAATGAAACAAAGTAAGGAGCTGCATTTCTTAAGCTTTCACAGGAAAATGTGACAATTTGAAAGTAATGGAGTATGTTCTTAAAATAGTCTTCTTAATTCCAGGTACATAGGCCAGGTATGTCTTGAAACTGGTTTTACTACTGAAACTGTTTTTCATGGTTTAGGGTCAGAGCCCAGCAGCAGACGGGAACCAAGTTCAGGAGCTAGATTCTGGTACTGGATTCAGGAACACTCAAATCAGGATCAAAGGCAGAACAGAGACCTCTTTGGATTCCAGCCGTTGAAGGAACGAGGAAGAATCCGAGCAAGGGCCCCGAGCAAGAGCCCCTGAGCCACGGCCCCCAGCAGCCAAAAATGGCGTCTATGGGATGAGATACCCTGTGGGTCAGTTCAAGGGCACCCATCTGTCAGCTCTTCTCTGCAGGTGTGGCTTTTACTTTCTGCACTCCTCAGTGTGGTACACAGGATCCAGCAGTGGCCTTGGTCTGCACCCCAGTCCCTGGTACTGACTCTAAACACAGGGCGTTATCGCTGCTAGGAGCAGCCACTGCCAGTGAAAACATGCTGCTAATTTCAGAAAGTGCAGTTAGTTAAAAGGAATTGAGTTGAAAAGTAAAAATCACTGAACAGAATTGTTCTGTTCTAACTCAAACTAGGACACTATCTTACAGAAAATAGATTATTATGAAAACTTACTCTTATCCATGCAGAGAACTCTGCACTGAATACTTTTGCAATGTGTGTTTAAAGCTTTGAAATTCCTTTAAAATGTTCCTTTAATAAGTTTCTGTTCACTTATTTATTTATCATTGATGGCCACTTAATACATACTTTCACTAAAAAAAAAAAATGTTAGTGCATGCCACAAAATCATTAAGGCTGGAATGGATCTCTAAGGTCATCAAATCTTTTTTATCTTGCATTGCATTTAAGATAAGAGATAGGAAAGGAGATCCTTCATAAACAAATTAATAAGATCTATTTCTTGTTCCTATAGATGAAAAAAATGGTTTGTGCATATTGTCAAAAGTAATTGAAATCATGAGATAAAGCAAAAGAGGAAAGGTATGCAGCTCTAATACGGAGGGAGATTGCTCTCCGACCTGTGCAAAATTCTGACATTCTCAGTGAGACTACTGTCAAACTGTAAAGCGAATAATCTTTTTTGTGAGAGGAAGAGAAATAAAACCTTATCTGGAGTATTATCTATAATGCTGATTGTGACCTTTGTCTAAAGAGTGGAACTCCAGCCGGAAAAGTCAGAAAGGGCATTAGACTGAGAAGGTGCACGGAGAACTTGAAAGAGAATAATAAAAGAACTCTGCTCACTCACAGTCTAGCAAAATGAAGGCTGAGGTGAATTTGATGGCTCTCTCTAAATATGAGGAGAAATAAACATCACTGAGAGAAGAGCATTCTTTAATCTAATGAACAATGGTGCCATAAGACCAAATAGAAGCAAATAGAATAATAAATTCAAGCCAAAAATTAGAAAAGGGCTTTCCAATAATCAAAGCTGTGAGGAAACCACTTCTGATGGTGCCTTATTCTTGCTTTCTATTCTATTCATCACAGGGACTCCGGAATTAGTCTGTTAGTTAGGCAAGGCCCTGCACAAATGATATAAGCTAAATTGAAGTGTTCACCTTCAAGACAACCTTAGATAGTCCAACTAAACTTTCAGCCAATGCTAGTGTTTCACTAGATCCAACGTTTCTTTTGTACATCATCCTGGAGCTCCTATTCCTTCTTGTTGTCTTTTCTAGGTAGCAGATATTTCCACTCCACTAACAGCAGTTCTATTGCCTGTTGCCGTGTACAACAGGCATTATATTTTCATCTGATTCCATCCAGAAGCATTCAAATGTCTTTAAAACACATATCCTTGTGCTCTCAATTCAACAGCACTGCAGACACACAGCAAACCTACCTCTTTATAAAGTCAAGAAAGAGCAGGCAGATTTTATTTACACAGGCTTCACACTGTATCACAGGACTTTGGCATCGGAGAACTATAGCTTTACAGCCTTGTCTTCACTCAAAACCATTTATCATCATAGTTCTGCTGGGGGAACATAACAGTTTAACTGACATAAAACACTCTGTCTGAAAGAAGCTGACAAAGAGGGGGCAGTATTTGGGGGGTTTGGACAGTAATAGTAAGTCTTTCATAGGTAAAGAAATATTACCAAGAAAATCTAATCTCATTTACGGAAAACTGCCTTTCATTTATCCTGATACGTTTCTACACATTTCTTTCTGTGTAAAACTAGATTATAACTATCTTCCTCCCTTCTGTTTCTGTTGAAGGCCATAACTGTTGCTGGCCTGTGATAAAAATCTGCAGGTACAGAAGACTTTATATACATCAGAAGAAAACAGGGCAAAAAGTTGTGTGTATATAATTAGGAGTCATTAGATAATATTAAGAGAAGATACAGCTACTGCATATAGCAACTAAATCCCAGTAACACCGAAAATTTGAAAGTAACCTTTGCTTAATGCAAATGCTTAATTACTATTTTGGAAGGAAATTGGCAAAATCATGACAGTACAGCTTTCCTCCTAAACAGACTAAGGCTAGCTGTTCAGCAAAACCCACAGAAGTATAGCCAGAAGCACCATTCTGCACCAGGATGAACTCAGAATATTTTGGAGAGACACTTATGGAGCAGAAAGCGTAGGAGACACCATTCCCCTACACAGAATGTATCTGTTTTTACATGGTCTTTCCTGATATGATGGATCTTATTTAGGTAAATGAATTGAACATATTTCCAGCACTTCAGATGAGCGTCGTTTCCCTCCCAATCCTTAAACCACCAATGAAAATGAAGTGTTGCCATTTATTTCAGTGAAATACTGATTGACTTGTCACTCAATGTATTTCCTCTTTAACATCAAATTTTGCACTTCCCAGCTGCACAGACATTTTCCTTGCAATGTAGTTTCAGAACAGTTTAGAGTATTAAACATTGACTACCTTCTTCCCTTGTCTCCTGCTACTAAAAAAAGACTTGCATCTTAAATGTTAATTATGCATTTTCAGGCAGTCTAAATGACTCAGGGGACTGAAATCTGACTCAAACTTTTCATCAGCAGGTCATCAGTTCAAACCTGACTCAGATCAGCAGCAGCTGGAAGCTTCTACAATTCAACAGCTGTTTAGATGACCTATATGAAAGAATATAATATTATATTATACTCAGTCTTCATCTGGAAAAGAACCCACATCTTAAAAGTCATGCTCAGAACTGACATTAATTGGGATGCATGCTACAAGATCCTGAAAGGACAGCAGGAACCTGAACTGTCCTGTCTCGCTCTGTATTGTCCTCCACATTAAGAATGGAAAACCTTGAAGATGGAAAAGTTTTTCCACTTTTGTGGCTTCTGCTTCTGTTCCTGTGTTTCAGCAGAGCAAAAAATGGTCTTGTAGGTTCCTCAATCAATTGTCTATGAATATGTTGTTTCAGAATTGAAGGTCATCATAGCAATAGGCTGCACATAATTATTCTATGCTTGATGACTGCCTTTTTGTGTGCAGGGCATGGGAACTAAGAGCTTATCCTTATGAGACCCTTTCAGGAAAAAAACCACAACAAAAGAAAAAGAGATCCATCAAACTTAATATATTGAAATTCTGTATCAGGCAATAATAACACTTCAATTTTCCCTTTTAACAGGCTTTCTAAAATTTAGGCTGTTGATCTGTATATTCATATTAACTGATCCAGTATAACTTACAGAGAGGTGTCAGAATGTCAAAGTACTAGAAATCTTTTCTTGGTCTTATGTCAAAATTTCAACAGTACCTTGGACAAAAAAAAAAAAAATTACAGACTTTTTTTACTAGTCCTAATAAAAGCAGCATTCTTTTGTATTTGGAATTATGCCCTTGAGCAGAGTCAAAATATAAGTCTTATGGGTTTCCTCCATGGTCTGGGAGTAGGGAAACTTTCAATGAGTCTAAAAATGGAAGAGCTCACACCACCACAAACTTCAGAGGCAGCCAAGGAGAAGAAATTGCTGGTGCAGCAGAAAAGTGTTTTGCTCTCCTTTATCAGTTCTCATCTTGACTGGGACTTCCCTAAGTTGTACTGAGACAAACGTAACAATAGCTTCAGAACAGAGTCATTTCTTCAAGAGAGATTCTCATCCCTGGGTTGTGTAGATCTTGGTACAAGAACTTAGCGCAGAAACTCTGAGGTTCTGCATTTATGTCATTGTCTCTGCAAATCACTGTTTTAAGCGTAGCCTGAGATACAATACTCAGTCTTGGTTTTGCAAGACAGAACTCATGAGTCCATGCACTGTTTCTTTGAGGAAGGAAATGGCAGATCTGATGCATGTGTGCATCAATATAGACAACAATATTTCTATGCAGAATCCTATACTTAGAAGTATAGCCCCAGTGTGCATATAAAATATGCATAATATGCAGAATTTATCTTATTTGGTATATTGAACTGAAGTTTTGTGAAATATTTCTTATAGTACTTAGAGACATAGTTCAAACAAAATTTGGTTTAAAATTTTCAAAATATCAAAAGGTGCATAGCCTGCTATAAGAATTAACTGCCTAAAAAATACTACTTTTAATTCTAAATTTTCATTCCAACTGGATTAATTCTTCTTAATATTGAAATAGTGTCTAATAAAATCAGTTTTGCTGAAGACATACTGAAGATAGCATTGTACTCAGCAATCCTTAAAAAAACAAAGCAAGATATTAAATGATCCACAAAATTCATTTTTGTAATAAAAACTGAAAATCTCTTAGTAATTACTGAATAGATACAACTCACCAAGTTTTCTCACACTGCTACCTTGCTCATGGACAAAACAGATGCTAGAAGACATGCTTAAAGAGTTCTTGTAGCTCTAGTATAAAGTCACACTAACTTCGTATAAATATTTTTGCACTGTCACCTAGTCTATGAGCACAAGAACTACCTTTGTTTCTGTAAATCAATACGTCTGCAAGCGCTGGAACCTGATATCCAACTACGATTTTCCAAGATCAGGCTTTTCAGAAGCCGGTATGAAAACAGAAGAAACTAGGCCTTGGACTTCAGCCACCTTCTTTGGGGAGGTAATTACGTTGTAGAAGTGGGAGCAAATCACAGTAAACCAAACTGCTTCACCATTTGTCATCAGATGTAAGTGACTAAAGATAGTGTCAGTTAATCATTAGACTTTTTGTTCTGCTTAAGCTTCTTCCATTCTGAAAGGTTGTCAACCTTTTATTACATACATTTAAAGACACATAAATGTTGTCCACCTATGGTTTCAGGCCAGAACAACAAGTAGGGAAAGTTAATAGTAAACAGTCCTTAATCTACAGAAAATAAGAGAAAGCATGTCCACACTATATAAAAATTCCCATTCTATAGCTGTTTGGGTACTTCCCTTCCTTGACTTGTCTCTGGTTACAAAATCCACCAACCAGGGAAAATTATAAAAATATGTGCCTTCGGTGGATGCACAGCTAACTCAAATTGGCAGAATGGGAAGCAAAAGCTAACCCTGGATGACCCTATCCAGTAGGCTAACAAATAACTGAAAGCAGGATGCCAGTACAATGCCACCTTCCCATGAACAAAAGGAAAACCTGCTCTGTCGCACACACAGTGCCTGTATAAAATGTTAAGACCTTAATCCTTTGTCACATTGTAGATTCAGAAAAGGGGGGTTTACGTTTCCTAGTAGAAGTTTAAAAGATTTACTTTAGTTAAATTCACAGTTCTATTGTAGACGTAGAGAAATGATGCAAAATATCATGGTAACATCAGGATTATAAAACTTTCTGCCAAATTTGTAATTAACTTCAGGGTTGGAACTTTTGTTGTTGTTTTTAAATCTAGCAAACATCAGCTGGCAAGGAAATCGCATGCCTTAGAGCTTTGACAGAGCAAAGCTGTTCAAGGCTTGATATTTTTAAACTCTGCAAGGCTCTCAGCTATTAGGAACAAAAATAACGGGAGCCAAAAATTGTCTTTCTAGTACTGTCAAGTTAAAAATGAAAGTGTTTGGGTTGCTTAGAGGATTTGCAGTCTAGCAATTAACAAAAATACTCTCCACTATTATGAGCTGTGAAACCTAAATAGAATCTAGCTCCTTCATGAAAACTAAATTTTATCTAGAAACACGCCATTGTGAAAGGCTGCTTTAGCACTTATTCTTAGAAATTCTGTATGAGCTTGGCTTAGAAACAGAAAGAGAAATAGTGCTAAAGAGGAAAATAGTTTGAAATGCTATCGTAAACAAAATAGGACCTGATTCTTCAAAGTATTCTTTCAATCAGTGGTATCAATACTATTTGACTGTTGACACAGAATTGGTCTGAGATCCTCTTTCGAATTATGTAACTTGGTTTCATAGACTCTTCTTAGTTGTTTTGGTTTTTTTTTTGCATGCTTTGTAACCCTGTATCTAAGTAATCTTGTATCTCAAATCGATACTTCTGACTTAAATCTCTCTTGATACATTCTTCAAAATTGTGTGCTCTTCACAAATCTGTAATACCTTGATAGGAAAAAACTAGTAATTTTTGACAAATTGTCAAAGTATGTTCCCATTTTTGATCCTTCCCAGCTTTGATGTTACCAGTAGCTGATTTTATACTGACATTGTGCCTACGCAAAAGAATTAACAACAAAAATACTTGATACTATCTCATTGTTAGGGAAATTTAACATTATAAATGAATAAATGAACGGTAGCGGGTATTGAACAACAGAAGCTATAATAGTAATACTATAGTGATAGCTAGGCAGCAACAACATCTCACTTAACTGCACCTGCATCAGGTGCATTGACTTAACTCTTTGAGGTTTTTTTTCTATATTTTATCTGCTTTCACTTCTCATACTGCAAGCTGTTTCATGTAGAAACTGGATATTACCGTATCTATAGCATATTTTGTTGTCCCTCTGAATTATCACCTCAATTTGCAGATTTTTGAATTTATTAGCATTTTAGCACTGTCTGTAAATTACTGATGGAAATAAGAAAAGATGATGGAGCCAGTGCACAATGCCAGAAGAGAGGCAATGAACACAAACTAAAATCGGAAATTTCACTTAAGAAAATACTTTTTTATTCCACTTTGAAGGTTGACAAAAAATGGAAGAAGTTGCCCAGACTAGTCATGAAATCTCCCTTACTGAAGCTGTTCAAAACTCAACTGGATATATTCCTGAGCAAACTGCTCTACCAGACTCTGCATTGCAAAAAATAGACAAAGTAGAGGGGGAAAAAAAATAAAGGACTGTCTAGGCTAGGAGAGCCTTTTGGGAAAGAAGGGTAGAGGATACAGGTCTGTTGGAATAGTTTGTTGTAATCAATTCTGCCTTTTTCCTCCAATTGCAGAATATGAACACAGAAAACACAGAAGACTTGGAGTCAAGAAGTCAAGATTATCTCTACCAGAGCCAAGGAAAGCAGTACGACAAAGAGAACATAGCTTAAAACACATATATTTTTAAAAATACGCACAGTGTAAGATGCTGCATCAGCTGGCAAGTTTCAATCACAGAAAGTACACTCAATTCTCAACCTTGCCTCAGACAAATGACTTCCATGGGTGGGAAGGTTGAGGGCAAAAAAGAGGAGAACAGAAACATACAAAACCACTAAATAACCTCTAAAGTTTCTCTCTTCCTTTCTCCCTCTCTTTGGCACCCACACATTTCCAGTGCTGCTCTTCAGCACCGATCATATTTTTGAATAAGATTTATTGCACTATAGAATCTCCCTCAAAGATTAACTTTTGCAAAAAGGCATCTACATACAATGATGTTAATACTTTTTGTACTAAACCTTTAAGATTAATTGTAAATTTATTCTGATCCAGATTAATTTTGGATGATTGATCCTACAGCTCAGTGTACCTAGCTCATTATGACATTATGCAACTTAACTCAATAAAGTGAAACACATTAGCTAGGAAAGAGAACTAGCCAAAACCAAACTAATTCTGAAACTTTAGATACGCTGAAGAACATTTTTGGCACAGGGTTTATCCATGGGTAGAAAATGCCATACAGGTATAGACTATTATATTAATAGACAATTATATGAACAGGTACTTTACTGACACAACGGCAAAATGATAAGAAATGTATTTTGGAGTTAAAAACTAATCAGAGTTGTCTCTTTGGTTTTTCTTCTCCCTGTTCTTTCTATTAATTTAATAGGCTTAAACACACCCAAAAAACCCTGCTGCTATGCATTCTATAAATTACTTAACCTCACGGCAATGCACAGAGCACACACATAAACCCTCCAAGAAAAAAAAAATGTCCTAAGACTGACTTTTCCTGCATATTCCAGTAGGATGAAAACATAATCCTATTATAAAAGTACCAATTACTCGATTTTACTGAGGTCCTTGGATTTTGATTCTGAAAATCACACATGCTAACAGCCACTCTTAGGACGAGAACACTGTCAAAGTGTGTGAACTCTAAACATCGTCATGACAGAGTGAAAGTTGTTTATTTTTCATCGTCTTAAGCCATCATTTGTTCATAAAGACCATAGTCATCACATTACAATATCAGGAACTTGTCATGGTCATTGAATTACCAGGTAGAAGCTGTCAATATCTGGCTTCCTCACTATTACACTTGGATAAAAGTCAATCTGGCATGCTAGCAGCAAAGTTTCCCCCTACAATAGTGAGAATCTGGAGTAGCAACACTATCTTTGCTGGTATTGGTGGTAAGAACAGAATTCGAAGCTGGCTTGGTGTCCCATCAGCAGTACTCAAGGGTAATGAGTACTTTAATTATAGCTAATCTCAGCATATTCTGACTCAGGTGTGTCTGAATGTAATAATCAAATCAGGACAAGAGCAGTTATTAATATAAGAGGCTTGTCAGTTTAATCAACTTATTAACTACATCACATAAAAAAATCATTAACAGCTTCTATGTGTACACAAAGTATTTCAATAAATTTCATATCGAGAGGCACTGAAAATTAAGATATGTGGGAATACTTGTTATGGACTTTACCCAAACCTTCAATACTTTTTCATTTTTTCTCGGACAACTTCCATTTTGCCTTTAAAAAGATCTGAGATACCTAGTCTACCTTGTTGGTATAACTATCATCCAACCAATTCAAATGTGCCAGTGTACAGATAGGATGAGTGAATTCAAACAATGCTCAAATTTAATGCAGTAGATGTTGAAGAATGAGTCAGAGAGATAACTAACCAATCTATTTTTTCCACTACCAATGCTTATTCGCAAAGAATGGAGAAGGAGGTTTCTTATATAATAAGGCCACAGTCTTTCAGTCTAACTAAAGAAAATCTAAAGGGTTTAGAAATCTAAGTCTAGTTTGAACTATTCCCAAAGTTGAATGAAATTTCTTGATGCTTAAATAATCCAAACTCCACCAGCCAATGAATTATCAGGATTTTCTTTTTTCATCATTTGATGAAAAATGTGCATCAACACTGAATTTCTTTTTCTTTTCCATTCAAGTTCACTGAAAACCAAAGAAACTTCAGTAATATGGTAGTCATTCACTTACATTACAACACAAGGATGAGTTCCTGACTGGGAACAAAGTTAGTAGATATTTCTATTTCTGCCACTGCCAACTTTGATATAATTTCTCAGGCTACAATTATTAGACTGCCATCTTCTACCTGCATATATAGCGTAGAGCACATACACGTCAGTGATGGTCTGGGTGCGACATGGGACCCTGGTGACAATCAGTTCTGTGTGTTTGCTAATGCTGCTAAATGCTCTTCTGTGTACAGTTTTATGACCATTTTTCTCACCTGAAATCTACCTTTGTTTTTAATGCTGCTGTTGCAGGTGTTTGCTGACTAAAGCTGCTAATCTTCTGCCTCGTCTAAAAACTGCTGTACACATTACTAGGCCTCTTTCTTAATGCATGGCTAGGTAAAGAATTCTGGCAGTCAATTTACCTAGTTCTTACTTGTACACTTAAAAACAAAACATGAAGTTAAGGTAATATACTGTCATGCACGTGTCAGGTGCAAATGCAACTTTTGTTTGACTCTAGAGGTGATTTGAAAAAAAGAATATGAGTAACAGTGGTAATCAGTAGTACAGATATTTCTCTCTAGGCAAGTCTGTCTGTCTGGGGCAAGAAGACTTACATTCCAGGTTGTTGCACATTTGTTTTTATATATGTTATCATTGGGATGTATTTTTGTGTACCTAAATTGAATTAACCAACCTTCTCCCCAAAGTCTACAGAAAAACAAAATTCCAGAGACAGTCATTAAAAAAAAAAATTCCAACAATGAAATATCTTTATTGGCTCTTGAAACTATTTGGGATGTCTGGCTATATGCAGCCTGTTTGGTTCTGGAAACTATGCACCTTGTTTCCTATCAGATTCTTTTCTGACAAACATTGTCTCTAAACTGCAGAGCATTCTTGCTTTCTCTCCCATCTCTTTTCTCCAGATTGACCTAAAATCCATAGAAAGTGACAAGAAAAAATTTTACTCAGAACACATTGCTAATAGAGCAGGCTGATAAACTTTGATCATCCATTTAAATGGAGCACCAAGGAACAAAGATATGGCTACTTCTCAAGACAAAGCAATTTTTCAAGAGTGAATTCGAAGCAGGTGGTAACTAAGCAACAGCTCACCTGTACAGGGACTTTGATCACTTGACAAAGCAGATCAGAGCAACACAAGGGAAAGACGACTAGAGATAGAAGAAAAAAGGGTCCTTTCTTGGCCTATCACAGAGAAAGATGGAAAATAGACCAAGAGATGCTGCAAAAAGTAGCCTGAGGAGGAGGAGAAGAGAGCAGCTCATGAACATTTTAATAACCACCCTTTATACTTTGACCACCAGCTGCTTTTACTTCAATCTCTCTGTTGCTTCACCCAGGTTAACAGGTATAGTTAGGGGCATGGGGAAGACAGTGTCTCCTCCTAACTCCAGGCTTGAAAGACAACGATGTTCTGCCCTTGGCCCATGCAGTACTCAGGTATAAAGAGAACTTGGCCAATGAGGAAGAAAAAGTTGGAGGTAGAGAACTTGAGAGGCATTGCAAGGACACGTTGCAGCAAAGCTGGGGAGACAGTGGCTGAAGCCTAGGGTGGAGTCTAGTTCAGAGTGTAGTGACTAAGGGCACATACAGCGTTTACAAGTGTTGAACTGACTCAGGGACGAAGAAAATTATTAGGAGATTAGAAACAGAAATTAAGTAATAGATAGGAGATGAGAGGTATATGGTGAGAATAGTATCTATAGCAGTCACTGTCACAAACACTGGAGGCAGGCAATAAAAGAAAAATGAATTGCAGGCCAAAAGATCATGATCATTTTCAAATGCCTCGTGATTCCATTATAAAGTTCAATTTTACCTCTTGAGGTTGGCAGTCCTGTATGTCTCATTATATTATTACTACTCTATCTGCATATTGCAGAACTGCTCTGATGCTGCCTCCCATAAGAATTAAAACTGCATTTGCCTTCAAAGAGAGTTGAAAATTGGTCAGCAAGCCAAGATTAGGGCCTGGAGTTGTAAGTATTTATTTTTGGTGTGGGGAACCTGTACTGGTCTCACAGACAGAAAAAAGTTATAGAATCATGAGGTCAGTAGTCAGACTGGAACTTCTTTTCATGAAGAACCTTGCTATCTTTTCTAGCACTTAAAGTTGTTACACTCCTGAGGGAAAACAGAGAAGAACATTTTAATTAAAAATGAACATCCACAAAACTTTATAAGGCATTTTTGCAATTTCATTACTCCAGCTGAAGAAAGATACTAAAATATTATTAACATCCCTTAAAATATTTATTAAGGAAGATTTAAATTAGCTGTCAGTCCAGCACTATTGGAAGAATTCCATTTTGTTGGTATATCCAAGGTAAGGACTAAAATAATATTATAATAACAGCAAGAGCATTGATGACGCAACTGAGTTTTACACGTTCTGAGGAAGAGTTTATTTTAGTCAATAACTGATAATTATTAAACTACAGAGTTTCTCCTTAAGTGCAGAGTCCACTCAAGATCCTGGGGATCCTGAACTGCTTCTTTTTCTCTCTGAGTTAAAAACTGCTGCAAATGACAATGATACAGCATAAAATGTCACATGTGTGGCGAGTATAATTAAAGATTTCCCCTCTGTATTTGTTTGAAGACTGACAGCTCAGCTAAGAGGGCAGCCAGGTTTACATAGCTTTCTGTAAGCTCATTGACAGTTTTCTCTGTGAAACTCTATTCCTGGCTCTCTTCATCAGGTAAAATCCTTCTGAACCTTTGTCAGACAGCTCTTTCAAGAGCAAACAGGATGGGGAGTCCCACCATGAGCACCTATGAAGTCTCATTAAAAAAAAAAAGTCTCTCTCGTACTGTTGTCCTTGTTCCCTGTATTATAATGATGGTTTGCTATAAAGTGCAAAGAAATGTTATTCTAATGAACAGAGCAGACCCACTGCTACATTGAGGCATGATTAATGAGCTGAAGTCGTTCATGAAGTCATTTCACATGTCTGGCTGGTGACCTTTGAATTTGAAGAATTTTATTGCATGTAAAGTACAATAGGAGAAATCATTTGGTTAGCATACAATGTATTCATGGTTTAACAAAGAGATTTGGAATGGGTTATGGTCCAGAAGAAAAGACAGTCCTGACATTAAAAAAAAAGAGACTACTTCTCCCTATATGTTTTTTCATCCACCTTTAATTCAAATGCAATTGAGGGCCCAGTTCTGTGCCATGAGCTCATCCACAGCCAGGAGCACTTGCTCATAAGCTAACTTCTAACAGAATTGCCTTCACTTGGCAAAACCAAGGAAACTAGAGAGCATACAACAGCTGAGGGAGGATCTGACCCTAACTGCATTGCCAGCTGACACAGGAAAAAAAAAAAGATAATGAACATTTTCTCTTTAGAGGACTAAACTCAGTTCATTAGATCATTTCAGAGGGCCCATGGCTTTGAGAGCCCCAGCCTGTGCCCTGGTGACCCACAATGTCAGAAGCAGCCAGCAACTCCTTTCCCTCGTGCACGGCGGAGTCAGTAGAAGCTGAGGTTCAGACTGACAGCTGACTGGTAGAAAGAGCTAGCATTGCTCACACTTTGTCCAACACAGGTAGGACTGTCCCAGTTTCACTAGGATATCTGGGAATTGTAACCCTCATAAGTCTACAGAAAGCCAATAAAAGCACAATCCACTAAACTTCTACTTGGCAACTTTCACAGAAGTCACATTGGGTCTGCTCTTGTGTGACTGTACAGAGGAGGAAAGAGGGTTCAAGAGTCTTTGTTTGTGCTCCATAAATCTTCCTGTCTGCCAATTCCTTCTTATCACCTTGCTTCTCAGCACGTGGGGTGTACCTATTGGCTACAGAAAGCATAATGAGGTACAAAATTCCCACAGGGAGCCACATACCCTGGTGAGGCTCAAAAGCATTCCTGATTGACTGAGGTGTCAGCTGGTGATAGGAACACCCCTTCTCACAGTAGAATGACAGGTCCACCCACTAGTGCTGAGAAGGTGTACAGTACTGTACAGGCTTGAATGTAAAGGAAATGAGCAAAGCTGATAGCAGGCAGTATATGAAGGACATAATGAGAAGGGCTTGATTAGCTACTTTGTTCGCTGTAATGATCAAAATGTGGCATTGTAAGAATTCATCTATTCTCTTACACGCTGCTGCTTCCAGTGCGAGGTGAAAACAGAAATTCTACCTACTCTGGCATCTGCAAGAAGGAAGGAGAGAACAGAAGCTAAAAATATGGTTAACCTAGTTTTAAAAGTACAATATGGCCCTAATACTGTACATGGAGAGGAACTAAGTGGCTTTGTTAGTGTTTTCTGACTCTGGTCTGCTTTCATTCATAAACAAGAAAGAAAAAGTTAACTGGACCTCAACCCCGAGTACTCAGCTGAGAATCATTCCTCTCCCCTTACTATCCTCTGATTAAGAGGTCACTTGGCTTCTAGAGTGTGAGAGCTTGAATTGGACAGTATTTTTAGGGCATGAAAATGAAAACTCTTTGATATTTCTCAGTCTTGAAAACAGGAAGAGCAATAAAGTAACAGGAAGAGAAAGGAATAAAGTTTCTCCATACTTTTTAGATTTTTATTCAGTATACGCTGTTATAATAATATCAGCATGTACTTTGTTTCACATCTTTTCTTGTTGTGTATAAATGGACAAAAAGACGAAATCCCATTTCTTTCCCTTTCCCCACAAAAAAAAAAAAAGACAACTCTTTCAATCAAACTCCCTTAAGTTTTCCACCTACTTTTGCTCAACTTCGGATTATAGAGTATCCTTTGGACTACAGATCACATCGTCACAGTATCACAAAAACTTCAACCTGCCATAAGACAATACTAAATATTAGAATATAGAATTAAGTATTAGAATACCAAGCAGAATCACAACCCTGGACTTCAGCAGGGCCAACTTTGGCCTTTTCAAGCAATTGCTAGGGAAAATCCCGAGGGGCAGGGTACTAGAAGGTAAAGGGGCCCAAGATAATTGGTTAATATTCAAGGACTACTTCTTTCAAGCTCAATATCAGAGCAGCCCAACAGGTAGGAAATCAAGAAAGGGAGCCAGGAGCCCCACATGTTTAAACAGGGAGCTGCTGGGCAACCTCAAGTGCAAAAAGAGAATCTACAGATCATGGAAGGAGGGGCTGGCCACTTGGGAGGAATACAAGACTGTTTTCAGAGCATATAGGGAGGCAACTAGGAAAGCTAAGGTTTCCTTGTAATTAAACCTTGCAAGAGAGGTCAAGGACAACAGAAAGGGCTTCTTCAAATACATTTCAGACAGAACTAACACTGTAGGCAATGTAGGCACACTTGACGAAACAAGGTGGGTTCCCTGGTGACATAGGATACAAAGACGGTAGAGACAAAGAACGCATTCAGTAACTCCACCTATACTGCTGGAGACTGTTCTCAGGAGCTCCAGGCTCCTGAGGCCCCAGAGAAAGTCAGGATAAATAAGGAGTTTTCTTGGTTGATGAGGACTGAGTTAGGGACCAATTAAGCAATTTGGACATCCATAAATTCACGGGTTCTGATGGGATGCACCTGCATGTGCTGAGGGAGCTGGTGGAAGTAATTGCTGGGCCACTCTCCATCATCTTTGGTAAGTCATGGGGAACAGGAGAGGTGCCTGAGGACTGGAGAAAAGCAAATGTCACTCCAGCCTTCAAAAAGGGCAAGAAGGAGGATCTGAGTAACTGTAGACCAGTCAGCCCCACCTCCATCCCTGACAGAGTGATGGAACAACTTATCCTTGGTGTTGTCTCTAAGCATATCAAAGACGAGTAGATCATTAGGAGCAGTCAACATGGCTCTACCAAAGAGAAATCATGTTTGACCAACCTGATAGCCTTTTATGAGGACATAACCAGGTGGACAGATGATGGTAGAGCAGTGGATGTGGTTTATCTTGGTTTCAGTAAAGCATTTGACACCATCTCCCAGAGGATCCTCACAGCTAAACTGAGGAAGTGTGGTTTGGATGATCGGGTAGGGAGGTGGATTGTGAACTGGTTGAATGAGCTGCTGGAGTCAGGGCAGGTTGGAACCACTTAAGCAGTGGAGTTAACTTAAACTGGCTTAAGTGATGGCACCTGACAGTTGTAGCCACACCAGATATTTTGTCATTAATCCAAGAAATTATTCTATTGTAAATTCTATAAAGGGTGGCATCCTCACACAGAAAACTTCAATTTTTGATAAACCTGTATTTTTTGACAAAAAGAGGGACAGAGCAATTTTTGTAACAATCATCCCTGGGAAGTATTTTCAGTGTTTAATGTACAGCTGTGCACATACTTTAGGCCACTTAGAGTGCCAAAGAGCCTGGACTGCTCTGTGACCAGAAGTAAGCTTTCCAGAGAGCCCCTCTGTGTAGCTGTTAGGCTGCCCATCTCTTGACAGACTGAAAAATGATCCAGCACAGTGAGGCCACCTGATTAGTCCATGGTATTAGTATGACAGATGTAGATTTTGAGAATTCATTTGTGGGACACTACACCAGGGATTTTATTTATTTCCATGGTATGGAATAGTGTAGTTTAAATTGTCTAATGAGAGCAGAAGAGCTAAGTGGGATTTGATATTTTGCTTAATGAGGTGTGCAGAAAATTGCTAATGGATTTAATCTGCATAAATCTTTTTCTAGCATACATATTCCCATGCACCCACACACATCCACTCTAAAACTCAATTGCTAATGATGTATTTCATTTGTTCCCACGTCAGAATTAAGACTATTTAATGAATTGTAATGTATAGTTAATTATCACATTCATAACTTAGACCTTACCTCTTTTCTGCCACCCAGCCTCAATATAGGCATCTCCTTGTTACAGTTATACCAAAGCAGTTAGTGTGGTAAGCACAGCGTAAAAGCAGGCACTTGAAGGTGAGGCTTGCAAAAATGGAATAAACCCTATTGAGTAACTAAGGTGTATGTTTCCAAGGGATGATTAATTTTGTATATGTGTAAAGCACCTTTTGAGGATAATACGTTTTCCTCCAGGACTACATACAAATACAATCAGAGTGGAGCACTGACAAACCCTTAGCAAATCTGAAAAAAATATCTAAATGATTCATTAGTTACCAAGAACAGTTCATTCTATTGCCAATTTGCTGAATTTTCCACAGAATGGAAGGAAAGCAAGAAGCAAGAAATACTTTCCTCAACAAAGGAAATTCATGCAATGCATGATTAGCATTACATGAATTTTCCTTCTGGGGTGGAAAAAGAGGAGAAGGAACATACAGAAGGGCAGTTCAGCTGTATAAGCACAAACCTATGCTTGTAATGGTGTGAAACTAGACATTTTTCTCCCAAATCTCTTGCTAGTGGCAATTAATAATGGATTTGTCTCTGAACCAGAGCAAACCCTCCTGTGTTGTGCAATTTATCCATCATCCCAGTCAGTGATTCTCTCTTACACAACGTCTCGTTCACACAGACTTCTAAAACACAATTTACCTCTTAAGTATTACTATATGCACAAAACTAAATATCTTACTGCAGTATTAATTCACCTTGATTGCGTTGCAAATAAGTTTTCCATTAATTAAAATAACATTGGATTTTGTAACTGTCTCTTTCTATGGGTAAAGAAAGAATTGTGAACTGAACAATTCAGATGCAGGCAAATTTGAAGAAGTTACTTTAGGAATGAACTTTAGGAATCAAACCTTATGGATTGATTAAATCCTAATGTGTCTCTCTAAATCCTTTCTATTTTTGGTGAAAACCACTTTTTGGGTTGACCTTTGAAAGATGAGGAGGAGGAAAAAGAACAGAGAAAGGAAATTAAACCGAGCATCCCTCACTGAGCTTGTAGAGGCTTCAGGAATGTCTGCAATGCTACTTGCCTTGCTCCTACCTCTAGATATCCTTGTGGGTCTAAGGCATAAAGAGAGAAGAGATAGGGAGAACATGGACAAAAACACAGCTAGACTCTTGAAAGAGATGAATACAGTTAAAGATTTCAGAATAAAACATTTTTGGCCTTTCCAAAGACATCCATCAAATATAACTTACAAAAATTTGTATTCATTAACAACACAGAACCCTCAAAACTTTTTGGAGCCTAGTGTTACCTGCATTCTATCTTTTACTACTTTTTCCCTTGGAATTTGTGTGTAAAATTTACTGAAATTTATTGTGTAGCTTGCATTTCAAGGGAAATACCCCAGAAATGCATTAGGATGACAAATAGCTATATTAAATATAATATCAGATCACATTTGTACCTGAGGCTTATTTCCGAAAGAAAAACCCCAACTAGATAGACTATTAGTATTCTCATGATTCAGTACCATTCAATAGTTTTATTTACATTTAGCTTACGTAATCTAGCCTGCCTAAGAAAATTATTTCAGAAAGCAACTAAGACAATAAGAACAGAATAAAATGGCGATATTCTGTGTCCAGGAACAATTATATCTCAGTTGACAATATGCACTTCTTTCCTGTACTACCTATTATCTATTCTGTGAAATAACAAGACCATCTGGCTACTTGCAAAAAGGTTACAGTCATCACCTCTGCTGCGCCCGGCCTTCGCAGGGAAGAGCATAGGTTTGATATTCCAGATATGTCAGGCTTGAGAGGTTGAACAGTTGCAGACTCTCTACTAGACATAGGCAGGGGACAGTTTCTGTCTTTAACCCGTACATTTCAGGACTTGAGTTACCTGAATGCCCTTCATCAATTAAGTTATTTCATAACAAGGGAGGGCATTCATTTCAACTGAAATATGCATTCAGAGTGAATCTGCGGATGCCATTATTTCAAAAGCATAAGGCACCTTCAAAGTTGGAGTCACATGGAGGTGCGAGTTTCTTATTTTTACAGAATAACTCGGTATATTCATGCTGTACTTCGAATATAGACTGGCACCTAAATTCCAGCCAAAATTCACCTCTCTGTTTGCACAGTGACAAGTTTCTGACAATTCTAGGGAAACTACATAAGAATATGTCCCCTTACCACAGACTCAACCATACCATAATTTGCAGTGTAGGTGCACAAGTATACTGTCCCTTATACTGTCACCATCACCAACTTTATTTGATATTCTTTCTGCAATATCACATTCAACATTGAAGCAGTAGCCTTGGGTCGTTCCTGCAGCAGCTTTAATATTGCCCATCATCAGGGCAGATAGATATGATCCATGCCAACCTACAGACACCTCATTGGGTAGTATATGGAGGAAAGTGTGCCAGGGAGTACAGTGAGCTTGAATCCACTGCCAGTTTGGCCACAAAGGGAAAGAATACAGAGTTAAAATAATGTCTGTATGAAGGATTAGTCAGGCACCTTTCTGTTGGCTGCTATAATTAACATGCACATTTAGAAAATAGTAAGGAAAACTGGCTATGCTTCTAAGACACCTTGAGAAGGCCTTTTTTGGAGGGTTACAGTTATAACAGCAAAACAAGCTCTCTTGTTCAAAGAAGTGTAAGTTACCACCTGCCAACACCAGCCACGTCCAGTCATACAGACAACAATAACTACATACACTTCATGTACTTTCTGCCACTTGTTGTACAGTAGTAGGACATGAAAAGATTTGATGTTTGTAATGGTCAGGCTTTAAATAAAATAGCCATTTGCACATAGGGAGCACTCAAAAGGTGAACTTGAGCTGTATTCTGATGCTTGTTGAAACTCTTCCCTCCCACAACACCTCTCCCAATTCTATGTAGTGAGCTACAGGTAACCATCCAGTCTGTCATTCACTGACACTTTCACTGCTCATCAAGCCATGCATTAATTTAAATAACTAACTATATTTTAAAATAAACCACAAGAAAACATTTCCAATACAAGTGAAGAAAATTGCTTGCTTTGTTCCTGTTGAATGAACTGTGGGAAAATTATTTTGGAAATAAGTTCTATTGTATCAGATTTCAGTATAAAACAATGTAAAGAATTGAACTTGCAGGTGTTAACAATTTTATCAACACACAAATCTCAAATAGATTACACTAGTGACAAAATTACTAGTGTGTTTATACATATCCATAACTTCACTCCTTAATACAAGAATATTTTGCCTCTATGCAATCACCATGCACCTCCACAGCAGAGTCCTATAAATAGGTCTTAAAGCTCCAAAGAAATAAAAATCTGGCACTCTTTGCTCCTGGAATTTTAAATAAATACTTTTTAGTGCAGTGATAAATAGATCAATAATTAATCTATTCATAATATCCTTAGTCCCCAAACACTGCTGTGAAATTTTTGGTAGTGGTTTACAAGCAGGTAAAAGAGGAGGTCTGTCAAATCGACTACATGGGACCACTGCCACAAACACGCCAAGGCAAGTGCTACATACTCATCATGGTGGAAGCAACTACTGGTTAGCTTGAAACATACCCTGTAATCATATCGCTGCCCAAAACACCATCTTAGACCTTGAAAGGCAAATTTTACGGTGACACGACATTCCCAAAAGGATGAAATTGAACAACGAGACACATTTCCAAAATAACTTCATACGGCAAAGAAACATGGCATTGAGTGGGCGTATCACATCCTGTATCACCCACAAGCCTCCAGAAAGATTGAAAGATATAATGAATTGTTAAAGACTATATTGAGAGCATTGGCCAATGGAGATTGGAAGCACTGGGATATAAATTCAGCAGAAGCCACTTGGCTCATTAACACCAGAGGACCTGTTAATGTCCTGGTCTTGCCCAAACAAAACCCCTGCATACTGTGGGAGGAGATAAGGTCCCTGTAGTGCACACAGGGACATGGGTGGGGAAAGCAGTTCGAATCTCTCTTCCCTTGGAAAAAGGCAAAACCCATTTGTGGGATTGTCTTTGCTCAAGGACCTGAGTGTACTTGGTTACTTTTACATTTGAGATATGGACTGTGTAAAGTAACACACGACAATTATGGACTGGGTTATGGAAAGCATTTTCAGAAACCACTTTCATAGGCTAAGCTGGACTAAATCATATAGCAATTTTGAATCAGGTTGTAAAAGCAATTCTTTCATAAGTTCTGTAAATTACACTGTTTAAAACAGTAGAAATTGTTTACAAGGCTTTTAGATAAAGTTTGTAGAAACAATATTTTCAAATACGTTTTGTGGTGTGCAATATTAATATTTTGGGGGTTTTCTCATGTAACAAGTAATGCAAATATGATAACAAATACATTCTAATTATAATCTATATTTGTGAGGCTGCCAATTCCCACTGAAAACAAGAATTAGATAACTACAAAAGCTTAAAAACTCTTTACTCCAAATCATTAACTTTAATTAGTTACAAAAGAGGCCAAGGCATAATTGATATTTGGCTGAGGGGACAGTGTGAATAATTTTTAAAAGTATTTTATGTTCCTTAATTTTAGGTATTAAATACCATTTCAGGAGGTTTGTGAGTTTAACTGTACCACCTGATTTTTATTGAATCAAAAAAGAACATTCACATGGTAGCAGGAATGTAAATTGGAAGTAGGAGGTGGGTAAACCACTGTTGTAATAAGTTACAGAAAAAAAACCAACACACAACCTGAGTCTTTGTCTTTTTTGTTGTTGTTGTTTTTATTTTTTCTATACCCAAGAACTTCAGAAAGAAGCCCATTAGGTCATAGCTATCCACAGCACAAGTATAACCCTGTTAGGCAATTTATATGTAAGTAAGTTAAGCGATTCCATAAATTCAGTAGCTTCTCTACCGACCATTTATAACCAAGATGATCTCCAGGTACGTACACTGGAATAATTATATAGTTGCAACATTGTTCTTATCCAGAAAAGGTACATGGAAACACATTTTATAATGTTTGAGACCAAACACCTGACCCAAACACTAGGGCATGGTTGGGGACATGACAGGCAGAGTACAGCAAACTTACTAGAAATGCTTATTAAATTTTTTACATTGGCCTATCAGTTATGTCACAGCGAGTTATGTCATTCAGATTTCATTGTATCACATCATGCCTGTCAAATTATAATGGTGTCTGACTGGCAAGACATAATCTAGTATAAAATTTGATTGTATCTTACCTGTTTGGGGGTTTTGAAAAGCACAGCAGATTACATGCCCTTTAAAAGTATCATAACTTTCACCACAGACTTGCTATCAACTTGCTGTCCAAATGAAAAAGAATATTCACAAGTGAGTGCCACATGTCATGTAATTGTGCAATAAATTGGGACGAGCTAAAATTGTAGGTAACAGATGAGCTGACTAACTATGTTTTTAAGAGTGACTGAGAATCAAATGATGATTGAAATAAGATGTTGAACGTTGTCAGCTTTATGACTCAGGCATTAAAGCACACAGGTCAGGCAGAACAGATTTCCTAGGACACATTGCACAGCCACCAAAGCCATGGTGTTAAACAGCTACAACTATATATTCTACCAGCTATGTTTCATACTTGCATTTCTAACACAAAGCTAAAAAAAAAACAAAAAAAAACACCTCAGTTGTGCCTCTACTTAAGTTTGTTTATGCATTAAAAAGTAACACTGAAGTCGACGGGATAGCTGCCACATTGGCTGAAACAGGACCTGTGTCTGCCTTACTTCAGTTGTACTTTAAAAGCAGTTAAGCCATGGGTCCTTACATGTAGTTAAAATAAAAACTTTCATATTGGCTCCTGTTAAACATAAATGGAACAACTATTTTTAAAAGTATGATGTACAGGCTTTCATTAAAACTGATTTTGATAAACTTGTGAGCTATTCTGGTGCTGGCATGTTTCATATTAGGTTGCTTGGCTCTAAAGCTAGGGAAGCACCTGAGCCACAAAAGCTTTTCTGCTTCAAATTTTTTGTTGTCAAAATTGCAAGAAATTTTTAAATGAAAAATCAGTGAGAGTTGAAAGATTCTTGCAAGCCTCTGTTGCTTCTCAGTGCACCAAAAGTATGACTCTTAAGGATTTATTTTTTAAAGGACAAGAAAAAAGAGTATGCTGCCTGCACATCTGTCTGTAACAGAGCAAGGGCAAATTCAGTTGAGTTACAAACCACTTTTTTTTTTTTCAGTATAGAACAGAGACCCCATGTCCAATCATTCAGGAAAATGTCACCTCTTTTAACATTAGTAATTGTTTTGATATCATAAAACTAGCACAGATCTCAGACAGCTCTATCAAAAGTTGCAAGAACGGGGCAGCAAGGAGAGAAATATGTTAGATAACAGTGAGACAAAATGACAAGAAAGTTTAATCATGGCAGATATGAAAAGCTCATTAACCAGTACTGAGCTACTGTGACCAAGAAACCATCTTGTTTAAAAAAAAAAAATATCAAACAAGCTTATGACAATGAGGTAGCAGAACAGATTCATCACAGATTAGAGATAGGTGTGTCTAAATTTGACATATATGTTTTCTGAGTAATCTGAAGAGAGCTTACAAAAATACGAAACTGGAAATTTCAATATTACTCGGTAATTGTTGTTTTCTCAAGTGTGGGCCAACCACATACAGTGGTTTGAGCCCTGGAAACGAGGACTGTATGCAATGCTTCACACTTCTGGTATGTACATTCCTTGAAAAGAGAAAGGTGCTCCTTGTTCAAATCTCAGACAGACATGTACATATATTGTCTATGTCACCCCATGGTTCTCAGTTAAATAAAAATGAATCACTGGAATCTAATAAAAAAATGGTGAATATATTCCAAATATCATCTATATCATGATGGAAAGAGTTTCTTTCTCTTAAGAGCAGCAAATAATTAGTCTCTAAAGTGAAAGTCATCTTAAAAACACTAAAAGAGAAGGAATTTTCTCTGTAAGTGAACCTATTATGCAACATGTTAAAAAATCATTAGTTCTTGTCCTTCTATAGGCTCAAAATGTTTAAAATGAAATAGCAATGTAGTCTAGTCACATCCTAAATTTGTTCAAGCAGTAGTCATTTCATTCAGTTTTATAAATGATCACTTTTCTGTATTTTGCTTCAAATGTAGTTGTTATACCATTATATAAGACAAAATATGTGCTTTTAAAATTATCTAATTGTCACTGAGAAATAAGGTTCTTTTGTTTAGAAATGGTTTTGCCATGACCTTGCTACATCTTCATTGGAAAACTGGAAGATATACAATAGATTTACTCATGAGCTGAAAATGAATGCTTGAGAAAAAAAAAATTAAATGGTGACTGTCATCCAACTTGACATCCAAAATATTTTTCAGCTTTTCTAATAGACTGTCCTTGTCACACCATAATGAAGAAAGTGAAAGATATCCCTTTTTCTGTCTTTAAATATCTTGCTGCTAGGAATATTTTCCCCACTGTTTTTACCACTGAATAGTATTTTACGTTATATGTAGAGCAAACGAAGAAACCTACTTTAAGAATAAAACATTATTCAATAGGAGTGTGACTGATCCTGATAAAAGAAATTTTTAAGTATCCAGAATGAATTATAGGTAATCTTATTTTCAAATTAAGTCTCTTACTACCTACAAATACCCTATCAAACACTGATGCACAGCACTTGTTCTTCCTTCTTAAACTCAGACATCTATTTCATTTATATGCAATATTTTAAATGCATTTATTTAATACAACAGCTACCTCTGTACTACAAATTGCTTTTATTTGTCATGAATTCTAATGCTCATTTTTCATTCTGCTTTGAAATATCCAGCCACTCTCGGGTTTCTTTTCTCTCAGGCTTTGATATATTGGAATCATTTCCCCGGGCAGCAATCAGTGCTGATAAAAGAACTTGAAACTCAATTCACAAACAGATAGCATATTTACGTGTAGGAGAACTAGTGCTTATTTCCATTGTGTATCAAAACACACGCAGGAATACTGGTCCTGATGGAACTGAATTTATACAGCAAGACAGACATACGTTTGCTTTCAAATATGATGCAAATTTACAGCATTCAGAGGTTGGTTTTGCTTCTGGAGATAAAGTTCTATATGCGCAACTAACAGCAAAACTTAATCTTCAATCACAGAAGTACACATTGATACTGACTGCTGAAGAATCTTCTGCTCTGTGCTGGGCTCATCTCAGCTAAGGGCCAGGCTCCACCCAGCTGCTCACTCTCTCCCCTCAGCAGAACAGAGGGAAGAAAATGAAATAACTATAATGAAAATTACTAATTAAAATAGATCAGGTGCATTAAGAAAAGGCAAACATTGAAACAACACCCTTCCTCCAGGCTCTCCCAAGCTCAACTTCACTCCTTTACCCTGACTCCTCTGCCCCAGCTCTGAGCATCCCAGAGCGGGACAGCAGCTATGGGCAGCACAGCGATTCCTCCCTTCCGAGTCTTCCCTCTCACACTTTCCTCCTGCTCTAGCTCTGGTGCAGTGTCCTCCACAGGCTTCACTGAATATCTGATCCACCATGGAGGACCTCTACCTCAGTTGGTGTTCCCTCTGATATGTCTCTCTTTTCCTTCTCCTGTGTTTGTCCAGCATTTTCTACCCTCTCTTAAATACGTTTCCACAGAGTCACCACCAGCTTTGCTGACAGGCTCAGTTGTGCTCCGTGGTGAGGCCCTCGCAGCTGTGTCCAGCACAGGGCAGCTCCAGCCTCTCCTCACAGAGACTCTCTTCAGGCAACACCCGGGCAGGAACAGCCAGAACCCACCATTGCAGCCCAGGTGTGACATTTAACGTCATTTCAGAACAGGCATCGCCTCTCAGTTATACGTGCATATCATTCACCCTGACATCAACCAAGATTGCCAAGACACCCCACAGAACCACAACTTCCTTTCAAAACAACAAAACCAAAACTAAAACCCCCTCAACAAAACCACAAATCAAAGTTGCAGTTATCTATTTCTCAGTACCATTAATTAACTGCAGAAAGAATGCTTGTACACTGGTACATCTGTGTTCTGTATTCCAGCAACACTTCACATGTGCTATAAACCAATTTGTCTTACCTACTTCCTTCCAAATTAACAGATGAAAAGGGTAATACATTAAATTAGAGAGTTTTGCTGGTTTTCTCCAAGAAACTTCTGGGATGCGCATGATAAAAAGCAAACTGCTTGCCAGATTAAAAAGATGGGCAAAATAAGCAGATAGGACAAAATCTTGTCTGCCTGACCCTCACCTGAAATTCTGGAAACTGTATTGCAAATATATTATAGAAAGACTTCCACAGGTACAATAAAATCACCTGAGGCAAGAGCAGCAGAACAGGCAGGCTGCCTGGCTCTGGAACACGCTCTTACCATTTTCTGTGCCCATTTGGTAGTAAATGCAGTCAGCGTCCTGGCACCATTGGAGACCTGCTGTGCCATAGGTGGCTTCAGGGGTGTAGGACAGCAATGAGAGTAGAAAGGGACAGCTTACCCAAAAGAGGGCTCTGAGCCACAGAAGTGACTTTGGATTCACACTCAATCTGTTCTTCATGTCTGTTGCGTTGTCCCTGCCACTTTGGTTCGGGCACATTTCCATTTGTACTAATGATTGGTGACCTGAATGCTACTGGTATTGACAAGTAATAGTAACTGTTCTTTAATTAGAGTCTTGTGCTATAAATATGTCTATACTGACATGTTAATTCAGAGGTACACATTTATGCTGACTTTTTAGATCTCTGAATAGCAACAGAACAGTCCTGTCAAATAAGCTGTCCAAACTTCCCTTGTAATTAGTGATGGCAAATTTGATAAAGTCTTTCCCGTCACTTCACCAGGAAGTATAAGTCACCATTGCAAGGGGATGGGCATCTGCTCTTTGCTCTGGTTTCTTTTTTAATTTAAAATAAAGTATATGCAAATTATATAGAGCCAGCAAACTTTAAGAAAAGTTACCAGTGCAATCATAAACTGAGCCTCAGTACTCCTGAATATTAGGTCAATTCTGTATATGTGCCTTCCAGCAGAGACATTTCACATGCTGGCTGGTTTGGGAGATGAGGTCAACATTCCTAAGAGTCAGGTAAATGCCAGTGGAACCTTTCACAGGCACGTCAGACTGGAACACACACCAATAGCAATCACACTTATAAACCTCACTCAATTACAGGCTTTTCAGCTCAGGATGAAAAACATGCCTGCCCTAAAGAAATGCATTTAGGCTTTCTCATTTCTGAGTAGTGAAAGAATGATGTCAGCCATCCATTATTGATCTCCTCAGGAAAGAAAGCGTAAAACAAAGCAGCTCTGAAGATACTAAATACAACAGAGTTGTGCCGACTTGTCACCTTCGTTGAACGAGATCTTTACTTCACTTTAGAAAAAGTTCCTTTTAAGAGTACAGAAATGTACCAAAAGATGGCTTTAATTGAATAGCAATTACTAACACTTTTCAATGCAACTAGCATCTTTAGACCTGAAGTTATTAAAGGATAAATACCTTACATGAAATACTGCACAGTTAATACAGAATATTCCAACCCCACAAAAAAACAAATAAAAACGTATAGCATATCTATTACATACAGGAAGCTAGCACGTTCAATACCAATAAGCCACTTGTAGATCTTCATCACCCTTAAAAGATTGCCTAAGTCAGTTTTGGGAAATCTTAGGTATTAAAAAAATAAAACAAATTTTCCAAACTTTCTATACCTGCATATCATTCCCATTCTCCACACTACAAATGCTTTCCGTGAACCACAGTAATTTTCAAACTACGCTATGAAAGTATTCAAGATATGTCTGAAAAGAGAAAAATCGTAAGATCTCTTTAGCTTTTTATACAGGACTTGTGATTGATGTGAGATGTATAGACATGCACCCCTTATGCAGCCTCCTGCAACACAAAAAATGTATTTCATAAGATGGACAGTAGGAGATATTTCTAGCAAAACTTTAGTACAGCTTTCTTGCCCATTTGTAGGAAAAAAATCTTATGTTATTATATCGCACATACCTGGAGTCTTCCACTCTTTGTCCTTCCAGTTTTTAGTTACTTTTCACTTCTGTTAAACAAAAAGTATTTCTCACCACAGAAGGTACCACATATCAGAAAATAAATTAATGTCTTTCTATCAGTTACTAATAACTTCTAGATCTCTGGAGGAATTTTGTACAGCAATTAGAGATCTTGTGGGTTAAGGTGCTGTATTAGTGGAAGATGACTAGCATGCTTCCTTCCAAGCTTCTCCCAAGACCTCTGTTTTAAATTGCTGGTTCATCTTTCTGATAGGATTCACTCACAGATCGTAAGAACAAATGCACATCACCTGTGACAATACTGGATCCTTCTGGTGGTTTGAGTGTGTTCATTAGGCATTTACTTAACAAGCTGCAGGTTGAGTTTGAGGGGTGGGGGTGCTGCGTTGACATAAACATTGTCTACATTTGCTAAACTATGGGAATTAGAACATCAGTCTCTCTGGTTTTTTTGAAGAGGTAAACTTTATTGCCACATGTGAGATAGCTGGGGGTTAAACTTAATGATTACTGGCAATAGAATGTTTTTCAAGGGAGTTGACTATCTGTGTGCTTGTAAAATTTATAAGTAAGAATAAGGTCAACATAGCACATTCCTCCAATAGAGGTTTTTGGAATGTGTCAGCAAAACAGAACAGAAAATTAAATTACTATTTATGCACAAGAAGCAAAATATGTACACTGGCAACCTTTTAACTGAATTCTAAAAGACTGTCCTTTCCAGTACATACTCTATTTTTTTTTTCATAACAGATTTTCTACAAAATTGTATATTGTGTTTGGCTCAGAGTTATGTAATTATGATTTTTTAATTTATTTTTTTTTACTTGTATCAGGACATTGAAAGAAAAATAAAGGGAAAACACTTTCTACCAAGGAAGATAGAACCTGGACATATTAGCTGTTAAATATATTTTGAATAGAATATTTTTCAACAGCATGAAAGGAATTATATTTAGCAAGAGAGTTATAACACACAAAGACTAGCTATGAGAAGATGTAATATATGTTTAAAAGAGAGGTATTTAGAACATATAGATGATATACTAACTGACAGCTAGATGGTGTCTATCACCAGAATCAGACACAAGTACTTCTGCCTGAGGAAAGGAGATTTTTGCCTTAAAAATCAGGGTAGGGGAAGGAATCTCATTTCTGAAAACCTTCCTATATCTGATCAGATTAGGTATCACCTAGATATTAAAGATGACAATTTTAAAGAATCAGCCTCTGGCACAGGAGAATCACTAAAAGTTCCCATTATTCAGTAACCAAGGAATTTGTGCATGTTACCGTGGGGAGGAGGTAAGAGACATGGCTTTCCTCTCTTATTCAGAACTAGGGAGATCTAGTTTGATAGTCTAGAACCTTGAGCTTAAGGGTGAAATCCAGAGTCCATTTGACTCAATTAAAGAGCTCACACACAGCTTGTTGGTTTTCTTTCTCTTTTTTATAAAAATATCTCTGCCATAGAAGACTTGAAGTATCCTTGATATTTTAAATAATCTCGAAAATCATTAAATAAACCTTTGAAAAACAAAACTCATTTCCTAAACTTTGAATGGGCCATCAACAAACCCAGCAATGAAATATAGCAAAATGGTGAATTTACTAACAACATTGTAATCACACGCTTAAAATTCTCTGGCTAGTAAAATCATCTTCTTCCTACCATCTGCCTGCATGAAAAGAAATAAAAGAGCATATTGAAGATTATTATTTACAATTTCAGCCATAAACAAGAGTTTACACATCATAAGTTTAGTATTTTTAGATTTAGGCCTTTCTATAGTTTTGATTTAAGGATAGGGAGGAGCTGGTCCAGTCAAGTCTCTGTAATTTGCCATAGAAATGAAGGAATTAAACACACACATATCACTTTAAATATGAGGACAAGCCAGAAAAATATTTCATTTCAGCTGCCTCTGACATTGGAGCTAGAGCAACAGAGATGGCCTTGCATTTGTGTGAATTTGCTGTTAAGAGTTTTTCTGGCATGAACAGATCTTTGTGGAATAAGAATATTCAAATGTCAAAAAAACATTTACTCTCGTAATGGTGTCAAAAGTTCCCCAAGCCTGAATAATTCTTCCCTGGAAATCTAGCTCTGATTAAGTGTCAACAAGTCTAAAGGATGAAAACAATTACTACCTGCTTTTGCTTTCCACTAAATATCAAAACAGAAGCTGCATGAGAATGTTTGCTGTTTGCGTGTCTGTTACAGTGCTGAGTATTTCAAAAGGCTTTCTAGACATGAAATAGATGTTTGAAAACAAAACAGAAACTCAACAATGTCCTGGTTAAAAAAAAACCCAACAGCAAATAACAAACAACCAACAAAGCCCTCACTGAAAACCCTGCTTGTTATCTGCCATAGTTATTTTTCTGTTTACACTGCAGAAACGCTAGAAGGATCTCCTTAATTTTCCTTCTGGGAACCACTCAGCAGTCCCAGCCAAAGGAATTACCAAGGATTACCAAAGAAAGCCTCTGGATTAGCAAGAAGCAGGATAACATGCTCTTTATGACAGTGGTAAAGGAGTTCTCCGTTTGTACAGTCCCCAGCACAGAGAGGACTGCTTCAGAAACACAGCCCCTAAGTGCTACTATAGTAAAGTAGGAGCAAATCTGGGCAGATCACACCTCATATCACTTGTATTGACACAATTGATTTCCTATTTCCAGTCTCTTAGGAAGATAGCTTTACAGGTCTTCTTTTCTTCATTTTTTATCAGAATTTCTGTTTCTCACAACCAATTTTTTTCTTTCAACTACTTCAATGCCTTGCACTGAGGAGAAATCTATAAATTCCATTTTAGATAAAAATCTGTTCCCAACTGTTATCCTCCAGCACTATTCTCACATTCTCTTCTCACACACACACAAAAATCTTCTCTTTCCTCCACCAAAAAAAACCCAACAAACAAACAAACAAAAAAACCCCCACAAACCCAAACCAACAAGCAAGTCTCCACCTTCCCTAGTGTCCTTTCCTTGGTCACTGGTAACCAGGGAAACCAGATACTATGGTAACTCAGGAATGACAAATCACACACACAGTGTTACTTAAACTCCAAACTATATGGAATGTCCTCGTGCCTTTCTTCTCTAGGTCATGAAGTGGCAAAAGAAATAGCAGCAGCAAATCCCCGTCTTTACTATTTCAGTCTTTTGAACTATGTAAATCTGTATTTTCTGTATGCTTTCCTTCCAGTTTTTTAAGTGCCCTACTATTTTTAAAGCCATTTCATATTCAGTTCAAGTTGTTATAAATTAGACCTACATGCTCTCATCAAAGGTCTAATTACAATTTTTAAATTTAGGGTTTTTTTAATGTCTGAAGTTATTTCAGTTCAAAGTATATGGATGATCTTTTTCAGTGAGGGGAAAAAAAATCGTTCCGGAAACCCAAACATTATTTTCTGAGCCTCAAAACTATCAAAGTCCAATACCTTAGTTGAGATTTATATCTCAAGGATGAGTCTACATAGGGTCTCTGATGTCTAGTAAAAGATTAGTTTTGTGGTCTTCCCCAAATAAGGATATAAAAGCAGATATCTCTCTCTCTCCAACACTCATTTTCATGAAATATGAAGGTGTCTAATCTCTGAGACTTGTACCCTGTGCCAAATTTGTTTAAAATTGGTCAACAAGTTCAGATGTTATTAAGGAGGTACATGTCAAGGGTCAGGTCATAAGGAGGACGTTTTTTAGGTAACTGACTTTTAAAAAAAGTCAAAATTAACAATTTCTAGATTATCAATATTACAGGAATGTTGAGTCATTTTTGAGGGGAAAAAAAAGACAGTTACATCATTAAGAGCTTTCCATAATTTTGTGAGAAATTTAATAGCACAATTGATCTTGTCCTAAGCCCATTTACAGAACTTGTGTTGACATTAGCAGGAGTAATTATGCAGCAGGTATGTGTTTTACACATACTTCTAAATTCTATTGTCATATGCTGTGAAAATACAGACTGCTGATACAGTGAGCTCAGTGGAAATGGTGGGTGAATAACTTAGAAAGCAACAAGTAAATACCTAGAAGATATTAATTTCTCTTGCTGTCACCTCTGAGGGATACAAGTTCTATCCAACTTACAGCTGAGACAAATGATAGAAGCTCTGTTTCAGAGTATCATTTGCAACATGGAGTCCTTTTTCTCTTGATCATATTCTTAGCATCTCTGTCTCCTGGAAGATTTCAGCTTGGCTCTAGCTGATTTGGATCCTCTGCTCATTCTAAAAAAAAAATAAAAAAATTAGTATTAGCCTGGGTAGTCCAAAGCCACAACAGTTCGAAGAGAAAAGATACCGATTTGATCAGTAGCTCAGAGTCCAGTTGGAGACTTGTAGCTAACAGTGCTCCCCAGGGGTCAGTTCTGGGTCCAGTCTTGCTCAACACCTTCATCAATGACCTTGATGAAGGGATAGAGTGTACTCTCAGCAAGTTTGCTGATGATAAAGAACTGGGAAGACTGGCTGATACACCAGAAGGCTGTGCTGCCATTCAGCGAGATCTGGACAGGCTGGAGAGCTGGATGAAGGTGAACCCCACGAAGTTCAACAAGGGCAAGTGTAGAGCCCTACACCTGTGATAGTTCAGTATCTATCCCTTGGGCCTACTTTACAGTTAACATGAATGTTCTTAAAAACAGTAGGAAGAAATCTTATGCTGTATTAGATGTTAGTATTAAAAGGAATACGAAATGTCTCTATCTCAGTTTCATTAGAGAAATGAAAGATGCATCTAAAAATAGCCTCTCTGTTCAGAACTTAACAATTATGTAAATATTCAATTTTGTGCAATTGGCTAACTGGGAAATATGACGCAATCTGTTTCACAAACTCACCTGGGATTGAGGAAAACAATATTTTGACATCCTTTTTGTCTTTCAGTCATGATTTTTTTGAGATCCTAGGTAGAATATTTACCACATACCTGAGTGATATTCAGTGCTATACCTTGTGCATGTATTTACATTAAGGAACAACTTTCACAGAGCTTAGAAAAGAACATTTATGTGAAGTGAAATTTAGGTCAGCTCATATTCTGTACTTATGTTGTATTTGTTACATATATTTGTTTCAAATAAAGGCTCTCTCTTTCGGAACTCTGTTCTCTTCCTGCTTGATACTTAGCAATGTCACAAAGGTGCAAATGGTGAAGGAACATTTAAAAAATAAATAAATGAAACCAGAATGATTCAATTTGTAAGATCATTCACAAAGACCCTGGAATCCAACACAAAAGATGTGCTTTATTTTTATTCTGAGAGAACCACTTTCCACTGCAATTCAGCAAGAAGCATTTCTTCCACTGAGACTAATGGCAATGTAAGTTTAAAAACTGTGATTTTGCAAGGTGACAATTGGAGTTAAATATAATCATAGCTTCTGTGATTTGGATGTCTCTCCACTAAAAACTGACCTGAGAACACAAATGGATTTTATAAGGACATTGGACTTCCTCATACAATTTCCTGTAGCAGACCAGATGAACACAAAGAGGGGCAAGACTGTGAGTCAAATAGCGCATCAGAGGAACAACACAACCTGCAGTTTATCTTAGGCAAGTACAGGTTTTCTACCATCCTTATCCAGGTGTTTTTCTACAAGCAAAGTTCATTCCAAGCTGTGAATTTGCAAGGTTTTGATTTAGAGGATTTGTTTCTGAAGTGCAATACTGAGGACTAAGTCTAACTTACCATCCTTTGCCACAACTACGCTTCTAAATTTGAAAAGCTTAACAAAATGGCAAGGTGTCTCTATTAAATGCCTGCTTATCTCCAGCTCCACAGGTAGAATGCAAAAGCTGTTTGATACGTGCAAGATATCCATTAGAAATGAAAACTATAAAATTATTCTTAGAAGACAGCAAAACAGGAAATATTATCCTAGAGTGCTACAATTAAAGGAAAAGTGAGTCCACCAGACTGTTAGGTGGTCATTTAATGGACTCTTGGTGTTATCTGATTATTTGAGGATAGCAAGATCAGAAAAACGCTTATTCACAAATTATTTCCTGATTTCAAGATAACATTTAACAAGACTCTTGACAATAAGCAATCTAATGTCTTACTAACCTCACTGATTATAAAAAGCAACACTTGTTAAAAGAGATCTGACCTCCCACTTGCTTATTTGATAGCCAGTTCTGTCACACCTGAATAAAAGAGAGTCTTCTTTTTCTTTAGTTCTAAGAATAGTTCTAAAGGCACATAAAAGGAACCAGCCATAGCCTTTGGCATTCTAAGTACACTCTGCTTGCCAGGATCACTGGCAAGGTTTAACAGCGATCAGAAGGTGAGATGCCAATGTCAGTAGTCTCTGCTGAGCCTAACAGAGAGAAATGCAGAAATATGCTGTGTAAAAGGGCATCTCAATAAAGATACAATTAATTTTTAAATTTTTTTTTTAATGAATTGTTCAGCATAATGCTAAAAAGGATTGCAGAAAATGAATATAGAAAAAGTCTGTTTGTGAGCTGTTACATGTACAGCTTGGGAAATAAAGGGAAAGACACATGGCCTCCAGGATCACTCCTTGTTCAGCCAGTCAAGATGAGTTATTACACCCGAATATAGAAGAGGAGCAAAACAGAAAGTAAAATTACTTCATTGATTTTGTTCTAGTGTATGTAAATAACCTTATTGTCAGATCTGCCCTTTCCAAGAGAAAAAAAAAAAGGTTTCGTTAAAATTGCCAGTTGATTTTATTTTTGTAATCTGATTTTCGCATTTTGCTGTTTCCCCCGCTGAAGACTCACCAAACAGTAGCAAGATTAACAGAAATTATATTTACTTTGCAATCCATTATATGGATTATTTCAAACAGCTTTTAAACTTTCATAATAAATTCTGTTGTTTCACTCCAATACATCAATTTAAGAAATTTGTTGAGAGAGTTCAATCATTTTAAGTATTTCTGTTTTACACTTCTAACTTAACTGGTCAGAACTCTTAATAAAGACTTATTTTTTCTGAGTATAGTTTAAATAAACCTCTTATACACACCATATGTGTCTCAATTATAAAAACAAATAATGTTTTGATAGTAGACTATGCACCACCAATTTAAGGGAGCGAAGCTCAGTCTATAAACCTACAGATCAGTCTCAATGCAGTTCATTTTTAAGCCAAAAGCAGTGTTTGTGAATGGCTGGCAACATACACGTGGACAGTCACTTGAGGGCAGAAGCAATAACCAGCCTGTCAGTCATTTTAACAAGACTAAACAAATATTGATTTTGTGTGTAGATGCGTACAGTATAATATATACACATTTAGAAATGTTAATAAAAATGTGATCTATTGCACTTTTCTCACTAACTACAAAATGCCAAAAATAACCTAAATAATCCTAAGAAAATAGTTTGCTTGGCAAATCCATCTGCAAGAGATCTGGAAATAAATCAAGGGTTCGATGATGTGACATGGCATATTTAAGCTAATAGATCAAACAGAAACACCAGCTACAATTCAAATAGTTACAACTTAGTTGCATCAGAGACAAGAAAATCAGATTAGATAAGAATAAAATCTTACTTAGGTCATCTTTCAAAACAAAATGAAAAGTTAAAAAAAGAGTTGAAGCGATGGACTTAATATGAAATATATATATTTTTTTTTCCTATAGTCTTCATATCTACAGATAGTCAAAGTAGAGTTTATAGTTTATAGTTTTCTATGAGTTTCAAAATAATCTTCTGGAAACGTTCCAGGCTCCCCTAACAATCAGACTGCCTTTTTATCCTAAATAAACAGCCAAGACAAAATTCCAGGTAGAACTTCAAGTTCTGCATATTATAAATAATGACAACATTCAAGAACTTGTTAGTTCTGACCTTACAACCTAAATACAGTTTAAACATTAGACAAGATTTATATCTCATGTCTTGTCATGATCCCAGTTTAATCAATGTGTTACTGTTGGCTTTGCAATATTTTTGTTTTAAAACCAAGTTTGATTTTCTAAATTTTTATTCCCAGGAGCTAAATCGGCTTTTGCAAATGGTAATAATGAATTGACTGACACTATTACAATTATAATTTGAACTGGTATCTTCAAGATTGGGATGTAAATATGCTGTAAACTTTACCAAAATTAACAAAGATATTAACTTGAGTTACAAGGAAGGGGCCAAGTTCTATTCTGAATTGAATCTATAAGATTCTACAGGGTTTAGAAAAATTAGGTGTGCAAGTAAAATAGAGATTGAAATATGCTACAAAGCAGACCCAACAAAAAAATAACTACTACATACAAGTAAGATTCTACTGTCATGCTATTGTAAAATAACCCATTACTCTGTTCTGAAAGAAAATGAGCAAGTATGTGTCAATACCTCTGACTTTTTCAGATGAGTGACTTCTATAGAAGCATTGATGAATTTTATATTTTACTGCTTGTATTTCAAATCTTTTAGTGCTTCTACAGTGCAAGAGATCATTTTTTAAAAGGGAAGTACAACAAAAATAGAAGTAGATTAAAACCGATGATAGATAAATAAAATCTACCAGTACGCTCCTCAATGCAGCAAAGCCTCACAAAAAAAGCAAAACCTTTTCCACAGTAAAGCAGAATTCAGAAAACTGAATTAGCAGTACCGTTCAAAATTACTCAAAATTACTATCTAGACCTTCATAACCAAAACTGTCATTAAGAATAGTCTGCATCTCTGGTCCCTTCTGCTATGAAACTGAGGACTTTTTCATGATGAACATAATTTTTCCTTAAATAACATTTTCCATATTGCCTCTCTCCAGGCAGCAAAGTAGCTAATGTAATCAAATGAACATAATATTTACAGCATACAAGCAAAGATTTACTTGGAAGCAGGTTTGACACTCGTAGAAGTGTACTAAATGAGTATCTGAAAAATAAGAAAATTCCTAAATGATGAAGCAATTAATAATCCTTGCATGAAAACTAAATTCCTGAATGAACTAGTGAGAACAACAGAAGTAGAAGTATCTAAAGGATATTCTGAGGTCACTGAACAGGACAAGCATGTGTTCTTCACTTATACTTCAAATAGTGTTGTCATCTTCTTGGCACGTCTCCTACACAATGACAATTTGAAGCACAGTAGTTTGAGAATTAAACTCAGGTCAGAAAAATATGACCAGTTAATAACAAGACAAAAGCACTCTGTCCTTTATGGGGCAGCAGCTTTGGATAAATGAGATATACAAATATTTAATACCAATACTAGAGTATTTTTACTGTTGTTTAAAATGGGAGTAAGAAGACATTTTTTTGAATATTCTGCAGCCATGAAGGTAAACAGCTAGTGTTACTGCTAAGATTTGTACCACCACCAATCTGAATTTAGTACAAACACTTTGTAGCGATGCTTTCTAAAATTTCTGAAACCTGAAAACAAAAAGGTTTCTTACCAATGTTCTGAAGAAAAAAGACAGCAAGTAATCCAGAATGATGCTCAAGAAATGGAAAGTCATCATGTGAAAGTCCAAGCCCTTTTTCTTCCATTCTCTGGCAAGTATTGTAACAAGGAATATTACAAAATACCTCTAGTCTCATCTCTCAAAAAAAATTTGCCAACTTTTCAACAGTGCTAACTCAGAGAAGAGTATAAGGCAATCAGTTTCTTACTCCCTTTCTTCTTTCTGTTTTTTTCCTCTATTGAAGATACATAGCATGAAAATAAAAACCTAGAAGAGATGAGAAAAAGGCATTCTAAATTAGAATGGACTCTGTATTTTTGTAGACACAGGAAAGAAAGAAAGAAGACACATTAAAAACAAGTGTTTATAAGCATTTTTTCATGGAAATGAAAAATATTTTCAATCTACAAAAACCAACAATGTAAATTGAAATTTTTCCCATTCAAAATAAAAACTGAAGAGCTTTTCCAGAATTTTCACCACCTCAAATACTGTCTAGTTCCTGAAGTCAGAAGCAGCTGTGTTTTTTCTGGCTTAATTATAATACTCTAGATTTCAGATGTAATTATGTTCTAGGTAACAGCTCGAGGTGCAACCCTGTTATACAATAACCTAGTCTGCTTTCTCCTTACAGTGTTAGAGGAAGGAATTTCAGAGAAGCACACTCATAACAATAAAATATCCCAATATATGTTTTTGTGATTATTACAAGAGCTAGAATAATCTTCTTTATGCGTGCATTCCAGCAAGAAGAATAACGCAGAACAGTATAAAACACTTTGTTTTCAGAAAAAGCATCCTCCTCACATAATTTAAAAGAATATTAACATGAAGAAACCCAAGATATACTCACATGTAAGAGAAAAATTGCAAAACCACATGTAATTATGTATCAATGTTATAGTTTGGGGTTTATGCTACGTACTCCAAAGTGTTTGATAAAACCAATTAAAAAATATCCATGTAAAGACACTAGAAATCATGTTCAAGATTACAAAAAAAAAGTCTTGCTACAAGGGAGTTTATAACACACTACACTTAAACACACAAAATAGTCCTGATTTTCTGTTCTTAAAACTTGTTTCTTCTTTCAGATACGTTACCTGATTAAGCAAAATGACACCTGCATATGAAAAAGGAAAATATTAAAGAACTGTACAATAATATCATTTTCAATTTTGCATAAGGGAGTTAATATATTAATTCTGAATATTTTGTGCAAGACACACTAAAAGCACATTAGAGTTAGCTCATCTGTGTATTCTTCTCCTAGAGATTATTATGTTTGACTCATATGGAGTAGGAGCTTAGATTAAAAGTTGTGTTTTTTGAATAATGATAATCCTGTCTGAGGGGTCATTATGATAAGCATCACATAACCAAATTCTGAAAACAGAAATCTCAGAAATTCATGAGAATTTCATGTTGAAAACCTGAAGCTCGGCGTGACTAACAGACAGAACAGATAGCTATGTCCAGAGGGCTCTTCCCATAAGAGACTGTGCCTATCCTTCTATCATTAGAAGGTTTCCATTCCCTGTGCATTAGGCAGTGCAACCTGTCTGGCCCATACCTCCTGTATTTCAGTAGCAGATGAAGCAGCCTTTATATATACAGCACATACATGCAGATATTGTACAAAGATATAAACATATCTTGAAGGATAAAAATAATTATATAAATGCATTACATATAAAGAAAAGGAGTATGTCTCTCTTACACTAAATACAGTAAGTTCCATAAATAGTAGATCTTGGTTTAAATATTTAGAAATAAACACATCTGCTAAAAAGTATACATAGCTTTTATTTCCTTAGTTGAATTCTAGCAGAATAAAAAATTTCTACCACAATTAAAGTAGTCAAGGTCATTGTTAAATTATAGTAGTGAGCATATTGCATAAAACTGAGTATGTTACAGTAACATCCAGAGGCAGCTGTTTCTCTTGAGGAAAATTATTGAGACACAGTGACAAAAAACAGACTTTTTTTTCCCTGTGACGACCTTCAGTTTCTTTGAGCACTGTTACCAGTACTGTTTAAGATTCCTTAAATCTCAGTTTAACTACTGTTACAGATTCTTAAGATCTGAAATATAGGTCTAACAGAGTTTTTGTCAGCTCCTTAAGTATCTTTTATATAAAACTTTAGGGACAGTGACATATTTATTTTCTGTTTTGGAGAAGAACAGATAACTCTATCATTCTCCACATCACCTTCATTGATTGGTTTATTTCTAAAGATATGTGACAATTTACCTGCAGGACGCTTGTTCCTAACTCATTAAGAGAGATCAGTAAACCCTGTGGTGTTCGTTAGAAAGAATCTTCTGTACACAGCAGCAATATAATATTTCCTTCAGCTATGGTTCAGCCACTGTAAAGTGGCTGTAAGGTCAAAGAAATAGATAACAAATACATTGAATGTAATCTCTATTGTACCTTCTTATTCTGAGTGCATCCTGGAGGCATAAAGGTTTGATTCATGCATGTTGTTTAGATTCACTCTGACCCTCTTACCTAGTTTTTAATAATATTTATTTTGTGGGAGCTCATAAATTCTGAAATTTAGAAGAGAAGATTTCTAGTGAAGTAATGAGCCAAAATATGACAAAACATCAATCAAAGAAGCTTGTGACTTCTGACCCTTTCTGGGCTTGGTTTTATGACTTTCATATCTTTGAAGTTATGAAAAGGAGACAAGATATGACAGATGCTGTGCTTGGAGAAACCACTTAGTCAATTTAATTCCAGCCACCTGTGAGTAACATCACAGAACTACTTCAGCAAATTTGAAAGTGCTCAGCTTCCTATCTTGCTTTTACAGTAGTAACACATAAACAATGCAATGCTTGCATGAAGTCTTAAAATAGCACTATAGCTAGTTACTTCTGTATGATAGGTGAATTAACAAAAATGAATCCTCATATACATCCTAGGTTAGCTCCTCAATCATTGCATCTTGATAAAATTGGAACTGTTAACTCGCTATTAGTTATCTAAAAGAGGTGGATGGTGATGGTTATTTCTGGGTTTTGAGCTTGTGAGGCTTGGGTGTCAAGAAATTACACCTTCTCAGATCTTTTTAATGAAAGTCCGGGTAGCTGGACATCCCAAAGGAAAGAGCAAATTTCTAATTTTAATCATACGACTTAGTTTTACCAAGCAGGGGACTTTGGATTTCTCTTCGAACAGGCCATATTGGCTCTTCCTGAAGTCAGTGAAGACGCTTCAATTTTCAGCAGAAACTGAATCATTGCCTTAGGGAAATAAAATTGACATATTGTTCTTTTAGGGGAGACTGGGCTGAGGAGGCAGGGGAGAAGGCTTGGAGAAGAGTTTGTTGTGTGCAGAAACAGTGACTCAAGTTAGGAATAAGTTGTAAGAAGAAAAGGCAACTGAGGCATCCTGCTTGGAGGTAGAACTATTGCTCTAGGAGTGGCACCCTGATACAATTTCATGTAAAAGTTGGAAGACTGAATTATAGAGAAATATGTAGACAATTAAGTTTTTATACTTTTTTCCTTGCTTTTAAAATACTCGTATTTAATACAGCAAAGATAACATTAAAAGTCTGCATACTTCAGAAACCAGAGTTCTGAAAGTTTGCGGTACATTAGGTGAGGGTAAAGCCAGAAGGCAGGAAAAAGGAGGAGGGAAGTGTGTGTCTTTTTGTGCCAATTTTCTCTCCTGCCTGAGGCTTCCACTTTGGTAATAACCTAACTTTCTAACACCTTACGTTACACAGGAGGCTCAAGACTGAAAAGTTATGTACAATAAAAATCTCGAGAAATGTGTAGAGAGTAATAGTATCTATGAAATCTTTAGGCACAACTCTGTTAAATTTAGGCTTTCTAGTAGAAATAAGTTAATTGGAATGCTCTCATTCAGAGGCAGAAAAGTGATATCTGATTTTCAAAAGGGAGATGTGTTTGTGGAGGAAACAAGTCCTAGTCTGAGAGTACACCATTTGGAGTATCAGCCCACATTTTAACTTTCAACAAATGAGAAGTTTTTAACCTGTCATGCAAGATTTGCTCACACATAAAATCACATATAGAATGGAGATAAAGAGGCAGCATCTTAGGAATGTGAATGTTAAAGAATAGTGTTTATATGTCTTCTAAATTATCAGAGAACCAGTTTCCCATAAAAGTCAGTAAAATATAAAACATACTCAGGAACTCCAGTCACATGTGAGTCCAGGTTTTTTTGGTCTGTTTTTTTTGGTTTTTTTTAGGCACTGTACAATCCCAGAACAAAAGTGCCTCTTCACTTACTTAGCTCACTGACAAATCTATGAATATGGTGGATGCGGTGGATGCTCTCCTTGCGTCAAACATCACAAGTCTTTTACGGTTAATGGGTACAATCTTTTCTCTTTCTGATATTGAGTTTCCTGGAGGAAGCAGACAGAAGATCAAAGCACAATGAGAATGAGATGAGGAGCAAGACCCAGGAGTTCTAATCCATTTATATCATCCTGTCTTTCAATATCATGAGGAAATCCCCCTAAAATGAACGCAGCCCATAGTGGAAATTAATTCTAAACTGTGAGATTACAAAGTCAGAATATGGGAGCTTCATAACAACAGGATGGGTGTCAAGTTTGCTCCTTACTGAACAATCAAAGGAAAAGACCAAAGGAAAAAAACAAACCACAAAACAAAACAAAAAAACACACCAGCTTCGGACAGCAAACCTTGCTCCTTGCTGCTGCTGTGGAAATCAGAAAAGAGAGTTCTCCCGAGAACTTCACAACATATTTCACAAAGCATTCACACTAGAAGAAAACAATTTTTATAAACCACAATTAGTCACTTTCCCTTAAGATAAGATGCTTCTACTCATTGTAGGGAAATTGTCATTACCACACTGTGTCTGAGTTTAATTTCCTTCCTTAAGACTTTTTTTCTTTACGGACATTTTAAATGTTTATTTACTTACAGACATAAGTAGGCATAATAATATACAGGGTATTTGTTGCTCATGATTATGCATCTTCTAACACAGAAAATGGTAGTGGTTAAGATAGGAAATTGTTATTGCATTACGAAAACCACAATGCAACTCTATGAGAGCACCTGAGGAACACAGTAATATTTCAAATTTTGACTACTTGAGCCATGATTATACAGCAAACAACCTTCTCTTTCACACTATAAGCAACTTGAAAGGTCAATATATTTTTCTATAGTGCCTCAAATGTTCATCTCCAATGTTTTGATACTTCCTCAGTCCACAAAATTTTTTCTCCAGCACCTGTCAGTACATTTATCTGCAAATGCAAATAAGGATTATAATATATCTATTTATATACAATCAGAATTATGAAAACTATCAAAAAAATCCAATCCCTGTTTCCTGTAGTAATTTCATAGTTGTAAAGTTCTTTTAAATTTTTCAGCAATAAAGAGTAGTTAACTAGAAAATACAGTCCTCTGCCCATTCCCACCATTCAGTCAAGAAAGACACGAGATACTTGCACTTAAATAAAAATTTCCCTCAA
>VWZK01011215.1:0-48020 GCA_013396935.1 Baryphthengus martii
TTACGCCAGGCTTCTGTTTGGCTCATGAGATTAGATTTTGCAATAGATTACCCAAGACCTTTGATGCCCAACATCATTGCAATTGGAGGAATAAACTGTGCCCACAAGCGGCTGCCTCAGGTGTGTATGCTCAGTTTTTAATTCTTGCTCTGATAGATTTCTGTGTTCACCAGGGTGAATTTTGTATTGTAGATATGAGTTAGGTTCCTGTTTAGGGTGAGTTAGGCAAGTAGTTGTGAAAAAAAATCTTTTTTTCTCACTTTCTTCCTGACTTTCCATTTTCTGTGTAGGCCGCTGTACCATCTCACTTTAAAGTCTGCTCAGTTGATAATGTTTTTGTTATGTGTATTCAAAGCTATTTTGTGTAACGTGTATCTTGGTCCTCCCTTTCTTCTGCAGTGATTGATGGAAGGGCCATAGGGAAGTCTGAAGGGCTGTCAAAGCCTTTTAGTTAGATATAACAACTTTCCAAATTGTTGTAGTGTGGTCTGGTACTTACCGTGAACCGGATGTCAGGCTTCTGTCCTGGCGCACCCTTGCTGCCTTTCCACTTCGTTATTTGTCAATGAATCTGCCTGCTTCTTCACATGGGTATTTCAAACACTGGAATCAGGAGGAAGATCACGTCTTGTGGAGTGTCAGGCTAAGAAGAGTTATCTCTGTTTATAGGTAGGCCTCAGAAGGTTACACCTTTGTGATGCATTTGTTGGCTCTGAGAAAAGAAAAAATCAATGAGCCTGAGGACCTGAATGGGATTACTTTGCTCGGAAGCCTCCCCCCAAAAACATCCTGCCACTAACTGATGGATTCAACTTCTTTGCTAGAGCTAGGAGAAAGAAAAGGTGGTGGGAAGGGCATAAAAGGTTTTAATATTCATGAGGGCATGAAATGTTGAGTTTGATCTTTCACATTTGTATTTACTTAGAGGATGACTGTGCTTATGGGCTTTCTCCCACTGTCTGCTGGTAGGAGAACAACCAGTTTCCTGTGGTAGTTTCCAACCAGTTTCCTTCTCCTGACTTGCTGCAGCAGCCAGAGTCTCTGGCAATGTCTGCTTTGTGAACCTTGTCTTCCTGCTCTCGCTGATCTCGTGGACACTGCTTCTCATACTGCATTTCTGCTTTGTATAAATTGCCCCTAGACGTTACCTAGGTAATTTCTAGGATCTAAGCTGCAAGTTCTGTGCTGGCATTTAATTCCATTATCAGGTTTACAGAACCTTTACAGAACCTGCAATGTCTCAGCTGTGGCATCTTCATTAACTTTGACATGACATATCACCCTGCTTGAGCTGATGACTGAGCTTCAGCAAACATCTTCTTTAGGACTAGGACCTCTCATTGCCAAGTACCCTCCAGAAAATTCACCGCTTCTATTGATTTATGGCAGAAAATCCTTGCTTTTCACTGGTACTGATGAGAAGAATTTTTCTCTCTGCCTTGGGTCCCAGTCGTACCAGAACCCCTTCTTGCCCTAGGATGGAGAAGCCTGTTACAAAACTCCAAGGATGGAAGTCCCTGGCTTGGCATGAACCAGGCAATGGAGCTGCTCATCCCAAAGGAACATGAAAAGCTTGATCTTCTGTCAGAGAACAATTTTTTTACCAGAATACCATCAGGCACCAGTGAACAAAGCATTAGTAACATCTCAGGATGCAGGGAGATCTGAACTTGCAGTTTCAGGCCGTTGGTTAAGGCGTATTTGAAGGTATCCCCTCTAGGGAAGGGTTGACAACACACAAAAATCTTTCTTGTTTCATTAGATACCAAAGAGCTCATATGGAGAGGGCCCTCAAGAGGTCATGTGGCCAAACTCTTTGCCAAAAATTAGGGCAAGTTTGCCATTACATCAGGTTGCTCAGCATCTTTGGGATAACGTCTTCTGCAAGAGAGAGAGAGAGTCATTAGGAAAGTCCTTTTCTAATCTTTTATTCTACCTTATGGATCAATCCCTCACAATTTCCTTACATTCCTCAGCCAATTTATTTTTCTGTTAAGGTTTTCCTGTGGTTTGTGGTAGACTCAAAGTCTGAGGCAGTTTGGAAGGTGCCGTCAATCACCAGAGTGCTTGATTTGCAGGTGACTCTAGTCACAGGTTAGCAGCATATCTCATGAATTCTATCAAATTTGGCAACACACAGCTTTTCAGCCATTCCTCTGCTTGGATGAAGAAATGTTCTCTTGTTTTGCATATCCTAGTAGGCTAGTCATGATCCTCAGTGGGAGCATCAGCTTTGCTATGCCGCTGTAATAGAATTGCTCTGAACTTCCTGACAAGAAGAAGTGAAAAGAGCTTATCTCTGCCTCCCTTGGCATGGGTTGGTTCAGAAGGTACCACTTTCTTCCCTAATCTCAAATCACTGCAGGGTTGACTTTCTCCGAGGCCTTTTACCCCACACCAGCAGCTGCTTGATGGTTTTGCTTGATGGGAGTCAGTGGCTCCATGTGCTTGAAAATGAGTGCAGGCAAACATGATGTGAAATAGCTGAACCTGTGTCTGGAAGAACAGGTCTCCCACTAAACCTTAGGGAGAAAATGAGAAAGATCCAGCACTAGTCCCAAAATAAGATGTTGATGGACATTTCCCACCTAGGAGTTCTCAGAGTAAAGGTCATTATAGAAATCTTAACAGGCTGAGGAGGGTACAGTTCTATCCTCCAACTCCACCTGCTTTCAGGCTGAGGGCCGGCACAGTCATTGTATGACAAAAGAGCAAACCTTCTGCACCAGCCTCAAGAGATTATTATAAGTCCAGCTCTTCAGGATGTTATGCATCTCATGGGGAAAATTCACCAAAATCCTTATTCATTTGTGCCTTTGCAGGACCTTGCAATACTTCCCTGATGCTTAGCATACCATTTTAATCACACTTCTGTTTTCACCAATCTTCTATCTAGAAACCATCTTAAACCACTCTCCCACATCTGCTATGGGACAAAAAACCTCCTAGAGATGAGTGTCCAAAGAGACAGGTGGGTGTTTTGGGGGCAGGTTTTGCCCAGGGGGAAGGGAGCAGCTTCTGTTAGGCTGAATGGTAATGGAGATGTGACATATCTCCTGCACTTCCAAGAGGTTCAGCCAGAGGGAGGCTATCAGAAGTGCACTCTCACTCAGAACTAATCCTGGCTCCTTTTGAGACATTCCTTACTCTTCATCTCCTAGAAGAGGAAGGAGGTTATCCAAGGGCATCCACCACACACCAACAACTTCTGGATTTCGCTGAACTTGGTACTTGTTATGTAGCCTATTATCAAATGAATGATTATACATTTACCACACAGCAAATACCTCCAAGGATCAAAAGTTAGGCTGTAGCCCTGATTGCTTAAAAGCTCAGAGCTTGTGCCATGGCTTCAGTGCCACCAGAGGTTTTATTTCTGGGCAGCACTCCCCAGAATTCTGCAGCAATGGCCGCAGTGCTTGGTGCTCATCCACGAGTCACGGTGACGCTGGTTCTGCTCCTGTGTGTGCTCAGTTTGGCTGCTGGTGGGAAGCTGCTGGTGGTGCCGGTGGATGGGAGTCATTGGCTCAGCATGCGGGAAGTGTTGGGTGGTCTCAGACAGAAGGGACATGAAATAGTCGTCGTTGCACCTGAAATCAATTTACACATAAAGCCAACAAAGGATTTTGTTATGAAAACGTACCCAGTCCCTGTCACACAGGAAGATATGGATCACGTGTTCTGGAGAATGAGCCATGTTGTATTTGAAGAAGGATCTTTTCTGGAAAGATTTCTTAAAACATATGAAAATGCGAAGAATACTTCTGCCATCTTCCTGTCTACCTGTTCACACCTACTGTACAACAAGGAGCTTGTCAGGTATCTTGAGGAGAGCAAGTTTGACGCTGTCTTTACAGATCCAATGCTACCCTGCGGGCAGATACTGGCTGAGCATCTTTCACTGCCTTCTGTCTTTTTTTTACGAGGAATACCATGTGGTTTAGAATTTGAAGCCACTCAATGTCCCAATCCCTCTTCTTATGTCCCCAGGCCATTCACAGACCTTACAGACCGCATGAACTTTCTCCAGCGGGTAAAGAATCTGATCTTTGAAATCCCAAATTATTTTCTCTGTGATTTTTTCTTTCAACCGTACACAAAACTGGCTTCTGAGTTCCTCCAGCGGGACGTGACTGTGCCGGATCTCTTACGCCAGGCTTCTGTTTGGCTCATGAAAATAGACTTTGTCTTATACTATCCGAGACCTTTGATGCCCAACATGATTATGATTAGTGGAGTAAACTGTGCTCACGAGAAGCTCACTCAGGTGGGTCGTATGCTGTTCTTTCTTATCATTCTGGCAGTGGTTTTGCATACCATGAAAAGTTCTAATATGACTTTTGTTAATAAAGTTTCTTTCTGTGGGTAAAATGATTTCAAGCTGCTTTTGGTTTGCAAAGAAGTGCCAGTACTTCCTTTCAGTGAAGGTATTAAAATATCACAGTATAAAACCAGAAAAAGTGTTGTAAATGAATTGAGTTCTAAGGAATGCCCCATTGGTCATCTGCCTCTTCTCAAAGCCAGCTTTGGCATTAGGTCACGTTGCTCAGGGCCTCTTTGCTTAGGACTCTTGTGTGCAAGACAGACTTTTTTTTGACGAGACCTTCATTCATCCTGTGGTCCACTTGACCTTGCTGATTCCTCTACATTCCCGTCTTTTTTTCTTTAAGGGATTCTCTCTGTTTTGAATTGTCACAGATCCATAAAGAGCTTAGGTTGGAAGGTCAATTGCAGGTGTCTCAGACAACCTCCTAGTCAAAGCAGGTCCACTTTGTTCAGGTTGTTCCATTCTATGTCTTGTCAAGTTTTGAGTATCTTCTATGACTCTTATAGTGAAACTACTCTAGTATATCCCATCTACTTTTATATCCAATTTGAGATTTCCATGTTGCAGCATATGCCTGTTGCCTCTTGTCCTGTCACTGTCAACCTCTTGGAAGATACAGCTTTGTCTTCCCTATCCCCTTCCACTGAGGTAGGTAAAGACAGCGATAAGAACTCCTGTTAGTTTTCTCTTCTGAATCCTCCTGAGCAAGCTCATCTTTTTCAGTCTCTTTTTGTATGTCATGGTCCCCAGCTCCTTCCTAGCCTCTTGGCTTTCACTGAACTTGCACCAGCATATCAATGTCCGTCTTGTACTGGAGAGTCCCAGACTGGGTACACGTCTTCAGATGTCTCACAAGTGTTGAATGCTCACTTCTCTGGCTGCAGATTTGGCTGCTCTTACTCATGTAGCCTGATACGTGGCTGCAAAGGCACACTGCTGGCTCATATTCACCTTTCGTCCACAGGGACCCTGGGTCATTTTCTGCAGAGCTTCTGTCTGTCCAGCTGAACTGCAGCCTGTCCAGGGGCATGGGGTTACCCCAACCCTGTGACACAACTTTGCTTTTGCCCTTTGCTGACCTTCATGAGGCTCTTGTTGGGCCATTTCTTCAGCTTGTGGCATTCTTTTTGTGTATTGCAGGCCATTGATGCTTCTTATCTAAAGTATCAACTGCTATCATAAAGATAAAATGTAAGTTAGGTTACTTTGTTCTTATAAAATGATGCTGGATTTATTTCAGATATTTTTTAATATGTATTCAAATATCTTTTGTAGTTGGCACACACATCATAGCTTTTATTTTTAAAAATAATTATTCTTGTTAAATCAGTTTTTCAGATATTGACTTGTCACAGTCAAATAGGTGAACTAAGCACTGAAATAGGGCTTATTTTTTTCAGAAAAAGCTGAATCTCGCACAGAAAAATATGAAGTGCTTTTAAGAGAATTCAAACCTGGCACTCAGTCTAGAAAAGCAGAGAAGGAATAAACCATATGGCTAAACCTATAAAAAGAACTATGACAGAGGATTTGCAACAGAGGTCTAGAAAATCCTGAATAGTGTAGCAAAGGTGGAAGGAGAACTGGTAACGCAGATTCTCCCAATACCTGGCGTGTGACTAACACTGAAATGTTGTGGCAGCAGGTTTAAATCAAACCAAAGAACACTTCTTCACACCAAGCAAATAAAAAATTGAAGTCTGTCTCTCAACACCATCAGATTAATTTTTTTGTAGACAAAATTTATGAATTTAAAAAGAATTTGGGTGGTTATTAAGAAGTATGTTCTTACTGCCAGGATTTTGTAGACTTAGAAAAGAGGGAATCCTGGATACCACTAACTGGGGATATTCACTGTGCTGTTTCCAGCGTACAACCTTGGCACTCAGCTCTGCACTTTACCTTTACTTTCTCCTAATAGCTAATCTCTTTTCACCCTTGCCTTTGGAATGGGCTGAACTTGTGGACTTCAGTCTCTGGAGTCATTCATATACACGTGAAAGGATGTTAGCGTGTTGCACAAAATCCAGTGACTTTAAAATTTTAAACTCTTACGGATGTGCCATTAGCCTTAAGAGTCTGGGTTTTTGTTACCTCTTTAAAGTTGTTTAATGGCATTTCATGTTAGTGGTTGGCTGAAACAGTAGCGGAACTTAAAGACCACACAGAATCAAAATCATTTTGGTTGAAAGAGACCTTTAAGATCATTAAGCCCAATTGTTAACCCAGCACTGCCAGATCACCACTAAACCATGTCCCTCAGCACCACATCTCTGTGGCTTTTCAAGCCCTCCAGGATGGGGACTCTGCCCTACGCAGCTTGGGCCAGGACTTGACAAGCCTTGTGGGGAAGACATTATTCCTCATGTCCAGCTTAAACCTCCCCTGGCACAAATTTAGGCTGTTTTCTCTTGTCCTGTTGTTTGTTCCTTGGGAGAGGAGATTGACCCCATCTAGCTTCAATTTCCTTTCAGGGAGTTGTAGAGAGCAAGAAGATCTCCCCTGAGCCTCCTTTTCTCCAGGCTTAACAACCCCAGGTCCCTCAGCCGCTCCTCACAAGACTTGTGCTCTAGACCCTTCACCAGCTTCTTTGCCCTTGTCTTGACACGCTCCAGCCCCTCAATGTCCTTCTTGGAGTGAGGGGCCCTAACTGAACGCAGGATTTGAGGTTTAGCCTCCCCAGTGCCAAGTCCAGGGGGACGATTCCTGCTCTAGTCCTGCTGGCCACACTAGTGTTGATCCAAGCCAGGATGCTGGTGGCTGCCTTGGCGACCTGAGCGCACATTTGCTCATATTCAGACAGCTGTGGACCAACATGCTCAGGTCCTTTTTTGCTGGGCAACTTTCTGGCCACTTTTCCCCCAGCCTGGACTGATGGAAGTCACTGTGTATGAACTATGAGTTTTAGGGCCCGTTATGTGTTATCATAGGGCACCAGCACGTCTGCAACTCCCCGTTCAGTACCTGAGCGTATACTACTGCCTATGCAGCATATGTAACGCTGCATCGCCTTGCGACAATTTTTCCTCTTTATCACTGAAACACGACAGTGCACACACCTTGGTCCTGCAGTGAACTCTCTGGCACATGAGAATGCCTTCTGTTCACCTCCTTTAGTGTTTGGTCTTTTAACATCACCTCATGGTCAGATGGGGAAAAAATTTTGCTTAAGCGAGCTGTAAAATGGGACTCTGTTGATGTGTAAAACTCCTTCCTCTTTAATGCATTTTCCTTAGAGTTCTTCTTGCTGGCTCATGAGAATCACTTTTTTTTTTTCTTTTTTTTAATGCATCACATGGCGAACGTCCTATGAAAATAAACTTTTTTAGGACACATTTAGTATTAGCCTTGAAATGTGCTTATCACTCCTGCCTGCTCCAAGACAACTCTTCCAGACTGCTGCACAGCAAGAAGAGACCGTTCAGATCTCTCTCCAATCAGGTGTGCTTGGTTGAGGGGAGCCTAAATCAGTCTCTCTTCTCCCACTGACAGTTGCTCTTGCTCAGCTGCCATTCCTCATTTTGCTTTTATAAACTTGTAGACTTTTGGCATCCACCTTTTCCATGAAATGTGACTTAACGACAGATGAGACCTGCTTGGTCAGGCACTTCTCTTACGCACAAATCTGCATTTCTAGGTTTGCCCGGAAAGTTTTCATTTGTGTGTTCTCCCTATCGAAGGCCATTGCGTTGTTAGTTGGCACCTATTTCATTGATCTATTGGGTTTCCATCGCATCATTTCCTGCAGCTTCAACCCAGGTTCTCAAGAATAATGAGGCACTTAAACCTCATTCAAATCAACCAGATTTGGATATCTAAACAAGTTCTTGGAGTGGGACTGATGTCTCCCACATCAGATCATGTCAGCTATTCTGTTACATAGGCAAACCTTCAAAACTGCAGAAGTATGAATTTTTTTTCCAAATGTTCAGTCCAGATCTCTCAAACAGACGTTTGTGGCCCTGATCATTCTATTTACTGCTACCCAGAAAAGTTTGGCTCTGGCATCATTGTTACTCTGCACTGAGTAGCCGTAGGCTGTGGTTGAGTGCTACATGTTTTTTGGGGTTTTTGTTTGCCTTAAAGATCTTACCACAGCACATGCAAGAGCAGCTCAGAAGCTCTGTTCTCTTCTGGTAAGCACAGGACACAAATGTGGCCTTCTCATCGGCTTGTACCACGGCCAAGACTTACTAACTTCTTTTGAAAAGTAGCTGTTGTTAAGAACTTTCAAATGTATTTGACCTGTAACCTCTCACCTATGAACTCTTACGGGCCCTCTTGAGTAAGGGTTGCGTATTCTGCTGCATCATTGCTCTCAAAAAAACCTGTTTGGCCTCAAGCCACTCACCTACGAACTGTTATAGCCCCTCTTGAGCAAGAACTGCACATTTTGCTCCGTTATTGCTTAAATAAAAAGGAGGTTGGTTAATAAGTTACCCAAACTTTGGTGACACCACTGCTTGGCATGCCAGCTCCTGCTTACCATGTAGAACATTTTGTGTGAACTCTAGGCGCCTTTCTGAGGCAAAGGTGTGAGAGAAGCAGTTGGATGTTGAAGTCTTTCATATCTATAGTGCAACAGGCTTCTTGTGTTAGAAGCTCTCTGGAGAATCTCAGCAGCCATAGAAGTTGATTCCTGACTTGGATCTGACACAGGACAGGACACTGGCACAGGACTGACTTGAAATAACCCTAACCCAGAAAAATGCCTCTATGAGCAACTACTACCCCTGCTAGTGCAAGACTCTGCTCATTGTTCTAAATCATTTAAGATAACTTAAATGCATGGAAATGCTTCTTGCTTTAGAGGCAATGATAATGCTCTTATTGATGCTGTTATCACTGTTTATAACATTATCTTTGAACTCCAACAACCTGCCTTAGTAAACATTTTTCAGAGGTAAAGATTAAAGATCATCAGGTTATAAGTAAGTTACAACTATATTTTGCTTTCATATGCTGCTTGGGAGAAGTAAGAAGAAGCAGTTTGTTTCTATTCCTGCTGGGAGAAGTAAGAAGAAGCAGTTCATTTCTATTCCTGCTGACAGCTCCCTGACAGTTATGTGGAGGTACCAAATAGGCACTGGGCTTGTTCTTTTTCTTTCTTTCTGGAGTTTGGTGGAAGGTGGGAAGCTCTTGGTTGTGCCTCAAGATGGAAGTCACTGGTTGAGTATGCGTGTGGTTCTAGAGAAACTCTGGGAGAAGAGGCACGAAATCGTTGCAGTGATTCCTGACACCACGTTGCTCATGAAAAGCTCACAGTCTTTCACCATCAAAACATACTCTGTGCCTTACACACAGGAGTTTTTGGATAGATTCTACCATTCCATTGGTCAAAATAGCTTTAATAACCCTCCCTTTCTAGAAAAAATTACATCTGTGATCAACAATATATCAGAAGCGAACAGCATGTTCTCTTCTGCTTGTCGGCATCTCTTATATGATGAAGAACTAATGAAATACCTCCAGGACAGCAAATTCGATGCCATTATGATGGATCCTGTGTTGCCCTGTGGACCAATTATTGCTGAATATCTCTCTCTTCCTTCAGTGTACTTCATGCGTGGTCTTCCATGTTCCTTAGACTACAAAGCCACCCAGTGTCCCAGTCCTTTTTCTTACGTGCCGAAGACTTTTTTGTCCAGTTCAGATCACATGACGTTTATGGAGCGTGTGAAGAACCTCCTGGTTGGGTTTTCGGAGCATTTGCTTTGCTATCTGTTTTATTTCGAATATGAGAAATTAGCTTCTGAGTTTCTTCACAGAGACGTAACAGTGCTGGAACTATTTAGCAAAGCGTCCATTTGGCTGATGAGATACGACTTTGTTTTTGAGTATCCACGCCCAATAATGCCAAATATGGTCTATATTGGAGGCATCAACTGTGAGCAGAAACAGCCATTATCAAAGGTTTGTCCTTGTTTACGTTGAGGATATTATAGCTTTTATTGGTGGATATTTAATATTTGCTTTGTTAAATGCTTTCTATAGTAGTATTTGTGCTTGAATCAGTACCAGAACGGCGTGATTTGGAAGCAGGAATCTCAGGCTCTAATAGATGATCACAGGACTTGCACTGCAAGCAGCTGAAGGATTTCTCTCCAGGAAAGCTTATGTGAAATTGTCTAAGCTATGTAGCTGCCTAGGCATAGCTCAGCTTGTAGTAAGCATAACACCATTATATTAGACACTCGTGGCACGTATGCTATAGCTAGATAGATGACAAAATAATTCTAGGCCAAGTGATTTGCTATTTTGAACGCTTGTGGAATACTAATTAATTGCAGGACAAAATATGGAAATGTGAAACTAACTCTGTGTATTTATCGAGGTCCTTATAGTGGGCCATAGGGCGTGATAATGTGGATGAATTACCCCACAAACAAGGGTCTGCAGTCAAAGATGGTAGAGGGAACTCTTTTGTCTCTAAAGGGAAAAGAAAGCAGGGGAGGGACTTTTACAAGGGCTTGTAGTGATAAAATGAGGGGTAATGGTTTCAAACTGGAAGAAGGGAGTCTGAGATAAGAAATTATGAAGAAGTTCTTCACTGTGAGGGTGGTGAGACACTGGCACAGCTTGTCCAGGGAAATTGTGGGTGCTCCATCACTGGATGTGTTCAAGGCCAGGTTAGACAGGGCTTTGAGCAACCTGGTATAGTGGGTGGTGTCCCTGCCCACAGCAGGAGGGTTGGAACTAGATGATCTTTAAGGTCCCTTCCAACTGAAATCACGCTATGATTCTATGAACTTGTGTAAGAAGTGACATAAGATAGCATGTAAGAGGATGATTAGAAAAAAGAAGCCTTCAAGATTGTAGCTATCTACTCTCTCTCGCTGGCTTGCGTAAATCTCACAGGTGGGCTGTGTAAATAGTGCAGATGTCAGTTGATTATTCTGCTTTTCAGACCACGGCGGTGTTGCATCAGCAGAAGTTATTGCTGAGCTTGCATCACATTTACTGTTGCAGACTCAGGGCTTTCACTTTGATAACTGCTACCGTACAGGAGCTAATCTGAAGATAAACCTTATCAACCCACTGGGTATCAGCTCTCGGTCAATCATTGCTTCTTGTTTAGACGCTGAGAGCACAAAGTAATCCAAAGGTCAGGCTTTTGTGCCAAGTTTTGCGTCCAATCAGCCGAGCGGACTTGAGGCAGGGAGTTTACCATTAACTGGATGTTGGTGAAGTGGCGATTGCTGGGTCAGGCGTTACCTCCCATTCATAACTTTGCTCAGCCTTTCAGTGTGATGTGCTGTCAGTTTATAGACACTTCTCCCTCAAACATTTGCGTCCTCTAATGGTCATACAAGCATTCAATTTTACCTTGCAGTATCCAGTTGCTTAAAGCCTTCACTGTGCATATAGATGATAAACTCAACCTTTACCCACAGCTAGAAATCACCTTCATTTCTGCCCCAAAACATAGAGTCTGTTAAAAATTAAACACTTTCCTTGGTTAAGATTAAAGTGCAAAGTACCCCACGATTCACTTCTCATCCACCGTGATAGTTTTGTAGCTGTTTAAAACTTCACCGACAGCACAAGGAAAATGGCTTCTTCAAATCAAGGGTTTCGTTCTCTTGCCTCTTGGATTGTGTTTTTCTTGCTCCTACGGGCTTTTTCTGATGGTGGAAAGCTTCTGGTTGTACCTATCGATGGCAGCCACTGGCTCAGCATGCGCCCGATTGTGGAGCAGCTCAGTCAGAGGGGACATAAAATCGTGGTGGTTGCGCCAGAGATAAATTTGCGGATAGATTCATCGGTGCATTATACCATGAAAACATACTCCGTGTCTTACACCAGGGAGTATGTGGAGACGGAATTTAAAAAGCTGGGCTACAGGAGTTTCACACCTCAACCCTTCTCGGACAAATTCTCCAAAATAGCAAATATTACAACAATGTTTCTTGATTCCTGCAAACGTCTTCTGTCTAATAAAGAGCTGATCGAATACCTTGAAGAAAGCAAATTTGATGCTGTCTTTATGGATCCTTTTTTCACCTGCGGACAGATAGTGGCCGAACATCTCTCTCTTCCTACTGTATACCTTGTACGGGGACTGCCGTGCGGCCTAGACTTTCAGGCTACCCTCTGTCCCAGTCCTCCTTCTTACGTTCCTAGGTTCTTCACTCGCTACACGGACCGCATGGAGTTCCCTCAGCGTGCGGGCAATCTCATCGCGAGCCTGAGCAGCTCTCTGGTTTGCAGCCTGCTTTATTCGCCGTACGATCCTTTGATCAAAGAATTCCTCGGGCGAGAGGCAACGGTACTTGAGCTGCTCAGCCACGCAGCTGTTTGGCTCATGAAATATGACTTCGTGTTTGAGTATCCCAGGCCCCTAATGCCTAATATGGTCTTGATTGGAGGCATAAACTGCGCTCGGGAAAAAGCGTTATCGCAGGTTAGTTTCCTTTCTTCCCTAGTTTAACAATGACTGCACCGTGTGTTCTCACCATGAGATGGAGCTCTTGGCACTAACAACAAGTTAAAAGGCGAGTTGGAAGTGGCTAGGAGAGCACTTTGCACATCTGCATCATCCCTTGGACAGTAAGAAGCCTCCAATTCTTGGGTGTATGAAGAAGAGTGTGGCCAGCAGGTCGAGGGAGGTTCTTCTCCCCCTTTACTCTGCCTTATAGAGACTGCCTCTAGGTTACTCTGTCCAGTCCTGGGTTCCCCACTTAAAGAGAGACAAGGAACTACTGGAGAGTCCAGCGGAGGCTATGAAGGTGCTGAGGGGACTGGAGTGTCTCTCATAAGGAAAGGCTGACAGTCCTGGGGCTGTTCAGACTGGAGAGAAGAAGACTCAAAGGGGATCTGATCAATAGCTAAAGGGCAGGGGGCAAGAGGATGGGACCAGACCGTTTTCAGTGGTGCCCAGTGACAGGACAAGGGGCAATGGACACAAACTGGGACCCAGGAGGTTGCCTGAACAGGAGGCAAAAATTCTTTGTGCCAGAGCCTGGCCCAGGCTGCCCACAGAGGCTGTGGAGTCTCCTCTGGAGAGATTCCAAATCTGACTGAAACAGTGCGATTCTGGGCAATCTGCTCTGCGTGACCCTGCTGGAGCAGGGGGATTGGACTAGATGATCTCCAGAGTTCCCTTTCAACCCTCACCATGCCGTGATACTATGAAGAAAGATGGTTAATCTTGGATATCCCCTCTGACCCTAGAAAAATATTTAAATTGCCAAGCTTATGGGAACATTTAGTTAATTTTATTCCACTAATTTAACTCTGATGCCCTCCAGCTATTCCCTCCAATTCTGTCTTTCCTTCCCTGGCTTTACCAAATATTTTTCTACAGCACAGGTCTTTTGCTCCAGCTTTCAGTTGTTTTTATGTTCCATTGGAATCCTTTTGATCTTGGATTCCAACGACGGGTCTCCTTCCTAGCCCTTCTTTTCTTTAAATCAACAAACAAAGCAAGTTTTAAAAAATGGCATCGGTTCAATATTATCATACTCGAAGTAGATCCAGTAAATCCAGACATTAGAAATTAGATCTATCTGCTATCAGAACATTTTTCAAAATCTTAGTTCTTTCTTGTAGCTGCATGATTTGAAAAGAGAAGCATCAACTCTAAAGCTAGAATATCTGACTTGCAATAAATGTGAAAAAAAAAAATCCACAATGTACTCATCTGGGGATTGGTTGCCGGGAAAAGTATGATGACGAATTGATCTCCTTAATTGGTGCAGCGTCTTTTCTGCTACTCATCCGCCAATGTCTGCGAGCAGCCAGGTTTTGCTACATGAATGTTTTAAAGTGATTTTTTTTTCTGTCATGTCCATAATGAAACTCAATTTGAGCCTCAATTCTGCAAACACTGATGCACCTCCACAAATTTATCCATCCACCTGTGCCCATTTTTCCCCTAGAACTCATTTGCATACAAATAATTAATTCTTCTGACCATAATATGAGCCAACGTGTGCTTAGGCGGCCAAGAAAGCCACCAGCATCCTGGCTTGGATCAACACTAGTGTGGCCAGCAGGACTAGGGCAGGGATCATTCTCCTGGATTCGACACTGGGGAGGCTAAACCTCAAATCCTGGGTTCAGTTTTGGACCCCTCACTCCAAGAAGAACATTGAGAGGCTGAAACATGTCCAGAGAAGGGCAGAGAAGCTGGGAAGGATCTAGAGCACAAGTCTTGTGAGGAGTGGCTGAGGGACCTGGGATTGTTTAGTCTGGAGGAAAGGAGGCTCAGGGGAGATCTTCTCACTCTCTACAACTCCCTGAAAGGAGGTTGGAGCCAGGTGGGATGGGTCTCTTCACCCAAGGAACAAGCAACACCACAAGAAGAAACAGCCTAAATTTGTGCCAGGAGAGGTTTAAGCTGGACATGAGGAATAATATCTTACCCACAAGGGTTGTCAAGTCCTGGCTCAGGCTGCCCAGGGCAGTGATGGAGTCCCTGTTGCTGGAGGGCTTGAAAAGCTGTGTAATGGTGCTGAGGGACATGTTTGAGTCATGACTTGGCAGTATTGGGCTAATGTTTGGACTCGATGCTCTTAAACGTCTCCTTCAACCAAAAAGATTCTATGATTCTATTTTTCTGTGTTCACTGTTTGCTTTATTGCCTTTCCAGATAGTTTTGGGGGAACATCATAGTAATTACAGCTTATGACGTGGAAAGGACTTTGAGTAAGGGTGTGCTTTGTGTTGGCAGGAATTCGAAGCTATCGTGAATGCCTCTGGAGAACACGGCATTGTTGTCTTCTCACTGGGCTCCATGGTCTCCGAGATTCCTATGAAAAAAGCTGCAGAAATCGCAGATGCTTTGGGATCAGTCCCTCAAACGGTATGTTTTCCTTCCTTCCCTTCGAGCACAGCAATTCAAGACTGTTTTCAAATGCAGTACATGACTACTTTCAGCTTTCAGTGTGCTTGGTCCGCTGTTCTTGCTTCTGATGCCAGGAAAAACTCTCTCACCCGAGCTGTTCCACCTGACCAAATGAGTTTTGTGCACCATGGATGTTTTCAAGCCGTGCTTTTCAAACCCGCTGAGGAGCAGCAAGAGGCTGGTTGCTGAGAACTGACACTGTGTTTGCTTTCCTTGAAAGGTTTTGTGGCGATACACGGGACAGGCCCCCCCCAACCTGCCCACGAATGTAAAGCTTGTCAAATGGCTGCCACAGAACGACCTTCTAGGTAGGTCTGAGATACTTTGAGTGATACCAGCGTGTTTGTTTTAATCTGATGGTGCTGTGGTTAGCATTATCTGTGCTGGCTGCCTATATCACTGTGGGTCACAGGACTTCCTTACAGCCTTTGCTGTTCAAACCAGAGCTCATCTTTTAGAAACTTATCTGATTGAAACTTCAGAACTGTGGAATTATGAACTGACACTGTTTGGAAAAATGTTTCAGGACTTGACTAGCCTTGCTGTACAAAATGGAGGTCTTTGTCTCTGACAAGCTGGTCTCAACGCATAGCCACCAGTTTTTGTCGTATTTTTGTCTTTTGGACTGAAAAAAACCCTTTAGGATTCCCAAATGAACATTTCCAGACAGGTCACTGGCCTTTTAAGTGGTACAATTGTACGTGCTATTGTCAGGAGCGCATTTGTTGGTTAGACAACAAAGCTCAGCTGGGGGAGATCTGCAAAACCAGCAAATGGTGAAGAATGTACGCAACCATAACACCCTCTTAAACCTCACTTGGCTCTGATTCCATCCTAAAATCTGAGAAGCTTTGGAGGGTTGTCCAAGGCTTTCCAGAGATTCCCTAAACCAAGACAGAGCTCTGCAACTTAAGGGTCACTTAATCGCCTGTAATGTCCTCGTCTCTGCAGCCCTAAGTCTATTCATAAGTAATGATGAACATGACAGCCCAAAGTTCCTGGTTTCTGCCTACCAGTGCCACTTTTGTGCTGGTTTTTCCCCAGGGGTGTGTTACTGTGACTTAATAAATCAAATAGCTAAACAAGTCTGTCTTTTCTCCACAGCTCACCCTAAGACTCGTGCTTTTATTACCCATGGAGGCTCACACGGTGTCTACGAGGGCATCTGCAATGCGGTGCCAATGGTACTAATGCCTTTATTTGGAGACCAGATGGACAATGCCAAGAGAGTGGAGTCGCGGGGAGCAGGACTGACACTGAATATCCTTGAGATGACCTCGAAGGACATATCCACTGCCCTGAAGGCAGTCATTAATGATAAAAAGTCAGTAATGGAAACAGAGCCTTTCCCTTTCCAGTGTTCATAACAGCAGCACACTAGCTTCCAGCTGAACAGGATGTTAATCTATTCTGCTGTGCCTTCGTGTATCAAAGTTACATCACGGAGAAGCTGAGGCTTACCCTGGGTTAACCTTGTCCTTTCCCTGTAACAGCACCGTCCTCACTGCCTGTGATTACAATCATCAGGTGACAAGAACTGGGTCATACGAAAGGATCAGAGAAGAAGTTTAAGCACAACAGAGGAAATCAAGTTGACAGAAGATGTGTCACCTGCTTAAAGCCAAGTCTACCAGGCAGTGACATTGAGGGCTTTGACACAATGTGGTAGAAAAGGCAGTCAGTGAAGGGAGCTGTGCCAAACTGCTTTCGTTCCCCAAATTGGTGCTGACATGAGTCAATGGGCAGCCTGAAAATGTTGAAAGGCTCAGTTGAGTTGCCTGGCTGATTTTTTTTTCTTGTGTAAGGCTTCCCCAGCGATGCTTTCTGCACAGCAGTAGCAGGAGGAAGGAGACAAGTCGCAGTGCCTTGCTATAGTCCAGAGGCTGTACTGCATCAGGAAGCATTGCCTCCTGGTTTACAGAGTTTCCTAAAGATAGCATTATCGCTCATTTATTTTATAGACTACTTTTCTCAGTCATTTTCACAGAATCCCAGAATCCTAGCACAGCTGCGGTTGGAATTGACCTCTGGATATCATCTCATCCAACCCTTCTCCTAAAGCAGGGTCACCCAGAACAGGTTGCCCAGGATCAGATTGCCCAGCAGTGTTTGGAATCTCTCCAGAGAAGGAGACTCCACAACCTCTCTGGGCAGCCTGGGCCAGGCTCTGGCACCCTCACATGAAAGAAGCTTTTCCTCCTGTTCAGACGGAGCCTATTGGATTCCAGTTTGTAACCATTGCCCCATGTCCTGTTGTTGGGAACCACTGACAAGAGCCTGGCCCCATCCCCTTGACCACTGCCCTTCAGATACTGATGAGTATTGATCAGATCCCCACTCGGTCTTCTCCAGGCTAAATATCCCCAGGGCTCTCAGCCTTTCCTCGGCACAGAGATGCTCCAGTCCCTGTAGCACCCACTGGACTCTCTCCATTTCCCGTCCTGCCCCAGTGCTCATAAGAAGCTATACGAGCACAGCCAGCTGCTCCCCAGCTCAGCAAGGCTGTGCATTTCCAGCACTGAGCAGGGGGAACATGCAAGGGAGCAGTGCAGGGAACCACAGGAGATATCAATAGTACAGCAGTCAGCATGCCCAAGTTGTTTTGAGGCATCACAGTGAAGGGGAGCTTGAAGATCTACCCTCCTCTTCCCCATTCCCATTCTCTATTGTTAAGGGCTTCTCCGTTCTCAGTGCTCTTCCACTTCATGTTTCTGTGGAATGGCACCTTGTTTCCTAACTGCTGTTCTTACAGCAGTAATATAAATTATAACAGTAATAATAATAATAATAACAACAATGTATCCTGATCTTTAAAAGCTGGATGTCTTTTCTACATGCATTTCAGCCATTCCTTTACTCCAGAGATTTTGCTGACAGTTCAAATGGAGCTTTTTCCTTTTTCTTTTTCCAATATCTTTCCTTCTTCTTCTTCTTCTTTTTTTTTATATTTTGTTTTTTTTCATTGAAAACAGCACTTTTCTGGGCCTATAATTTTGCTGTTATCCTTCTCATGGGAGCGGGGAGGTGGGGAAACACCACCAGAGACTTTCCCAGTGGGGATTCAGTCCCAGCAGTGCAAGTCATTGAAAACACCCCAACCTCTTTTCTTGACAGGTACAAAGAGAACATCAAGCGCCTCTCAGATCTTCACCTCGACAGACCCATCCACCCCCTGGACCTGGCTGTGCACTGGGTGGAGTTTGTAATGAGACACAAAGGGGCCCCACACTTGCGACCTGCGGCTCACGACCTGAACTGGATCCAGTACCACTCTCTGGATGTCATCGCCTTCCTCCTGGTAGTGGTGCTCCTCTCCCTCTTCATTTCTCTGAAGTGCTGCATGTTCTGCTGCCGCAGGTGGTGCTGTAAGAAAGGAAGAACAAGAAAGCCAACCAAAGCAAAGTCCCACTAGCTGCTGAGACCAGTGGCAGGAGATAAGGTCTCTGCTCCAGACTGGAAGGATCAGAGAACACCTCAAATTTCACTAAAATAATTGCTGACTCACAGTCAAGAAATAATAGCATTCCTTTAAATGAGCACCGTGGGAAGGGTTGTTTTGCTGATGTAATTTTTACCTTTAATTAAGAAAAAGTTGCTAAAAATAATTTGTATGGGAGCGATTCAGTCACTTGAATAGATAGTAGTGTGAAGCTCAAGGCTCCTGAGTCTTTCATGTCTTGGTGTACAGAGGACTCACAGTAACATGTTAAGTTTTTCCTCTTTGCAATGGAGCTATGTAAGGATTTCACAAGACTTTACTTCAAGGGCTTAAGGAGAACCATTTGTTCTAGCATAAGACCATTTGGTTTATCATCAATCACATGGAAATCTTTGTATAGCTGCTGTTATAGAAGAGGCAAATGTTATACACTGACAAAATGTGTCACATGAGCCAAGCTAGATGCGTGTCTTAAATGGGGTTTGTGTGTGTTTACAATACCCTGAACAAAATTAAGGTTTCAGCAGGGAAGTGGTTGTAAAGCCAGTGGTGTTTCACCCAAGTTCTCCATCAGGCACAGTGCTGTGTCTGGAGCTTACCTGTTAGGTGATGAGATCTTTGGCAGTAATGTCTGTAAATGACAACTGCTTTCCTCTTTGTAAGTGATGTTCAAGTAAAGACCCCAACCCTATAAATAAATCCCTAATACTAACAATAATGACTTTGTGTTTTCTGATGAGCAATACGGGGCCAGACACTTATTTGATCATGGACAGAGAGGTGGAGAAGAAAAAGATTCAGTGTCCCATGGTCTGAAAGTCACCTTGATGCACAAAAGCCAGTTCTCAGTGTGACTGTCTCGTGGCTTGGTGACTTGGTTCTTGCTGAGAAGTTACACAGACTCACAGAATGGTTTGGATTGGAAGGGACCTTTCAAGATTATCTAGTCCAACCCCCCTGCAGGGAGCACATCTACAATGAAAGCAGGTTGCTCAGACCCCCATGCAACCTCACCTGGATGAGGGATGGGGCTTTGACCACCTCTCTGGGCAACATGGGCCAAGGTCTCACCACCCTTGGCATCCAAAATGTCTTCCTTTTCTCTAGTCTAAATCTTCCCTCATTTAGTTTATAACCATCACCCCTTGTCCTGTCCCAACAGATGCTGCTAAAAAGTTTGTCCCATGTTTCTGACAGGCCCCCTTTAAGCACTGAAAGGCCACAATAAGGTCGCCCTGGGGCCTTCTCTTTTCCAGGCTGAAAACCCCCACATCTCTCAGCCTGGCCTCACAGCAGAGGGGTTCCAGCCCATGGAGCATTTTTGTGGTCCTGAGGTTGCCACAGTCACCACTACTATGAGTAGGAAAAGACTTTAAACGTAAGTTGCTCTTCAGACTGGGGGCATCCTGTTACATGGTGGCAGCACAGACCCCCTGCTAAGTGCCTGGTGCTGCTATTTTCTATTGCTGTTTGAAATAAGAATATAATTTCAATACAGTCCCTCTCCTCAGCCTGTCCCTGACTCTTGTGGACACCCAGATCTGCAATCTGTCTGGGACCAACACTGTCGCTGGGACTGTAGCTTTTCATTCTCTGTCTTTCCCTCCTCTCCTCCTGTCCTATGCAAATAGAAGAAACCCTTCTGTAGGACACACAGAGAGTTCTCACAGTGCATAAGAGCTGACTTGCTTTTAAACTGCAGCTTTCACGGCTCCTTGTGTTCTTGAAATGACAGCTCTGGCTGTCCCCACGGCCCAGCCTGGCGTCAGGTGACAGCTGTGTCTCTGGAAACGAGACCCAGCGAGACCTTGAGGTGCCCATCACACCACCAGCCACCGTGGTTTCAGTCATCTCCGAGTATGGGGCTGGCTGCCAGCAGCTGTCTGATGCAAAAAAAAAAAATCCCAGTTTAAAATGTCCTCACAGAGATGTCATCTGCGTACCCTGCTACAAACATGCTCTGGATTGATCCCGTGACTCTCTGCACGGATGAGAAAAGCCTCTTGATTTCAGATCAGATTAACAGAATTAAAAAAAAAAAAAAAGCTAACTTGATTGCAGCTGTTCGGGGTTCTTATGGGTTGGTTTGGTTTCTTTTCAACTCAAGATCTTTTGTGTTGATGAAGAAGAAGGGGCTGAGAGAAAGGGAGGAAGAATCAATATGCCCAACTCACTGCTTTAATTTCATTTTGGAAAGATCTTTAACACAGCCAAAGCAAAACAGCAGCAGCAAACAGGTACCCTCCTCTTCTTTTCCCTTCTCTCTCCTTAGCCTGGACTAGTTTGTCCTGCTCCTTCATTTCCCTCGGCACACCGTACAAATCATGGCTCCTTAGGGGATGTGCAGGGCCAGGACTGGACAAGGGTCCTGTCATGCCCAGTTTCAGCTATGCCAGCGGAGGATGCTGTGAGATCACTCTAACATGCAGGAGAAAGAAACAGACCATCCTTCCCCACCAAGTCCGCCCAGGTGGCTTCATGAAAGTTGATAGAGACTTGTTTATCCACCTCTGCTCCAGGAATATGGACCCTCCTGCATGGAGATGATTTTCAGAGGGAATTAGGAGCTGAAGTGCATAGGACAAGCAGCTTCGGTGCAGAGGAGGGAGCAGGAGGAGCTGCAGCATCGTCACAACGCGGTCCTCCCAAACCTTCTCAAGGGAAGAGTTAATCTGGGACGCTGTGCCCTCTGATGTCCCTTCATTGGATGCCATGTAGAGCCATGCAGCCCCTTCAGCAGTGCAGAGAGCCCTAAGCCCCTACTTCCCCCTGCTGGAAGAAGGAGAAATCATTTCTAAGCAATAGAGCCGAGACTGAGTCATTTCCCAAAAGGGGAAACTGAGGCAGGGCCAGCCACTGCTCCTCCGCTTGAGCTGTGCAGGCTCCACATCATCCCAGACCTCCAGACCCTGCACTGAGCTTTTCCAGCAAACCCTCCACATCTGTGCTTTTAAACACCTGCAGTAAGACAGGAGTCAAAATCCCTTCGCTGCCCATGGAGGACAGACAGACGCAAATGCCCCCCACCGCTGGCCACCTCCAGGCATTGCCGAGCGCACGCGGAGCAGGTAAAGGAGAGGAGAGCTGCTGCTCTCTGCTTCTACTTGGGGACTTTCGTAGTGTTTAATTTTTATTTCCTGGATTTTAACATCCAGGCTTGCAATGCTAAGGCAGGCGGGGGGAAAATAGTGCTGCTCCTGGCTCTTCCGATGATCCTCAGATCCCACTGGCTGCAAAACATGGGCAAGAACCACTTTGACTTTGTGGTGGAGGGTATCCTGGGGGACACATAAGCCCCGGCCCAGTTAGGAGGATGCAGTTGACATCTCTTGATGCTTCCCACCAGGAAGACTGCAGGAAATGGCAGGAATTGTTTTCATTTTTCTGTAGGGTTTTTGCAGCTTCCCCCCAACCCTCCAGTGCCCAGGGGCAAAGGTGAGGTTTTTCCACTGCTATGGGAGCTCCAGGCACTCTTGGGCTCCTTCATCTCTCCAAGAAGAGCCACGGCCCACAGGGGCACAACACTCAGAGGACTCACCCCATCACAAGATACACTGAGAAGTTAAGCATGTTTGTTATTTAAGGGCAGAGCAAGAAACAACAGTGATCTCCAACTGAGCACTCCCTCTTCTTTTCTCCTCCCTCTCCTTCTCCTCTTTCTCCAACTCCTCTCCTGTGCAGGGCTCCCAGGGCCAGGCACCCGCAGATGGGTCTTCAGTGCTGCCTTGCCCTGTGTGCTGCGACCTGGATGCTCACACTCAGACCTGCAGTTATTTAACTTGATTTTTTAAAGATCTCTATTTTGGGTGGCTTTGTAGGAAGGAGATACTTCCTACAGATGTGACTCCAGTTTAGGGGGTTACGCAGGAGCTCCCAAATCTTCTTTCAGCCATTTTTCCACCATGGGAAACCACCGAAAGCTTGAGATGAGCACGTGTGGTGTGTGTGCTCACTTCCCTAAGGAGTGCGGACAAAGGATCCTGACCTGCCAGGAGCAGCACCAACCTCATTTAAAAAAAAACCAAAACACCACCACAAACTCAATCTCACATCCACAAACAAGGTTGCTTTGGGGTTGCTGGTGTGATGACCGTGATGGTCCCGAGCCCTCAGACCTCCATGTTCCCCATCCAAAGTGGTTGAGGCTACTCCACAACACACCTTGGCCTCTTGCAGCATTCTCCAGAGCTATCTCTGCAGCATCACTGGGTGCCAGAGCCTGCCCAGGCTGCCCACAGACGTTGTGGAGTCTCCTTCTCTGGAGAGATTCCAAACCCTGCTGGACAATGCAATCCTGGGCAACCTGCTCTGGGTCACCCGGCATTAGCAGGGGCCTTGGACAAGATGATCTCCAGAGGTCCCTTCCAAAACAACTTTTTCTGTGATCCCCGTGAACTCTCATGCAGCATCCAAGTGGATGAGCCTGGGACTTGGCACTTACTGGAGATGTCCCATCCTGTGACACGCTGCATACTGGCCGGCTTCGGTCCCCAGCGCTGCCAGGAGGATGTCAGGGAGCTGACATGAGCTAAATCCAGGTAATTTAGCTGCAGCAGGCACACAGCTCTCCAATTACTTATCACCTGCAGAGGTGTTTTTAGAAGTTATTTATAGGTGAGTGTGATGAAACCAAGGGGAAAGCAATTGCCAAAGTGAACCAGGCACAAAATGCAGGACAAGCCTCTCACTTCTTGGGGAGGTATGTGCCCTGCTGAACCCAGAGAGTGAGTGAACTGCTCCTGCTTTAGCATTTAGAACCATAGAATCATTTTGGTTGAAAGAGACCTTTAAGATCATCAAGTCCAACCATTAACCCAGCACTGGCAGATCACCACTAAACCATGTCCCTCAGAACCACATCTACACGGCTTTTCAAACCCTCCAGGGATGGGGATTCCACCACTGCCCTGGGCAGCCTGTTCCAAGGCTTGTCAATCCTTTTGGGGAAGTTTTCCTCATATTCAACCTAAATCTTCCCTGGCACAACTTGAGGCTGTTTCCTGTTGTCTTATCACTTGCTCCTTGGGACAAGAGACCTTCCCCACCTGGTTTCAATCTCCTTTCAGGGAGCTGTCGAGAGAGAGGTCTCCCCTGAGCCTCCTTTTCTCCAAGCTAAACAACCCCAGGTCCCTCAGCTGCTCCTCACAAGACTTGTGCTCTAGACCCTTCACCAGCTTCTTTGCCCTTCTCTGGACATGTTCCAGCCCCTCAATGTCCTTCTTAGAGTGAGGGGCCCTAACTGAACGCAGGATTTGAGGTTTAGCCTCCCCAGTGCCAAGTCCAGGGGGACGATCCCTGCCCTAGTCCTGCTGGCCACACTAGTGTTGATCCAAGCCAGGATGCTGGTGGCTTTCTTGGCCACCTAGGCACATGCTGGCTCATCTTCAGCCAGCACTCAATCAACATTCCTAAGATGAACTTGGAGGATTTAAGCTCAGTGAGACAGGTTAAACTCGTGTGTCATCTGGGCTCGGTCTATAACCCTGTTGACACCGGTGTCGCGGGCTGCTGGGACTGAACCAGGCTTTGGAAGGAAAGAGAAGATCAAATCTCCATCCACAAAGGTTTCCTTGCTTTTTGAAGATGCCGGTAGTTCCAGAAGAGGCAATGCTGTCTTCGTGCTAATCTATCCCAGTTCAGACTCCTGCCCTGCCTCTGGCAGGTGTCATGGCTCACGCTGTAAGCTGCTGTTGAGCAATTCTGCTTTGACAGGTACTAGGCAAGTGCTCCCAGCATCAATTTCCTTTCCATTAAGGCTGGGTGAAAGGTTTCATACACCAAATCTGATTGCTTAGGATGATAAAACCAAGTCATCAGCACAGGCTGTTCAGGCATCAGCAAATCCTAAATCCTCCCCCTTGCCATATATTACTTGGCTTATCTAACAATGTGACCTGTTCTAAAAATCCAGCCTGAAGAAACGGAACAGATTTCTTCCCTGAAATGCTACCAGCTTAGATTTTTTTTTTTTGGGGGGGGGGGGGGGTGGGGAGGGGGGAGGCAGGGAGGAAACACGGTCCCTCCATTGCTGAGGCAGATTTGAGCAAGCTCCATCTGTTACGGAGCATCGCTCTCTGGCTCATCGCTCTCTCCCAGGGAGGGACGGGACTGCATTCTAGTGACTCGCTTTGTGCTGAGCGACACCTTGCAAAGCTTCTGCTGGAAGCTTTAATTAACGTTCAGCGGGGGGTAATCAAAGCAGGGCAGGAACCCAAGGTTTGTTAGCTTCCGGAGGCTGCTGAAGAGACAGTGGGGGCTGTCCTTGGAGTTTTGGCCGGAAACGGTTGGTTGGAACTCCTTGGGTCTGAGGTGATTTCAGCATCACGAGGGATGATGTGAGATGGATTTGGTGATGGGCAGAGGAGGGAAGTGGAAACCACAACCAGCGGCACTCCTGACATCAAGCAAGTCTGTCAAACAGTAACAAAAATAACACCTTCCTCCGCTCAGCCAGAGGCTCCTTCCTTTTCATGTAGGACATCAGGGCCCTTCCACCCCAAATCAAGCGATCCTTCACCCCTTGCAGAACTGACTGCTCAATGAGTGAAGCTCACCTGCCTTTCAGCCAGGCTCCTTCACATTCAGCCTGTGGGAAAACAGGCCTTTTTATTTTGCTTCCCCCCGCCCCGCATTATAATAAAAGATCCCAAATGTGTGATTTATGGCTTGGAAGTCCCATAGATGGATTAAGTCTGCTCAGTTGTGAAGAGATGAAGCCCCAGGGAATGCTTTGAGAAAAGCCCATTATCAAAAAAAAGAGCTTTAGAAAGGAGGTATGAGTGGGTCACATCAGGGGTGCACAATGGGAGTTGCATTCCAGGGGCAATGACAATCTCAGTGCATTTACAGTCATCCAAGCCCACTTTTCTAAGGGATGAAGGCCAATTAAGCTGGCTTGGGTTATTCAGGTGAAAAGGTTACAAGGGTCCAGCAGACAAGGAAACCCAAACCTGGAACACGACAGCTGAGCCACATGTGCCTGGGATGCCCACAAAGCCCAGCACCCAGGGCATAAGTCCAAGAGGTGGCTCATGATCCTTGTTGCAGGTGTTTTCTATCATGGTTTTCCACAAAGCCAACCATCATACCTCCACTGGGCATGGGGCATATGGCCACCAGAGGAGGGTGGATGCAGTGGACAGCCCTGGGAAGGATAAGGTTTTGGTGGCCAAATAAAACTGCCAATGAGAAGATGACCCAGGAGCAGCCCTTTAACCAACTCTAAGCACTCATGACCAGCTCCTCATATCACAAAACAGGAGTGTCCTGACAGCAGATAATCCACAACGAGCATTTAATTAAGAGCTGGGAAGGAAGCAAAGCAATTGATTTTCAGCAGGGGTTTCTAGGGATGAAAAGAGACGCCCAGAGACCTCCAGAGTCTTTAATCATAGCCTAGCTTTCCTTGCAAACTGCGCCGCGATGGTGAGACACCGAGAGCTGGTGAGGACAAAGTGAAAACCATCGATACAGCAGCTTTTCTCTACAGACACTGATAACCCAGCGGTGACTTTTTTTTCCTCCTCCCCTTCTGGCATCTCTTCTTCAGTCATTTAGTGCTGAGTTGAGCTGATGCAAGATGATCATTCAGTTTTGATGGCTGAAGTAGAGGAGAAAATAGAAAATGATGCGAACGCATTGCCAAGGTGACCTGTGCTGAAGCGGTTCATTCACTTGATTGGCCTGAGGAAGAAAAGCCAAATCCCTTCCCTGAAGATGAAATATTAGAGGGAGTCCGTCAGCAGTGAAACAGCTTATGGGGAAGCGCCCAAATCAGATGGCTGCTGCCCTGCTTGCCCACACCAGGTAGGAGCGAGGAGGCACACGGTAGCACAGCTGTGGTGGGGCACCATCCTCACTCACTCCAGAGGTGAACCTGCAGTGCTGGGGACTGAAAACCTCAGCAGAAACCAACCCTTTACGATAATAATTCAGAAACAACCAGAAAACCACCACAGCAGACAATCACCAGGACATCACCTCACATGTGCTGGAGGTACAGCTGCCCCAAATGCACAACTTTAAAACCCAAATGTCAACCACAACAGACTCTCTCCAACAACCGTGACAGAGCCTCTGGGCTACAGCAGTGCTGACCCTGCCACCCTATTTTCTCCAGGGAGCTTCAACTGGGGTCATGAATCAACTGAAGCCCCAAGAACCTGGATGGCATCTGAATGACAGCTGAAATCCCTTGATGGCCGCAGGTCTGGGTACTGAATCAAGGAGGGGATGATGAGCAAGGACTGAGTGAGCCTGGGAGCAAGGAATGCATCTGCTGTGGAGACCAACAGCTTCCTGAAGATAGGACTGAAAAATTAAATTGGTTAAACAGAAGGGAAAGTATCTGCTTGGGAAACAAGGGACAGACAAGATCAGGAGACAAAAGGAGGAGAGCCAACAGCAGGCTCTTAGTGCGTCATTCCTGGATGCCAACTTGTTGGTACATTCTGTTTTACAATGCAAAGAGATGTTTGGTACTTTCCTTACCTCGCGAGTTCCACAAAAAGAGTACTCTCTTATTTTTTTTCTCTGTTCTCTTCATCTTCTCGTAAAATCATAGAATTGTTTGGATTGGGAGGGACCTTGAAGACCATCTAGTTCCAACCCACCTGTCATAGGCAGGGACACCTCCCACTAGAACAGGTTGCTAAAAGCAGCATCCAACCTGGCCTTGAACACTTTCCAGTGATGGGGCATCCACAATGTCCCTGGTCAACCTGTGCCAGTGTCTCACCACCCTCACAGTGGAGAGATTCTTCTGAATTTCTAAACTAAATCTCCCCTCTTTTGTTTTGAAACTGTTATCCCTCATCCTATCACTACACTCACTGATACAGAGTCCCTCCCCAGCTTTCCTGTAGGCTCCCTTTAAGCACTGGAAGGCTGCAATAAGGAATCCACGGAGCCCTCTCCTCTTCAGGCTGAACACCCCCACCTCTCTCAGCCTGTCCGCACAGCAGAGGGGTTCCAGCTCTCGCACCATTGCTATGGCCTCCTCTGGACTCACTCCAACAGGTCCACATCTCTCCTGTGTTGAGGATGCCAGAGCTCTTAGGTTAGACCTTGATTTTGCTTTCAAAATCATGTCACATTATGCAAATAAGGAAATTTCCATTCTCCTTCCATGAGCCATACATTATGGTATCAACAGAGACTGGTACTCAGCTCTGTGCCCTCAGCCACCAGCCTGCATCCTCCTTGCAAGGAGGCACCGAGGCTTCCAGGAGAGGACACAGTCACACATACCCAGGCATAGATGGAGCAACACGTGCCAAGCAAGGTCTAAGCACATCTGTGTGTGTGATACATTCTCCTCACAACGTGTGAGACAGCAGTCCTGGCTCAGCAGCCCAGATGTGCCTTGCCATGATGGACCACAAGGTGCATTTGCAAGGATGAAATCACAGAACCATTTTGGTTGGAAGAGACCTTTAAGATCATGAAGTCCAACCGTTAATCCAGCACCACCAGGTCACCACTAAGTCATGTCCCTCAGCACCACATCCACATGGATTTTCAATCCCTCCAGGGACGGGGACTTCAGCACTGTCTTAGGCAGCCTGGGCCAGGCCTTGACAACTCTCGTGGGGAAGACGTTTTTCCTCCTGTCCAACTTAAACCTCTCGTGGTACAACTTTAGGCCATTTCCTCTTGTTCTATTGCTCATTCCTTGGCTCTAATCTCCTTTCAGGTAGTTGTCTAGGGTGTGATCATCTCCCCTGAGCCTCCTTTTCCTCAGGCTGAAGAGCCCCAGGACCCTTAGTCACTCCTCACCAGACTTGTGCTCTAGGCCCCTCACCAGCTTCATGGAGGCATCAAATCATTGTGACTCTTCCTCATTCTTGGTAAAGCAAAGCCACAGCCAGATGCAGCTGAATATTTCATGGCTTAGCATCCGAACCACAGCTGCCTTGGTTAAACACAAGGATGTTCTCTCAGAAAACAACCAGAAAAACATCCTTGCACCAAAATAAATCCTGCGATGAAATTTTTCTCCCGCTTTAGAAAGTTTCTTACCTAGTGCCTGAACACAAGCAGCAGCGTAGGAAGCCAGATTGTTTTCAGGGACCTTTCTCCGGAGAGGGTAGGATGGAAAGGCCTGAGGAAGGACGACTGGGTTGAGCTCAGCTTCAGAGGACCACTGGCTCTAGGTGTGGAAACGCGCTGCAAAAAACACACTGCTGACACAGTGGAAAACCCACAAAATGAAACCCACGCTTCCAAGCTGCTTTGAGACGACAAGACAACAGCAGATGACATCTACTCGGGAGCACTGGAATAGTAACAGCTTTAATTGCAATTTTTTTTTTCCCAAAAGTTTTTTTCTTAAAAAAAATAGAGGAGGGGAACATGAAACATGAAGTACAACGAAGAATTACTGCACGAAGGGTGGTAATGGGAAGCCCAGACAGAAGTTTCAGAGAAGGGCCTGACATTTAACAGGCAAAAGGCATCTGATGGATGTATGCCCAGTGAGGAGGGACTGGATTTTGGACCGAGAACAGGGACAAATCAATGCAGCGGTTGCCCCACGGGCCCCAAAACGTACCGGCCGTGCTCTCTTGGGCCTCGGGGAGGGTGCGGCTGTTGATGAGCTGAGCTCGGCACAGTTTGGGCTGCTGCTGAAATGTTAAGCTGGGTATATGAAGTAGCTGAGGTAGATAGAAAAATCAAGGTGGGGGGGCAGTAAATAAAAATACTTTTTTAAAATGTTGAAATTATCCAGGGACTTCCCTGAAACACAGGAGGCTCCAAGTCCTGCCCTCGCCTGCTGTTGACATTCTTGAGGTCCTCGGTGCAGCTGTTCTGCGGAGCTCCAGGCTTTGCCAGAATGGCAAAAGCCAAGACAAGGGTTAGAGCCCAGGAGAAAGGCGTCCCTCCACCACCACACACGCTCTGGTGGGAGATATTCCTTATGGTAATGGAGGTTTTTGCTCCTGCATGGAAAAACGTGTTCTTAGGGTGCCTTAATGGGCTCAGCTGCTGACGGACTCTCTCTCTGCACTCCATAAAAATTGCATAGGAAACTCCTTAAAGCCCCTGAGGAGAAATTTAAGGTGCTATTTACTTCTTGTGGGGTCTTTCAAGAGTGATCATTTCTGGGAATGTGATTTTGGGAAGAGGAAAGGAGACCGCTCCCTCCTGAGGCCACCGTGCCAGCACGATCCAATGGATGCCTTTCCTATTCTTTTTTTTTTTTTGATTAACCTGAAACAAAATCATCCTTCAAGAACTAACCTTTCTGTAGTAGCAGCTTTTCACTATAAAAAGACTTTGCACTTAAAATAATCTTTCTGTGCAAAAATATTTCCCTCCCATGTAAAATATTTGAAAGCCAGGGAGCAGAAGGAGGATGGGAGGTCACTCAAAAGACTTGGGAGAAAAAGATATGGGCACTCGGTGCCACAAATATTTAGCTCATTGGCACCGGGTTTATAGCAAAGACTATTTACAAGTTACACTGGACTTTAGGAGCCTTGAAGAGCCCCACTTGAAGTCCTCTGGAATCAATAGTAATGAGCGTGAAGTCGTGTGGTGCACCTGGAACTTCATCAGTGAGCTCGGATTTCTAATTAGGAGAAACATTTTCTTTTCCTTTTTTTTTTTTTTGGTGTGTTTAAAGGGATATACAGATGGTAACAATTCCCTTCCCTTTTCTGGTCTCCCTCAGTACAAGAGCATCTGGAGAATTTGTTGCCATGGCAGGGTGATTCACTCTCACCATCTTCCTGGTCTATCGCTCAAGGAGGTCTCTGCTGAACCCCAAATCTCCTGCTTCTTCCAGAGGTGTCCTGTAGCACCCAGGTGGATGAAGGACAAGGAGCAGCGCACGCTTCTGGTTTACAAAGAGTAACTGTGCATCTGAAAAACAGGCAGCCAGCATCACCCTGTCTGCAAATAAGAAAACGTATGTTCGCAGGGACAAAAAAAAAAAAAAATCAACCGAACAGGTCACAGAGCTGGCGAATAAAAAATTAAATAATCCAAAAATCTCCTTTTTGGTGTAATATGCTGTTGGGCTGAGGACACCCCGATTTCGTACGGTGCTTTACAGTCACGTCTGGGAGTCTGCCCATGCCTGACCATGGTGGTGAAGGAGGGCATTTACTGTGCTTCCTCTTAAAATACAGATTTACATGACTCACATTTGTCTCAAAAACGATAATTTAAAAGGACTTTCTACAATGTAAAAAACCAGCCACAGCCTCCCCCCTTCCCCCAAAGTGGTTACAACCTTTACTGCTCATTACAAAAATTAGACTTTTATTTGCAAACGCCTAAAAAATGTGGTCTCTTCTGTAAGCCCTCCCCACCCCCTTGACCCCTTTAAAGTTTTTGAGTAAGAAATATTTTAACTGGTATCAATGCTGTATGAAAATCTACCCCCTCTGGATGCCTTCCCATCAAGGAGGAACGTCTCCTGTTGATTTTCAGTCCTGGCAGAGAACTTGCAAACTTTGGCCTCTTAAAACCTGGGGAGAGCAACTTCTGCTTCTTTTTAAAGTCAACTGCTTATAAAAAAGGAGGGGGGAAAAGTACAGCAAAAAAACCCCTGGCAAACAAGATGTGGATAAAAAAGTCACCGGAGGAACTAGATGGCAAAATCCTCGTGGTCTTGCGGGCTGAAGGCAGCTGCCCGCAGCATGTCCAAGGAGTTGACAAGGATCAGGGTGCCAGTGAGATGTTTCCAGCGTTTAGTGATGGGGTTCTTCATCTTGTCCAGCCCGGTGTGCAGCTCCTGGATCACGTCACGGTAGCTATCACCCATCTGGCTGCTCCAGGTGAGGAGGAAGTCATATGCTGGCTTCCACATGGCCTACAGTGATGGAGCAGAGGAGAGGAGATCAGAGCTGAGGCAGGCTGGATGGCCAGAAACCAAGCAAAGTCAATCCCAATATTCTCCCCTCATCTTAGAACAAGTACATTCCTGGGAAACAACACCCCCAAGTTTTTCCAGCACATTCAAATCCCTTTTATCCACTAAAGGTGCTTCAGCAAAACATGCTCTGGAGATATCTGCAACCCAAGGGGACCCAAGGAGACCAAGACCCATCTGGTCTCACCTCGCTATCCACTGTCCCTGTCTTGTCCCGGTGAGGGGCCTCATAGGCATCCATCTGCTGCTTGGAGACTTTGGCGAGCTTCTCAGCGAGCTCCCTCCAGCGCTGGGCCACCTCCACGGCTGTGGTCAGCAGCACAAAGTCCTGGATGAGCCGGACGACCAACCCTTGGCAGTCCATTTTCAGCAGGGCCTGAAGGACAGTGGTAGAAACCAAACAAGAGAGTCAAGTCAGGTGGTAGACGGCAGGTGACTCAGGGGACTGTGCAGGGAAGTCCCTTGAGAAGCCATCCCAAAAATCCTCCCACCCCCTTTCTAGCGACAGACGGTGAAACTAGGCCACCAGGCTCGACAGAAGCATAATCCAATTAATTAAATGAAGTGCCCTACCCATGTTCAACGAGGCTTACAGCCTAGGCTGGCCAATGCGGTTTGATTTTTCAGACAACCCCTCAAGATGCTCAGGCACCACCATAAGTAGTCTAAAGCATCCCAAGGGCTGAGAAGAACAGATGCCTTTAATCAAGGTTAACTAATCCAGCACAGTCCTCCCTGAGACCATTCCTTGTCATGGATGGGTGGGTGTGGGCCAACCAGAACATTTTGGGTCAAAACCTGGACATTAACCCACCCGGATATGGGCTGGGGTGAAACTGAGGCAAAGGGCCAGCTGCCAGCACTACAGGAACCATTGCTTAGCTTGGGATGTTCTCGCTCTTCTCACCATCCCTCTGTCTTCCTGTGCCAGCTCAGAAACCTCCTCCTGCATAATTTATTGATCTAAAAGTTGAGATTTCCTGCAAACGGTTTTGAAGAAGTATGGAAGAGGAGCCACAGCAGTCACCGTTTTCTAGTTAGCAATAACTTAGCCAGGAAAATATTACAGGGCAGGGGTAGGTCCTACCTTTAGGTGGTACCCATTAAAGTGAACAAGTTGCAAGGGGGGAAAACTCACGACAAGGAAGGGTTTAAGTGGCAGTTATCAGAGGACAGGATCTGACTGACGGCATCAACATCCCACTCATCAGGGCTGTCCCATCCTCTGCAAAAGTCTATGGACTGCAACAGTCTCAGCAGTAATCCCAGGCCCTGGACAAATCCCACCTTGAACTTCAAGTGGCTACAGAAAGGCGGTTTAGATTATGAAATGGGCACCTTTATAAAACACGGAAATCAAGCTACCAGATGCCAAACTATGACTTGGGTGATGAGTTTGACAAGTATCCTCTTGTTTTCCTATGGCCAGATCCAGAGCCGTGGTACCACCAGACTCAGGATGGTGGTTCCAGGATGGGAGACCATAAAGACGTCAATGTTTCAATATGGGCTCTCACTTCACTAAAGACAAATCACACCTCAGGGATGCAGGAGACAGGGATGCTGAGCACCAGAGAGCGCCCAAGGAACTGTGCTGGCACAGATCTACCTATTGGGAACATCACCTACACCTTCACAACAGCATGGGGCTGGTTATTACAGAAACCATGAATGTGGTGGTCCCTGTGCATCCAGAATCATAGAATCACAGAACGGTTTGGGTGGGAAGGAATCCAAGGTTGGTCATCTCATCCAAGACCCCTGCAGGGAGCATGGACATCTGCAACTAGAGCAGGTTGCTCAGAGCCCCATCCGACCTCACCTGGATGTTTCCAGGGATGTGGCATCAACCAACTCTCTGGACAACCTGAATCCTCCTGTTTTCTGTCGCCATGGGTCCTGACATCTCCTAGAAGGGACCAGTCTGGGCAAACCCCAATTGGTTTGGCTCTGGGGCAGAAGAAGGGTTAAATGCTCACACAGGGACAGTTGGGAGAAGATGCGAACATCTGAAACCACTCCAGCAATCTGCAAGGCAAATGTATGTTGATTTTCCCCTTATCTGTTTCCAGCTTAGAGCTGGGCTCAATCTCATTACAGCTGCAGGCAGCTTTTGTTCGCTTCTCCAAAGTGCTTACCCTGGTTTCCTGCGCTAGCAGAGAAGTAACAAAGCCTCCTGTTAAGCCAGCAGGGAAAACACATTTAAAAGAGCCTTAATCTTTTTTTTTTAAAGGCCATTAAGAAGCATTTAGATCTCACACCTGTGCCACCACCTCTCCAGCAACACCCAGGCCCCAGATTCATCACCCTCTCCTCAGGGTGGATGGATGGTTCTCAGGAAGGGCACATTCAACATCCTCAAACCTGCCTTTCCGGGTGGGTGCAAACCCCCAAACAACCCAGTATTTAGCAAAGCAGCCTAAATGAGCCGTTCTCATCTCTTGCTGGAAGCAGGAGCACCAAAGGAAGCCATCGCAAGCAAAGTGTGCCGCAGGGCTTAATAAGGATAGAGCTGCAGGACATGGATTCTCCTGTTCCTTCTGTTCTCCTGTTCCTTCTGCTGCTCGAAGCAAGCAAGAAAACAGCATCAAGTAAAGCAGCTGGGAGGCCATGTAATCAAGAACTGTATCATCACTCAGCTTTGGAAGAGGTGGGTTTGCTCCCTACAGTGCAGCATGTTAACTCTGAAACCTACCGACAGCCACAGGATCGCCTGTTTTCCGTGCTTTGCTCCTGCTGATCCGAGCTGAGGAGGACCAAAACACGAATTACAGGCTGCAGAAAATGAAGGGGAGTGGGCAGAGGTGATAGGAGATGGGGACAGCACCAAAGCCAGATGGAGAGGGGGTGCCGGAAGGACACATAATCACTAAGGTCAGGGCCAAAGAGGGAATATTAGTGGTAACAGTGACACACTTTTTTTGGCCTGGGCATGACACGCTCCCTCCATCACAGAAACACCCGAAACAGAAGTGGACATGGGGCTCTCCTGGAAGGCCTGAGGGCCTGGCCAGGATTAGTGGGGCTCACAACAGACTTAATCCTCCAGTAGGAGCTTTTGGGATTACAATTTCTTACCATCCTCATCCCTTCCCTGGACAAGACTCCCAGGAGAGCTGGGTAGACACTCGGTGTCTCCAGCCGTCTCTCAGTACTCAGCCATGCTCCCTGCTGAGGTGTGACATGGGCTGGGTTTTGCCAGCACCTTCCAAAGCATTTATTAACCCCAGAGCAGCTCCAATCCGGCTCCACCAGACAAGTGAGCAAAGGAGGTGGTTTGATATTTAAATCTCAGTTCAAAGCACCTCAGAAGCGCCTCTACTTAAAAGGCATCCAGCGGAGGCTGAATTTGCATCCCAGATCTGAAATGCAGAATCTCATTTCCCATTCTCTAAAGAGGGAAATCAACATCTACAAGAAAACAAGACAAGCCAGAAAGAAGAGGCAACCCTGAAGACCACCAGCAGATGCACGGCCCCTCGGGCTCACCCCTGCAACTTTCATGGTCCACTCCTGACTCCGCAAGCCTCCAGGCACCCATGGTCCAGCCCTGACCCCCATGTGCTCTGGAGGAGCCGTCTGAGCTAGGAGGGATGTGTGTCTTGTTTCTTTCCCATCTTCGGCCAAATGGAAGGAGTAAAAATCTTCCTTATTTGCCCCAGAAGCAGGAAGTTCACACATGCCCACCAAGCGCAGTGCAAAGAAGCTGCAAAACAGCAAAAAAAGTACAAAACTGGCTGCCACAAGGAAGCTGTTAAAGAAAAGGACTTCTTAAATTCATGGTTTGGGTTTTATTTTAAACAGCATTTTAAATTGAAAAGCACTCCGGGAGGTCCACATGTCATCATGCATTAGTCACCCTCATCCCCAAAACATCAGTGGGAGGAGTGGAGACGCGGCTCCCATAAGCAGCCACATTCAGCGTCCCATTAACTGCTGGGACGTACGATGTGTGCCAGGGCAGGGATGCAACCCAAGTGTGGCAGGCAGGTGATGTGCTGGAGGTGGCACCACCTGGGACCTCCTCAAACAAGGCGAGAAATGTCCCTAAGGGGCTGCTGAGAGCTGCAGGGTGAGAGGATGCTTGTGTACAAGCTCCCATCTCCGTCGTCTTCTCCAGGTCTGGTTTTTGGCCCAAATGAGCTGGCCCTGGAGGAACACTTGCTTTAGCCACTAAACATCAATTTTGCTCACTTCTTTTCACTGTCAGCAGCCCCAAAATCACCACGCACGCTCAAAATACTGCACCTCATGATCTTAAATACTATTTTTGTTTTTTTCCTGACATTTTAACATTTTTTTTACCTGGCTCTGTGGGGCATTTTCCCTGAATGTGGTGTCTGACTAGGTCTTGGGGCATTTAAGGTATCACTTCTGAAATGTCACTAAATGCCATCGGCCACACTTCCAGGTGGCTTGGAGAGTATACCATCAATGCAACTGCAGATGGTTTGGGTTCGATTTTTTTTTCAAGAGAAAATTGCACAGGAGCAAGAACAGAGGGTCTTCAACTGGTGTGCTGGGGATGGGGAAGCAGCAAAGATTTCCTGCCAGGCCCAAACACCAAAGCAGGTTGGCTTATGCTGTCCATGAAGCAAAGGAGCTGGACAACATAACAGCTGAAAAGCATTGCTGGTATTTACAGAATTATAGAGTTGTTTAGGTTGGAAGAAACCTTCAAGATCAAGTACAACCATTAATCCAGGTCACCACAAAACCATGTCCCTCACCACATCTACACAGCTTTGAGACCCCTCCAGGGATGAGGACTCCACCCCACTCCCTGGGCAGCCCGAGCCAGGCCTTGACAACCCTTCCAGGGAATAAATTTTTCCTAATATCCAACCTAAGCCTTCCCTAGAGCAACTTGAGGCCATTCCTTAACTTGAGGCCATTTCTCAGAATGGACACCTGCTCTGCAGGACATGAAGGATGGCTTGAGCCCACTAGCAGCAATTTGGGGTCTGCAACACCAAGAACAAGCAGTATCTTTTGGTAGAAGAAAGGCAGCAGGCAGAACAAACGATAAAATACCATGAGGGGAAAAAAAATCCCATACATCTATTATCTTTAGAAGTAACCTGGAGAAGAAAAAGCTCATCGTTTCCACAGCTCTCTGCTGATGTGCCTAGTGGCATTCCCAGAAGACTTGTGATTTTCCCCAACAGCAGCATCTGTTGGAAAGGATGATAAATGCCAGGCTCTACCAAAACTCCACAGAAAGAGAGAAATGCCGCATCTCACAACAGGTCTATCTCAAGGACCAGGGAGTGCAGCCACTGCATAGCCAGGCACTGCTGGCTCAGCTACAAAGAGGTCTTCTGACACTTGTGATCAGGCTTTTTTAGAAAGAGTATCCATGTGCTGTCTGTTTTTGATGGGCAGAGAGGAGGGAGGGAGGGGAGAGTTCAATTTCTCTTCCGGACCTGATGACTGACTTCTGAGCAACATCCCCTAGTTACCTTCACACACCGCTGCTCGTGCTCGATTAGAAAAATAATAATTAAATGCAGATTACTTATTAACTAGTCATCATGACCAGGCTTTTGCATGCTTGGCTGCAGGGGCATGGCCCTGCCACTGCAATTTTGTGTGCTCCACACTGAAGTCAGATAAGCCTGCCTACTAATTCTCCCTTCACAGTTTCCTTGAGAGGAGACAACCAAATTTACGATGAAATGGCCAGATAAGAGCTTAATCCAACCGGTTCATCTTGCCAGAAGATGCCAGAAAGCAAGTTAATTTGTTACAAATAAAAAATCAGATTTAAAGACAATAAAAGACATTACAGCCCCATTGTCATCCTCCAAAACATCTGGGTTCTTTTTTAATAAAACCCAGGCTCAATCTAATTTCTCCAGAAGCTCAGGAGGATTTGACAGAACCACGGGGTTTAGAGGCAGCATTATCTTCCACCAGGAAGAGAGCTCAGCCTTTATTGACAGAATAAGACTTACAAAAGACAGGAAACAAACCCAATGCTCAGGATCTTCTCTGTGCTTATCAATACCTAAAGAGGGGTCAAAGAGGATGGGGCCAGACTCTTGTCAGTGGTGCCCAACAACAGGACAAGGGGCAACGGGCACAAACGGGAACCCAGGAGGTTCCACCTAAACAGGAGGAGAAACTTCTTTGCTGTGACAGTGAGAGCCTAGACCAGGCTGCCCAGAGAGGATGCAGAGTCTCCTTCTTTGGAGAGATTCCAAACCTGCCTGGACAATGCGATCCTGGGCAACCTGCTCTGGGTGACCCTGCTGGAGCAGGAGCAGTGGACAAGATGATCTCAAGAGATCTTCCAAACCCTGCCATGATGAGTTTCTGTGATTCTGTGATTAGCCTCCATTCGAACAAGGAAAAGAAAACCTGCTCTGGGCCCCTGCACTCTGGGCAGCTCTTGGGGAGCACAGTGTTTTCTTGTGGCTGTTCCCTTGAGCTACCTGCTTTCCAAGCATCCAAGAGAGACTTATCTTTCCCTTTGTCCCCCGCACTGAGGCCTGGCATGGATTTTCTATGACCTACAGACTGTCTGGGAGCCCTGGAGACAACGGGAATAGATAAAAGAAACACTTACAGAGTTTGCAAAGTGGTTAAGGCAAACAGCATGAAGGCCTTGGGAGCATCCAGCAAGAGGAGCACTCGTTTCATCCCTCTGCTCACTGTGGCTAATGATTGAAGGAGGAAACCCTCCCTTGGGGGAACCCTGGGGCCAGCCTTGGCTACCAGGGTGGCTATTATTCCTTTCTGGATGGCGCCAGAAAGAAGAGAGACAATCGTACACGATGGCCACAAGAACACCTCAAGCAGAAGCAGGATTAGTGGCATGACCTGGCACCTGAATGTTAAAGCTAAAACATTGCCCCGGAGTGGTACCCAGGCACCAGGAACTCACTGGACAATATTTCCATGGGGAACAAAGGATTCCGCACTCTTCCTAACACCTTACACCTCATACGCGATCCTCAAATTTCCCTCTTCTCATTCAAGGGAGTTTGAGATATGAAAGACTTCGTTCAGCTTCAGCTCCCTTCGCCCAGGCTGTCTACTCATCGCTTCATTTTGCAGGCTGCTGCCTGCACCCACCACCATCAGGCAAAGCTGCCAATTCAACTGGCATTTCAAACCACATTGTAATTCAGTTATCCTGCTTCTGTGGGAGAGCTTGTTAAGAGGAGGGAGCTGCAAACCTCTTCCAGATAGTTCATCTGGGATTTTCTTTGGCTCACTTCCTATGAAATGCTAGAAGTGATCAAGATGATTTCTCATCAGAGACACCCTAACAGCAATCTGTTTTGCGTGACCCTGTTTTAGCAGAGGGGTTGGACGAGATCATCTCCACGGGTGCCTTCCAATCCCAACCAGACTGGGATTCCGTGATTTCAATTTGCAAACGCCATCCACAGTTGGATGTAAAGTATCCCAGCTCAGAGGTGCCCTTGGTTTAGCTGCCACTCAGAGAGAGATGTGGCAGACAATCCAACATTATTACAGAGGAATGTGAGGTTGTTCCATGAAGGCATGTCATGGCATCATTCTTCACAACAGTTGTAAAACCTGTCATGCTTTGAAGAACCTAGTGATGCAGAAGTACATGACCTGAGAGGTCGCTCACCTATCCCAGTCCATATGGGAAAAGCTTTTGTATTTCTTCCCTTTTTCCCAGTTTTCCATCAATACTGCTTTCAATGACACACGCTTTGACACTGGGCTTGAAGAGACTAGCAGCTCTTCGGTAACTCCTCAAAGTGCACATTACTGAAGGTTGAAATGTAAATACCCAGTACCTGGGACCAGCTGAGTGCTATGAAAACACTGGATCAAAACCACCTTGATCTTGAAAGGTCTTCAGATTAGCTACTTTCCAAAGCAAGCCTGTTGGCTGCCCTCACATCTGTAGTATGTCACCCAGCATGTCCCTCATTTATGGCAAGGACCCCATTAAACCAGGAGTCCACCACCACGTGCAACTGTATGGCTGAACTTCCACCTGCCTGTGCCAAGTAGCCTGCAGAAGACCTTAAAGATGGACTTAAGAGACTGAATTAGGAAACTTCCATCTCCTGTCCACCCTAATCACTCTGCAGGAATTCAGACCCCCTTGTCAGACCTCAGACTCACCATCATCAGCTCCTTCTGGAAAGATTTCCTCTCCTTGTTCTCGGTGTTGTTGCAGTCTTCCTTCAGCTTCTCCAAGACGGAGGCCACTCGCTCTGGCTCACTGTCCAACTCCGCTCGGCAGAAAAAAGTGAGCGGCAAGTTCAAGTACCCGAGTGCATCAGCGAAAGACCGCCAGCTGCTAAGGTTCTCCATGAGCAGAGTCCTCACAGAGGCGTAGATGTAGGTCAGGAACTTGCAGGGCCTCAAGATCTGCTCGAGCAACAGGCTGGTGGTGAGATCCGGCCCAGAGAAGTAACTGGGCTTGACCTTCCCAACCACTAGCACATTTTTGGTGTGTACAAGGCCTATTTTACCTTGGTAGTAGCCAATATACCATTCCTTGGTCCACAGTTGTCCTTTTAACCTGATCTTCTCCTCACTGAGGAGGGCTATGACGTCTCCCTTCTTGTACTCCAGCAAATAGTGGTTCTTGCTTTGCCTCACCACTGTCTTCAGCAGCTTGCCGTACTTCAAGCTCAACACTGGCCGGTCCTGAAAAACCGGATACTTGGCAGTGGCAGCCAAAGGTGAAAGGATGATCTTTCCAACCTCATTCTTCTTGAGGAAACGCCTCTGCCCTGTCGGTTTGATGGCACTTTTTGGAGGTGGCTGTGGTGTCTGGACACAGAATTGGGTCAAAATGGTATCCTTGTCATCCTTGACCTGTATCCTTAGCGTGAAGTCCGAGAGCTCATTGGGGTCGTGGGATGCAATGGGGAAGATAAGGCGGCTGACCTTGCCCAGCTTCATCTGGAAGCCCCGCACAATCTTGGCTTGCTCGCTAGCTTTCACCTCATAGTTGGTCATGTTGGAGAACATGCAGAGCTTGAGGTCCTGAGGTCGGGACAGAGCAAACTGATGCTTACCCCAGAGCTGGAGGGCAACGGGAGCTGGGCTGTGGGACTGTCTCGTGACCTCGTTCACCAGAAGAGTCTTGGGTGCGCATTCATGCCCAAACATGGCCACGACGGTTTTAAAGGAAGGGTGAATGTGTTTTGGGCCATAGACACCAACTGTGATCTTCTTGCTGATGTAATCCCAAACGGTGTAAGGGTACAGGATGTTCTGCCCCTGGGCTACAGCTGCGATGTACATGCAAGGCTCCAGGTTCTCCAGCTGCACCTGGATCGTGTCCCCATATGAATAGCTCAGTTGCATCGGCGTGTACGGCCCCTCTTTCATGTCACTCCGCAAGCACTGCAGTCCTACCAAACTCTTGCTCATAATGTCATCCTTGACCTCTGCCGACACTTTCATCTCCAGAATGATGAAGGTTTTCACCTCCATATTGCTGAGTTTGATCTGCAGGACCGGGCTGATGGTGCTACATTTGTCACTGTTCAGCTCCAGCGGTGGATCCAGCATCGCTTTCATGGAGATCTGCTGCGTTTCCCCAGGGCACACATGGCCCTCTGGCACGTGGATGCTGATGTTGGTGTCTGGAAGCTGAACAGCTCCACCAGAGCTATCTAGCTTGCAGACAATGTTGGTCTCCACTGGTTGCGTCTGACCCCAGCCAGGATTTTGACCAAGCAAATCCAAGTCATGGCAAGACCGAGCCAGCTTCCTGTGGTTCAGCCACGCCGTTCTGAAATCCTCCCGGCTCTGGAATTGCTCAGGGGTCGGAGACTTCAAACCACTGAAGAAACTAGACGATGTCGGATCATCTGACTTGGCCTGAAGAACGGACAGTTCAGACAAACTGTAGGAGCGTTTACTTCTGAAGAAGGGATTGTCCCTTCTCACGGGCTGTTCCAGATCCAGCCTGTTTGTGGATGGAAACTCATCAAAAATGTTCCCCAGGCTGCTATTGGCGGCCGAACTGGAAACAGTTGAAGTAGGAGCCCCTGTATCAAAGAGCAGCAAGTCAACAGCAACATTGGAGTTGGACTCCCTGTTCGAGCTGGGCACTGTTTGCAAATTCCCATTCAGAAATGGGTTGGTCTGGACTCCGTTCAGGAACGGGTTGTTATTGAAGGTTTTCGCTGAGTTTCTTTTCACATCAGTCCATTCTCCAAGCAAGTCTAACTCCTTGACCCCCTCGTCAGGGTTCTCCAGTAGATTGTCTATCATCCCGCTGTCCGTTAAGGAAGAGTTGCGGTAGTTCACGGGCTGGACGTAGGAGGAAGGGATGTAACCCATTTCCGTGGTGTTGTGAGCGTACCACCACTCTCCTCCCGACGTGTCTAAGACATAAAGGTGGTCCCCCTTGGAGAACTTCAAAGTGGTGAAATTCGTTGGACAGTAATCTCTGATTGCTATCACTTCCTTTGCATTTCCAAAGGACGTGGGATTGTCAACCAGCAAGGCACTAGGAGAAGGCACTGCAAAGACAAGGAGAAAACAGCACTGTAAGCAATCCAGAAGAGTCATGTCTGATCTGCAATCATTCATTTCAGATCACGCTGCTTTAAGCACTGAAGTTAAGGTGGTTTTATGACCTCTCAGATCCGCAGATATTTTCTTCACCCCCCTATAATTTTAAAATAAAGCTTCTCCCTCCACTACTTCTGACATATTTATGTTCCTCTTCCTCAAAGGGTTCATGATCTGAAGGGATGGGCACTGATGCAGCTGGGAAGAGCAGTGGAAGCTGAGAAAGGAAAAGCAGGAACGTGTTATCCTCCCAGTACCATCAAGAACCTTAGCAACAACCTTCTCCCTCATATTGGGCCCTGTGCAGCTGCTCCACAGCTTTTCAATCTCTCCAGGGATGGGGACTCCACCAATGCCATGGGAAGACTGGTCCAAGACTTGACCACCCCTGCAGGGAAGACACTTTTCCTAATGTCCAACTTAACCTCCCTGGTGCACATGAAGTTGTTTCCTCTTGCCCTATCGCTTGTTCCTTGGGAGAAGAGACCAAGCCCCACTTGGCTCCAATCTCCTTTCAGGGAGTTGTCAAGAGCAAGAAGGTCTCCCCTGAGCCTCCTTTTCTTCAGGCTGAACAACCCCAGGTGCCTCAGCTGCTCCTCACAAGACTTGTGCTCTAGAACCCTCCTTGCCTTTGTTGCCCTTCTCTGGACATGCTCCAGCCCCTCAATGTCTTTCTTGGAATGAAGGGCCCAAAACTAAGTCCAGTGTTTGAGGTGCAGCCTCCCCAGCGCCAAGTACAGGGAGAAAGGACAGATACCCGCTTAAATGTTCACGTTTGAAATAAAAGAAGTTAATTAGGAAGACTTCTCATTGGGAAGAGCAACTATCCTACCAGTTTCCTCAGTGGTATCTCAAGGCCTTTGGCCACCAGCTCTTTAGCAGTGCCATTGAACTCCCCATGCTAACATTTATCTGTGCAGCTCCCCTTCAAAGAGATTACGTGATAACCCAAGGTAACATAAACCCAAGATAACTTTCAGAACAGGCTGAAAGTGCTCTTGCTCTGATGTAACTCTTCTTCTGCACACGTGAAACATGTTTCAGCATGAAAAACAACACCACAGGTATGTACTGGTCTTACTTTTTCATACCACACCAGCCCCAAACCCCCAGGATCTCACTCCTTTTTCATAGGATCTGTATTTCAAAGCTCAACAGAAATCAACTCCATTTCTAAAGCAGTTTGTGTAGCTTGAACTCTTAGAAAGCAGCCACAGCAATGTTTTTGTGGTCCCAGCAGCACCTCCAACATGCCCTTCAGCACTGCCAGATGAAAATCTCAATTACAATAAAAATAGCTGAGTGAAGCCTACGGATACTCAAGCTGTCACCTTATTCGGTGGTTTTGCTCTCCCTTTTAGACCTATTTCTATGAAAAGCACTAGAAACAAGCTCCGGATGACGTTACATCAACGTTCAGATGGGTGTTACCTCGCTAGACAGAGCTAAGAAAACAAGGACAGCTGGGTTGTCACCAACAGAGCTGTAAGAGAACTGGGACAGCACCTGCTTCAACAGGCTCGAGAGCTCTCATGAGAGAAAACAGGGGATTTAAGAAGCGCAGGAAGACCCCAAAATCCCAGAGATGATGGGATGGCAGGTCAGAGCGTGTATCCCTGTGGTTGCTAGCTGCAGGCTGGAAGCACTTCTGGGACGTGGAGACTGCAAGGGAAGACACAGATGAGTAGAGGAAAGTCTTAAAATATAGGTTAGGGATCAAATATTAAGAAAATAAGAGTTGGTACAGATCCTAAACAACTCATCATTAACTCACTTTCTCTGCCAGCAGGTAGGCAAAGCTGCAAGGACATTTATTCAGGGCCAAACTATATATAAATGTCATATTGAAGCTATTTTGCCACCTTGGTAGGAAGCTGCTGTTAACTCGGTGCTGCAGATGGAGCTGGCTGCAGGACAGGGCATTTTTGGTCTCTACATCCCCTTGGATCAGGCAGAAGAGTCATAGTCCCTGCGTCCCCCCGAGCTGTGCGCGGCAGCAGGGTTAACAGGAACGTGCCAAAACCAGCAAACCCCTTGGAGAATATGAGTGAGTCCTATTTTTGAAGTAAAACCAATCTCATTTGCATCTAGAGCGTTTGATGTTGGAGTCTCTTCTTGCTATGCCTGAAAAAGCCATCGCTTTTGTGTATGTTTATTATTAAAGGCCCTCGGCTTCCACCCACAATTATTTCTCGGGATCCTCTTCTGCTGAGAGAACAGTAATTCCCTTCTCACCTGAACACGGCTTTTATGCTGAGCAAAGAAAATATAGCTAAGGAAGAAGCAATAAAAGGAATAAAAAAAAAAATTATTCAAGCTCCCAGCTCCAAGGAAGGGGAAAACACACCCTTGCAACTGTCTTGTTGCTGTCACCTCTCCTGGCCACTGGATCTCTTGGCGTCAGGTCCATGCCCACCCTTGCACCCAGAGACACGCTCATCAGCGCTTGCTGCTCTTCCCCATCAGCTACAATCTGCTAATTATTAAATATCCCCCTCTAGACCTCAGGGGAGAGAGGATGCACCCATATCGAGGAGGAGGCATCGTCCCCACCCATCCCGTGGGGGTCCCCATCCATTCCTCCGCACCTTTGACGTCGCAGAGGCTGGTCTCGGCGAAGCCCTCGCCAAGGTCGATGAGCGTCCCCTCTGACTTGCACCGCGGCAGGCCGCTGGAGTTGGCCGCCCGGATCCTCTGCGCCGCCATCTCCGGCCCACTGACCCACCCTGTGATCCCAAGCGAGGGCTAGGTGGCCATGGCCTCTCCGTCAGTGAAGCCGGTGACGGGAACCCCGGAGTCACCTTTGGGGAACCAGCCTAGGGGAGAGAAACAAACCCCAGCACATTAGCAAAGGCTTTGGGTGCCACCATGCCACCCACGCGCCAGCGATGCTCTCCCCACGCTGAACCTGTGGTGCTGATCCAGGAGAACATCCTCATGTTCTCCGTAAAACATCATGAAAGATAACGTGGGTGCTCCTGGCACAGCACTGCCTACAAATCACCAGGGGCTTGGGGTAATGAGGACCCAAACAAGCGATAGCAGAAAAAGAAATGGCCTCAAGTTGTGCCTCGGGAGGTTTAGATTGGGCAGCAGGAAAATTTTCTTGCCCGTAAGGGTTATCAAGATCTGGCCCAGACTGCCCAGAGCAGTGGTGGAGTCCCCATCCCTGGAGGGATTTCAAAGCTGTGGAGATGTGATGCTGAGGGACATGGTTTAGTGGTGACCTGGAAGTGCTGGGTTAACGGTTGGACTTGATGATCTTAAAGGTCTCTCTCAACAAAAAGGATCGGATTGCCATGATTCTATGGCAGCCTGGTCTTACACACCGATGCCGCTGGCCACCACCCTGTACAAAGAATCCCTCTTGTCTTTAAGTTACCTGGGGATATGTTGCTCGCAGGCTCATAAATTGGTCCCTCTCCCCATTTCACAAGAGCTTTCAGGCAATTTGTGCGTTGCTGTGATACATATTTATACAACCATCAAACACTCAGATGCTGTGGGAGCCCAGGGCAGTGGTTAATAAGCATGGAGAGCCTGCGGGACCGGGCTTTTTGCATGCTCAATCATTACTCTCTCCCACCACAGCATTAGGATCTCCTAGGCTGGGGACTGGCTCTTCCTGCTTGTTCCCTGCATTCTTCCCCTCGCCCAGCCAACTGGGCAGGGATCAGGCACAGAAATGTCCCTTCTTGCACCAAATGACATGCTTCATTTGAGAAAAAAATGAAAAAGGAAGGGTTTTTTTTCCAGAAATGCTTGGAAAAACACTTCCGGAAACCTTGTGGGAGAGCAGTTGCATCAGCCAAGAGGAAAATTAACCCATGTGCCGCTGCCCACAGAACATGCCAGCATTTTGACCGCTATGTCATGGCTGGTGCAAGTGCCTTCTCTGGTGTCACCTGTGTCTTCTGGAGCTTGGAGGGTGGCCAGAAAGGCAAGCGGGCAAGTCTGGTGCCAATTTGTTAGCTGAAAGCAAGGCTGGAGCACGGAGCCCGAGCCGTATTTTGCTCCTCCACTTTTACACCAGGGAGCAGGTATAGGTACGTGGTCCGACAAACCTGGCATCCTCCTGGTAAATCCTGCCATCCTCCAGTAAATCTCGTGACCCAGAATCCCTACAGATATCCCTTCATCCTGCTCCCTGCAAAACTCCAGCCTGGCTCCAAAGCCCCAACAGCTATTCAAAATAAAGCCCTGAACAATTCCAAGTCATATCCAAATCCCTTGCTCTAGTCCAGCACTCAAAGGACTCTCCATCCACGCCTTTTCCTCCCATCCCATGCAATACTTTTTTACCTCATTCAGCGTGAAAATCAGATCAAGCCGAAAATAACCCCCAAACTCAAATTCCTTAGGTGTTACACGGAGCTGATGGAACAAACACCGAGAGCCGGCTGTTATTAAACCAGTAGGTCTCTCTCCAACAGCAGCAAGCCCTGAAGGATTCGGTGCCCTTTTCTGGAATGCAGTAAGAAGAAATTTGCAGGGGAGAGAGCCTGAGCAGGAGATACTCCAGCCTGCTTGAAATGCTTCCCAAGCCATCCCCAGGGGCTGGTATGCCAGGAATGTGGTTGGCTGAAAGGGATGGACCAGGCTCCAGCCAGAAAAGAGAAGGGAGAACTCGTGTGCAAACACTTTTCTCTTTGAGAAAATTTGGGCTTTTTTGGGTCCTGCTGGGAGCACTCTCAAGGGAAGAGGGCTTGGCAGGGGTTGAACACAGAGAAACCAGGCCTTAAGTCAAGACTGCACTTGGCAGAGCCAGGCCAGGTAAGACAGAGGACTTGGAGCTGCCATCAGCGGACAGAAAAAGCAATAAGGAGTCGGTGGGAAGGGAGGAAGGGAAGAGAGATGGTCTTGTAAGGTAGCACCAATCCAGCTCAGCCCTTTGCAAAGCACAACAGGCAGGGTGTTGTTTCCCTTTAACATGAGGCACTGTTTGAAAGTGAGCTTTTGCTGTGCAAAGACCCTCAACACTTACTGCCTCCCCCTAAAGACACTCTCCAGACATTAATCAGGTTCTTGTAGGGCTTTTTTCCTTCCTAACTGGAGGGTTCAAGCCCTCCACAGCTACCCAGGCACAAGACCCAGCATGAGGTGTGCAGCAGCATCATCACACAGCTCAAGTAGCAAAGTTTTCACCGGTTTTAGCAATATCTGCATACAAATCTCCTAAAAAAAAACCCAAACCAAACAAACCAAAAACCACTTTGACAGCCCAGAGGTCACCCCTGCTAGGCAAGCACTGCATGGAGCAAGATCACCAGGTGATTTCTCCTGTGGATCGAAGTGCAAGCCACAAAAATATTTTTAAATGCCTCCCTGGTAGGCCAGTGCCAAATAATTTTTCATATATACACTGACAACTCTTCACCGACGTATCCACAGCGGCTGGCATTTGTAGGGATGCTCCCTCATCCTGTATTTATGCAACTATATGGGAAGCTTTATGCTAAAAGTTTGAGCAGATGTGACTGTGCTGAGAAACAGCTGGAAACCCACCCCCCACATGCACCCCGCAGTCTCAAAAGGCAGCAAGAATGTGCATCACAACTGAATGATGATGAGAAGGTATTTCCTCTCTCACAAGCAGCATCTTGGCTGTGTCACATGAAAAAAGATGGGGGTGAACATCTCCCATGGCTGGGTTTGGGGTGGGAGCCGTGTTTTGGAGCTGATGGTTCCAAAGTATGGACATGATATGTTTCTGAATGCAGAGGGAGGATAAATAAACCAGCCAGCCTTCAAACTTGGGCTACGTTGAGGATGAAAACAGACAGTCAAGAGCAGGGTGGGGGGAAACAAGGGTGGACAGGGCAAGATTTGTTTAGAAATCACTCCCATGGCCACAGCTGAGACAATGGTCTGCAAACTCCTCTGAAAGCACTTTAATTATAGACTAGGAGTAAATATAGACGAGGGAAAACCCAGCCCCAGCTGTTTACCCAAAGCCATAAACAGAATGTGAAATGAAAGGGGGGGGGGGGGGCAG